>SEMN01000466.1:0-416238 GCA_005408345.1 Macquaria australasica | reverse complement strand
TGTCCCAACTCATAAAAAAAGGTTGCATTCACTGTGATTATTAATTTAAAAATCAGTTTCACATGAGGTAAAATTCAGATTCAGAACAGTAGGACCTTCAGTCAGAACGGTACAGTAACATGTCACACTAATGTGTTATCTACGAAGACGAAGCTGCAAAGTGGGCTTGACCAGAGAGAAAGAAAATGGAGAGAGAAAAAGGAGATAAAAGCAGAGTATCACGGCTAGTCAAACTGCAGGGGTGGCAACTCTCCAGATTATTTTTTAGGTCAGAGAACATAAAGAGCATTGTTGGTTTTTTTTCCTGCTCTTTGTTTACAATATAATCTGATGATTGCGATGATCAGACCTCAGCCGTCCTCCCTCCTTTGTCTTTTCAACTCCTTCTAAGTGATAGCTGGATTTAAAATGACAGCTTCTGCCTGGTGTTATATTATAAATTCTTCATTTATTCTCATGGGTCCTTTTAGAGTTACTTTAACACACAAGGGAGGCTCAAAGTCCTTCTTTACCAAACGAATAAAAAACAACTTAGAACAAGAACAGCAAACTGCAGGAAATTAGGTCAATATGCGTGTGTGTGAACAAACATCAGTTCTATAGTAATGATCGATATTCCGATGTCTTTTTAGCTTCTTCTCACTGCTAACCTTAGCATTCAGATCATTTGTAAGATTGGTTTGTAAAAAACTGAATGAGGAAAATTGGAAAACTATGTCTTAATCACAAAAATTGCACAGACCACTAATTTGCTTTAATTAAAACTAATAAAAAAATAAAAAATAAAAAAAACATTGGTGAACCCAACAAATGAATTAATTTGTATGTTTTTTGCTTTTCGCATGTCATTTCACGCCATTTAGTCTCTTTTGACGTGTGCAGAAACGGTGTCTCATTTTCTGTGCAAATGTCATCAACAAAACAATGTCAGCTTACGTATAAAGAGTGACAAAGTCCGCGTAGGGACAACAGGAGACCGCTGTTCGTATCCTGTGTGAAACCAAAAGTCAACGTTGACTTATTTTTACTTACATAAGTTAACTTACATAACGTATTTAACTCACGTCATGTACGTAACATGATCTTTTCCTTTTCCCTTTTAATTTAGGTAATAACGTGGTCTTTTCCTCTGGCGCCACCATCAGGACAAACAAACAATTTTATGAAAAGCAAAGTTGACTCTTGATCCATCCAACAATGTATTTCTCTGGTGTGAAACATTACAGCCTAATTTGGGAGACATCTAGTTTTTCAAAGTAACAAAAGAAAAAAACAAGTTTTTTACTTGTTATTCCACAGACACACTAAATCAACAAAAAATCTCTTCATTTTGTAATTTTGGTGTGGGTTGAAACATGGAGGGCTTTTGACAGAAAATAGATAACTTAACAAATAACTTACAATATCTTAAAAACCCACAGAGTTAAAATAAAGCGTGTCAAATGATGTAACATCAGGGACTGTTATGTGTTTGTGCCACAGTGAAATAGAAACTTTGTATTAATATTTTGAAACAAATCTAAATCCTCTCGTTTTTGAAACAGATAATTGTTGCTTGGCTATAGAAGCTATAATGAATAAGTTAGTGTTTTTTCATGATTATACAATGGTGTAGTAGAATTTATAATATGTAAAATGTGGGTCAAATGTAAATGTAAAGGCATAGTTACAGACACACAGAAGCTTTTCTGGTCAATTTAGCACGTTTCTCCACGTTTGAGGGTGTAACGTCATTTATTCTCTCTCTTTTAAAACGCTGGGTGGACCAGAGGACTAGAGAAATCTTCCTGGAAAACTCGGCATGTCAGTGTAAGATTGCTGGATGGATATGTAGTTGATACTGTATGTATTTTTAAAAGAATATTTAAGGTGCTGCTGTAAAACTGTCTGGTTTGTGGTTTAGACGCCTTCAAGCACAACTGTGGAGGGTTTGAAATAATAAAACTCCTCTTGTAATATTTCTGTAAACAGCCTCTTCCAAAACAGTGGGGGGTATATCAATAAATAAATAGCAGGATGGTAAAGGAGGAAAATCTTTGCAGCTTTGGATAGTCTTATATGAAGCCTTTAGGCGTATCTTGATGGATTATGTTTAATTTTTTAAGGTAAGGGAACATTACACTCATGTTCTTTTCTCTTTGTCAGCTCATAATGCTTCGGGCTCCTGCAGTTATATTTATATTTGCAGTACAACCAAAACCTCATGTCAGAAGAAACACAGTTAACAACACAACTACTTCAAAAAATATGCACAAAATTCAAAACAAACGAACAGGAACAGGATTATGAGGACTCTCCGGACATGCAGGGACTCACGACAGCCGATGGTGATAACAGGTGTTGGTGTGTGTTACAGACTGCATTATTCCTCATAAAGTTAGAGCATCACAACTAAACAATGATGATGGATGGCATGTCCTGACTGTGTGTGTGTGTGTGTGTGGTACTCTTGTACTTCTCTCTTTGTGAGGACCAATTTGAGCAATAGTCCTTGAGTGTAAGGACACTTTATCAAAAGGCTGTTTGAGGTTTAAGACTTTGATGTCAGTTACCATTACATCCAACCCTGCATTGGGTCACCTGATTACCATATGGGGTTGCAAAATGTACTTCTACTTTCAATCAATCAGTCAATAAAACTTTGTATAGCACCTTTCATACAGGTTAGTGCAGTTCAAAGCGCTTCACACTGACAAGCCGATAATAAGACAGAACAAGTGCAGACCGTAAAAACAAAAAAAAAACAAAAAAACAAAAAATTCAGCTTAAAGCAGAAATACATTTTACATACGTAATTATTATGTTAATTTAAATCGAATTCACTTAAAATAAATTGATTCATAAACATTAACCTTCTCCAGGCTGCACGTTGATGCTACCTGGCATTCATACAGCTGTATACGCAGCAAAGGAAGCGATTCAACTTTAATGAGATATCTGGGAATGTGCCAGCCATTGCCACTGAACATCTGACTGAGCTGTCAGGTGACTGAGCGCTACAAGGATTCATGGGTTTTGGAGGGGGAGGTTTGGTTTGGAGCAAGAAGGGGCCACTCAGAGGTGATATTACACGCTTTCAAAATGATGGTTTCCTTTGCAAGCACTTACCTGTATGAAAGGGGTGGGGATACTTGAGCCAAGCTGAGCCACAAGCAACTCCGACAATTCAAGTCATGCTGGCACAGCGCAAGTGGGTTTTTATGGCACAGCATGGCAAGGTAAAAGGTGTTGTTTACTTTGATGACTCGGAGATGTGCTGGTAGAGCCTGTTGTCTGCAGCTCTTCATGAAACAGCTCACTGTGGCTGTTTCTGCTTGTTCCATTCTTACCTGCAATATTTAAAACTGATCCGCTGACCAGGTAGAATAAAACAATGTTCTGCCAAGTTGTTGAAACATACATGGCATTTCATACGTCAGCCCTGATACCAAGCAGGACCACAACAGTACGGGTCGGCATGGCTATCCCTAAGCGTGCTCCGATCTGGATTTTTGAGGCTGATTGCTGGAAGCAGTTTCGGCCAATACCGATCACCGCTCATGTGTTCATAGCTTGGAGCAGTCTAAAATTGGGGTCCTGAGCTAAAAAAATAAAAGGTTGGGAACCTTTGGGTTAGGGTTAGGAAATGTATTACGTCAATGAGGGTTTGAATTATTATGTACTAAGTAAACGTGTGGGTTTGTGGTAAATCATCTGTTAGTCTGTTTAGACTGTTCAGGACCAAAGATGCCAAGAGGCTGTGATTAAATGTGGATGTTCCACTCAGAAACACACATATGCTTGTGTGTGTGCATTTTGTGTGCATTTGTGTGTGTGTGTGTGTGTGAGCAGGTGATTGATGTTGAGCTGACAGTGCAGTCAGACCAGAGGAACTAAACACAATTAATCACCATTCATTTTCTTTCTAGAGGTCTCTGAGGGAAACACACACACACACACACACACACACACAGTCTCAGCATTTAAGAACAAACCAACGTCCTCTTCCTCTCACTCTTTTAATTCTACTCTTAATTTCTACTCATTTATTTGCATCTCTGTGATCGATTACCATTCGTGCTTCGACTTTTCATTCAGAGCTGATGTTTTTTTACTCACACACACACACACACACACACACACACACACACACACACACACACACACACACATCGTCTCTTATTGAAGCAACACATTTATTTTCTCCGCTTACACTTTCTCGTCTACAGGGCTCTTTACAGATAAACACTTCAGTCCTAACAAGAGTGCTGGGATTTGCTGTAGGAAAAAAAAAAATTCATTTGGAACAATTCAACATCTTTACCTTTTTACACTGCAGGTGTGTGTGTGTGTGTGTGTGTTTCTGACAGTGTGTTCATACAGACATGTAATGTATTTGTACTGTGATATCCATCATGTAGGTGCAGTTTATGGATTTAGCCAGTATCAGAATGGCAGCTGTCAGGTCAGAGCAGAAAAATGTAAAACATTTAATACACAGCTCAGTTAAATACTCCGGTCTGATTGGCTGATGGAGCCTTTTTGTGGTCTGTCATCTGTGAATATCAGACTGATGTTTGACATAATGACCCTATTCACTGAGTACAAAACTGCTGATTGCTGGTTAGAGGCTTTATTTTATTATTTTTTTTACATAAAACGCCGATTTAAATGATTACAGGCTTACAAAGGAAAACAACTAAATAACACATTTAACAGCTACCATCCATGTCAGAACTATAACCACTTTTGTAGGAATCAGGACATTTTAATGGACATTTTCATCAAAAGGAAGAAAACAAGATGGTGTCAGCTAACATTAAATGGTTCGCCCTTGTTATGAATATGGATATCTCTAAACCCGGGCAAAAAAAAAAAAAGCAAAACTGTCTGCATGGATAGACACCACCTGAGGTAACTGAGAGAGAATTTTTGTGGACTCACAGAACTCACTTCTGTGGGAACTGTCATTTTAAAAAACCTGTGCATCATGACACAACTCACCCCTATTCTCCTGAAAATGACATGTATATACTACAAAATGGTTTTGCCAGATAAATTTGGGAGGAAACGTATTTGCTGTCTGGATTATGTTCACTGGCAATTTTTTCCCCAAACAACAAAGTGTTACGTTGTTGTACTGCACAGTCGTAGGGATGTGGTCGGGGTGGACAGTTGGCGTACAAAGTGCAGTACTCTGACAGCAGACCGGGGTACGCGTCCTGAGTTCTGCATGTGGTTAGGCTTATTATGACTTTATTTAACCATGAAAGGGCCTCACTGAGATTAGGAATCTTACCACAAAAAACATAAAACATAAGGTTACAAAACATATAAGACAGGCTTATGATGAATTAGATAAAAAAAATAAATAGGGCTGAGGAATTCATTCACCAAATCCCCCCAAAAACAACATGTTTATGTTCAAGTGACAAAGCCCTCTGGTGGACGTAGGAATTATGACTCTTTTCCATCAAAGCAAAGGAGGAAGTAGTGTGATGATGTTATAGAGCCTAAAAGTCCACAGATAGCCCTTTTCCACCAACATGGAATGGGTCCACGCGCCTAATTTTGAATGCTTCGGAGCATTTCGACCAAAAATAAATTGGTTTGGAACCTGAAAAGTTGGTTCCCAACTGGAACCAAAAAATATCAGGTTTTCCTTGACCTGAAGTGCGAACCGTGATGACATCAGTTGGCGTGTCCTGTTCTACAGGTTGGAAAGAGAGAATGGTGAAGCCAACAATGGTCTATGGTCTGCTATGGTAATAGTCTTTAACATCTTCTTATCATTAATAGTCATTAATGGTCCATGCTTGTTTTTCTGGATAAAAACAAATATCTGTAATAACAGAACAAAATCTTGCAGGTAATCAGTGCGATCCGCCATCTTGCTCCTACAGTTTACTTCCATTGTGCTTTGTGCAACGTCCTCCATTGATGACACATCCTTGATTACAATTGTTCGGCTCAAAACTGGTAGAAACGCGAGCTGGTTTGCTAGATAGATAGCACCAAGGTTCCAAGAATCCTGAATGGAACCGGTTCAATAACCAGAGCTGATTTGGTGGAAAGAGGGGGGAAGAGTGAGGAGGTCGGGATGGATGGATGTGTCAATTTTGGACAGGAGGGTGCTTTTCGTTTCCCTTTTCCAACCAACAGTCAACGTTGGTTTCTTTTAACCATGACCACGATCATTCCATGACCTTAACACAGGGTTTATTATTGTGACCGTGACAACAAAGGTCCCCTAACCTTAACGAAGTAGCAATTTTAACCCAAACCATGATCTTTCCCTAAATCTAACAAAGTCATTTTTGTGCCTAAATCCAACCAAACCTATGTGACAACGTTATCACATCATAAAACAGATTTGAACAGTTTTAGACGACACAGACAAATCATGCTGTCCTGCCAATAGTGGCGTCAGATCAGGAAACGCTTCTATGTGTCGTTCTGGACGGCATGGGCAAATGGCGTACTTTGTCACATGGAATGAATGTTCTTATAAATATGCTATAATAGAGCACAGACACTGCAGTTTGATGACACATTTTATGTCAACATTTGTTTTCAGGTAACAGATCCACAAATTAAAGTCCAGAACAAGAGCATCCACACTATGTGCAAATCTGCTTTGCTGTCTAGTCAGAATTAGAGATGGAAGTAATGCATGTGCAGATGAGATGAATTTCCCCCTCAGGAATCGTTCAGACCAAACACTTTGCAATGCAATAAATGACGTGTGTGGTTTGATGTTCTTAATTTAATGTCAACACTGCAGGGCAGGCGGTGGACTGAAGCGTCAGCAGCTCGAGCATCTGCATTTTACCACCGCCACAGCTATTAGATCACATGTTCTGTTCCATGGGAAATGTATTAAATCATATTTTATATTGCTGATAACATCATTAAGTTTTTGAACTGTAGTCTCATCTTCCTGTATTTGGAAACCAGCCAGTGCGGCACCAAATCAATACGTGTTGTGCTGATATCCAGATATTGCACTGCGTGCTCCAAGCTGAATGACCCAAAATGTTTGAAGTCACACTTTTATTTACGAGTGTCCTTTTTTACTCAAATCAAGTCAGTGGCCTCACACTTACAGAAACCTCATGAAAACAATTTTAGTTCATTGTCGACCCCTAAGAATTGACCAGCTTTTGAATACATGTGGTGACACCAGAGCTTGAGTTGGAGAGGTACTCACCAGAACAGGGAACTGACAAATAACATTATCTAGATTATTAACAGCAGGTTTCTTTTCAGGCATATTTCTCATGAGTTGCACTGTTGCACAAATGAGAAATACTAGTTAAATGTTAAGCATAAAAGTCAAACAGTACAAACAATCCCAACTCAAGGTCCACTTTCTAGCTTTTTCTGGGACTTTCAACTGCATCACATGGTCTTCATCAGCACATGGAGTTTACTCAGTTGTCATGGAGATGGATTTTCTAACATACTGTTATTCACTAGCTGTTGTGATTTCATCCATAGCACTTTTAGGACTTCTCGTCCATGTTAGCTTATAAGTTAAGCATTTATTGGCTGATGAAGGCTGTGATGTGGTTGAAAGCTCCAGAAAAAGCTAATAAGTGGACCTTGAGTTGGGACTGTTTTGTCAAACTTTCACACTTAACTTATAAGCCAACACAGATGCTGAGCTCAGGATAAGTTAGCAAACTCCATCCTGTGATAAGGACCCTTTAAAGAGGTTGAAAGATCTGGAAAAAGCTAATAAGTGAACCTTGATTTGGGACTGTTTTCAGACTAGTTAAATGTTGCCCAAACTGACAGAGATCCAAAAGACATGAGGCTCCCCTGCTGTATTGACAGTAAACTCAGGAGCAAGACAGGCTTCTTTATACTGTGTTTTGTATTTGACTGACATGTTTGGTTAATGAGCATCACCTGTTTATGTTTTGCTGTCTGAATAAATCTTGCCAACATGAATGTTAACAACCTTGTCAGGATCAGGTGATTTGGTGATTGTTCTTAATTAATCAGTTTCATTTGTTGAGACACCCTCCACAGTTCCCCCCAATCATGTGCGAACCCCCCCTGCAAGGACTCTAGCCTCCATCAAGGTGGTTGGTTGCCTGGCTTTGAGAATTACGGTGTCCTGGAAGCTGGACTCTTTCTGTAGCAACAGCTGCAGATACTCATGCTTACTGTAGTATTTTTGACACTCCAATATGTCAATGTGATTTGTTAGGAACAGAAATGAAACATGTCAAACTGCTGGCCGTAACAAACTAGTATAGTAAATTATCCCAGAGACTTTCTGTGTCAGGGAACTTTTAAGTTTCCTTAAAGTTAACTTTTTAAATGTGACTTTATGGTTAGAAACAACTGTGCTGCTTCCTCTTTGAGGATCTCACACTGACTCCCCTATTAGGTCTGATAGAGAGGACTGGATAAATATCCTTACTGCACTATTTTACTCATCTGTTTGTAGTGAAAGGACACAACACACACACACACACACACACACACACACGATGCTGTCATTAATCCTTCCAGTCTCTCACTGACACACACACACACACACACGGTGAGAGTGGTGTGTGTTGGCTGTATTGAAGTCTGAGGTTGTTGAACGGTCCTGAGGGACTACTCCATTACACTGCCTGCTAGCAATTAGCACCAGTGCTAACGACAGGACAGTGACTGATGGTGCAGACACACACACACACACACACACGCACACAAACCTTGGATACACATGGTACACATGATTACACAAATGCACGCACAAGAATGGATATAGGAATGTACGCACACACACACACACACACACACACACACACACCAGAAGTAGCCTACTTCATTATTCTGCGTAATAGCAATTAGCATCAGTGCTAACGACAGCAAAATGATAGAGGGTGCACACACACGCACACACACACAAGCAAACTACTTCATTATTCTCTCTGCTAGCAATTAGCATCGGCAGTAATGGCAGACACACACACACACACACACACGGCCCTGCTCTTTAAAGCTGAACACACAGTCACTGGAACTGTGAGGATCAATGAGCAGAGTAAGGCTCTAAACATTGAATGAATAACAGGTTCAATTCCCTCTTGGCTTCCATGCTAAACGGATGCACTTTCATTTCTGTATCAATCCAGAGACACGGGCATTTAAATCACACTACAAGGACTAGTCCAACATTTTGGGACCAAAACCTTATTTGCTTTATTTTGAGTTAGAAGAGAAAATCTATATCAGTCTCATGTCTGTGCGTTAAACACGAAGCTGGAGTAAGGAGGTGATTAGCCTAGCTTAGCATAAAGACTAAAGACAGCTAGCCTGGTTCTGTCCAAAGTTAAAAATGCACATAAAAACACTCCTGAAGTTCACTAATTAAACTCGATGTTGCTGTATTTGCTATGTACACACATAACTGAGTTACTAACTGGATTTTTACCTGTGAGTATGAATATTCAGAGGGATGAAAACAATTTTAACATTTGAAGCAGTGCATCCTTATACCCAAAATAATAATAAGTCCAACTTAGACTGGAACCAAAATCAGTCGAAATAAGTCACTTTCTACAGCTGAACAGTTGTCTGGTAAATTCAGACATATGGTGCAAAAACGCTGCAGCATCATACTGTATATCACTAATAAAGTTTACATTTTCCAGCCTTTATTCCTAAATAAAGGGTTAGGGGTGATATCTGATAACTACACAGCTGCATATTAAAGCAGGTTTTATAATAACCACGTTACTGTATTTTCAACTGCATGTAAATTATTTCTTGCCTAAATCTGATGTTGCAGGTAGCAGAATAAAACAAAACAAAACAGGGTTTGTCAACAGGTGGTCAGTCCAAACAGGCAAACTAAATGAAAGGGGAAAAGCAGGCAGGCAGGCAGGCAAATAGTCCAAAAAAGGCAAGCAACTGGTCATAACAACCAGGCAGGAGCAGAGGGTAGAGAGCGGCATGTATATACTGGTGAGCTGATTAGGGGATTGGGAACAGGTGGGCAGGTGGGTGTGAGAGTCTGTGGCTGTTTTCAAAACCGCCTGCTGCATACTACAGACAAACGCAGTATGCAGTATGTACTACATACTGCGTTCGTCAGTAGTATGCAGTATAAAACTGTTAAATCGATTTATTTTGCATTTATTTTTCTGGTTTTGAAAAGCGGAAGTAAACAACAGTACGGCTAACGGCAAACCACCGCAATAGCATCCTCTTAAGCTCTGAAAATGAAAAGTAATAACTGTAGCCTCGTCACAATTTCTGCTTGCACATGATTAAATTAGAAAAAAATGTTAAAAGTGGTACTTCTATTTATATTCCTCCCTGTCAAACACTGACGCGGTAGTGTTGCTGTCCACCATTGGTGACCGTGTAAATAAAGAAACTGGTGACCGTTCCATCACTTTGCATTGTGGGATACAGTAGGCGAGGTAGACTGGTCTGATGCATACTGGAGATTTTTTCCGAATCAGTACGACATCCGGGTATTTCTGGCATACTGCAGATTTTGCTTTTGTTCGCATACTGCATACTACATGTTATATTTTGGCCAAATCAGTACGTACTGATAGTATAGTAGGCGGTTTTGAAAACAGCCAATAATCCGTGGATGGCAAACTAACAACAGGCAAGATAATGCAAGTGACTAGTTGAATCCATGACAATTTCTAACCTGGTTTGTTGCGTGCATGTAGTGACTGATGGTCAGTCACAGGTGATTTTTGAATGTCAAGAACAAATCAAATAAAGAATTCACTCAAGACTGTGTTTTGCTTACTGTTACTTCACTTGGTCGTTTGCACTTTACTGTGTAGAATGATGTATGTGCAGAGTTTGACACTAGAAGGCTTCACATTTATGTACATATTAACATGATTTTGTGACGTTACAACTAGTTTGGAAGCCAATCATGGTGCTGTATTATTTACTCATCCAAGCCCACACAGAGCAACATAATCATCCCATTGTAATCATGTTTGTGTCCACTTTATGAATGTGAGTCTACTATTCACTCCCCTGATTAGTGAAGTTGACTAGTGATGCTTTAAAGCCATATACTGCATTTCTCTGCAGTCATAACTCAGGACACAAACCGACGTCCTCCGACAGATTGTAGGCTGTAAAGACTAAAAATCTAGACATCATTTGGAGGAATGCTGCAATGACTGTGCAACAAACAAACATACTTGTACATACACACACTCTCATTCAGATGCATAGATAGTACACACGCAAGCATGACTATAGAAATGTCATGTATGCACACACAGAAGCAGATCAATACTTGTTGATTGAGAAGGGACCATGGAGCGTTCTTCTCAGCAAAGCTAATGAGGTTAACTAACTCACTGACAAATAGACTGATCACTATGTGTGTGTGTGTGTGTGTGTGTGCACGCACTACATCACCTTGACTCTAATTGCAGGCCGACAGTGTAATAGAGTTCTTGTATGTGTAAGATGTATTGCCACCACTCTCCCTTTCATCAGTGTTTCTGTGTGTGTGTGTGTGTGTGTGTGTGTGTGTGAGAGAGAGAGAGAGAGAGAGAGAAAGAGAGAGAGATTCCTCTTAGCATTTCAATTACTGCAGAGCTGAATCACTGCGTGTAAACACATCTCGGGACATTTACAATTGTTAAAGTGATACTCCACATGAAATCTATCTTGTTAGTAGTAAACACTCACTTCAGCACTTGTAGACTGTTAAGAGTTGTAGTCCCCTCCTTTGATCGGTTCAGTGGAATCTAATAGTGACCCAGCAGCGGTGGGTTAGTACTCTAAATGTAATTTTATATTGTAATAGTTGCTGAGGAGAGGGACATCTGGACTACCCTGCTGCCACCGTGACCCGGCCCCAGATAAGCAGAAGAAAATGGATGGATATTGTGATAGTGATATATGTCATAAAAAAGTACATTTTATGCACATTTAATTGATGAATCACATTGACAAGCAAATTCTGTAAATCCAACATAGTCCTGGGCATCTCATGGTAACTCATGGTGCTATCATTAGATCTGCAATGCTTATTTTTTTCAACTAATCAATTAATTAGTGAATAAAATGTCAGGAAAGCAACACATCCTCACATCTGAGAAGCTGGAACCAGAGAATGTTTGACATTGTTGCTTGAAAACTGGCCTAAACTATCTTGACGATCAAAATTGTTGGCAAGTCATTTATTATTAATGGAATAAAGAATTGATGAACTATTTATTTATTGAGCACTAAATATGGTCATTATATTTTACCCAGGATATATCACACAGGCGATTCTGTGACATGCAAGGAAAAGATCTCTGTCATGTTGGTGCTTTAATGTATTTAAACTGAGCTCAGTCAGCCTCCTTCCTCCCTAAGCAGTCTATCCAGTTATTGTATCAGTGTCAGCTCATCAGAGCAATGCCTGATTGGATGGCACTAATGAACCCTTGGTCTGAATGGAGTGTGATTGTAGTGGTCTGTTTTGTTCTTGTGATCTTTGAAGATTTTGTTTGGGTAGATATGAGGCTTTCATGAATTAATAATGAATATTTGTGGTTTGATGCATTGGTTAACACAGGCCAAACAAATAATTAGAAATGTGTAAACAAGACTGGATTCAGTGTCTGCAGAGCCTGCAAAGTGACATCAATATTACTTTATAATGCCAATTTTTGGCATTTATTTCCTTGTCTATATATTTTTTTTTAAATTCGCCAGAGCATCAGCATGTTTGCATTAATATAAAACTGTTCAACATACATGTAGGTAAAATATGTTGTGTTTTGACACTGCTTTGTGCGCAGAGTTTTGTCATATCTAGGGAAAACATCATACACAGTACTAATGCAGGACTGATGTGTTGATGTTTGGATCAAGACATCAGTCCTCTCAAGTTTTATCATCACATTCCAGTCACAGAGCTAAGCATCCGATATTCTGAGAAATAATTACCTGGTGATCTCTGAAAATCCCAGAGGCTCGTTTAACAACATTTACTGCTGTTCTGAAGCTATCTCCAGACTCTGCAAAGACTCTTCCAACCATCTGGATGATAAAATATTCCGCCGGCTGCAAGACTCCAATAAATTCATAAATAAAGAGTCATAAAGACTCCAATAAATTCATGAATTAAATTCATCAATCCAGGGAGGGAGTTTCAAAGCAGATGGACCACATTTGGTTCCTTCTCTGACGACAGATATTGATCAGTAGTATTCAGACACCGATCATATCCAGAAGAAAACATCATATCTGTACTGGATGTTCAGATGATCCAGTTACCTTGCACACCCTTACTATTCAGTGAACACAACAATGTGGTTTATATTGTCAAAATTTGAACGCAAGCAGTCCACAGATTTGAGAGTATTTCTGTTCTCTCCGTTCAGCCTGACCCCAAACCTCTGCTGTCCCCTGCTTGTCTTACATTTCTCAAAACTGCTCAGCAGGCGCAGAGAAGTTCAAACTGGGTGCAAAATTACTCTTTCAGTGTGCAGCGCAGAGGCTACACATCAGTTTTTGTAGAGTGTAGAGAGGTCAGCTGACCTTCATTATGTTTTTATGTTTTCATGTTTTGTTCTGGGCACCTCAAAAATATTCTAACAAACTGCCTCTGCAGGCTCTTCAGTCATTGACGGGAATATGCACATGAGTGTGTGTGTGTGTGTGTGTGTGAGAGAGTCTTCACCCCAGCCCACTGTGGTGCTGATCACAAAGCTAATTGTGATGAAGTGTTAATTAAAATGGATATGTGGATGGATACCGTGGCTCTGTCAGGATTCAGGCCTGGCTGGTAAACACTCGACTAATCAGACAAAGTACTTTAGCCTCTAATAGCTGAATGAGAAGCAGCTCTGTGGCTCAGTGGGGACAGAAACATTCATTTACTTGTTCTATTCAAGCTGCAGTGCACATTCATGTTAAAATACTTTATTATTAAACAGCCATGGCTGTCGAAGCTGTCACATCAAGGTCTGTACTTGATTGTTTTAATCAGAGTAATCAGAACCCAGTGAAAGATCCACTTGAATCAAATACCACTGTTGTGAGACAAAACATAGCTTAAGCAGATGTTTTACCTCATTGTTCTAGTTTTAAAAAAGCTACATATTTGATTTACAAATCACAGTATTGCTTCTTGCCACATAAGTTCACGACTCTGGAGAGTGTGAATTTGGTGGAGGCATGAAGGGGTTAGCGGGCAAAAAAATTAAGAAACAAATCGTTACTACGTTACCACGTCTGCTATGTACTGGAAACAGAACAGCAAACACAAGCAAATACTGACAAAAGCTCTCACCTTTGCCCGCCTACTCGGCTTTTGTATATTACTCAGCTAAAGGCCTTTACACACCAGGGACGCGACGAATAAACAACACGAAAAACTGCAAATATTTAGCCTCAAAACTATTCACACCGGCAGCTATGCAAATTTGCGATAGATAGATAGATAGATAGATAGATAGATAGATAGATAGATAGATAGATAGATAGATAGATAGATAGATATGCGCCAGCTCATTCTCATTCTAGACCACAGACATTCCCTTTATTACAGTAAATGTACCCACAAGGTACAAGTATCTGTGTGGGTGTGCATATGTTTAGGTTTAAGTGTGTATTTTGCACTGTGTGTGTGTGTGTGTGTGTGTGTGTGAGAACAAAAGTAAAGTGAAAAGCGTATTTTTCGTTGTCAGCTATGGAAACAAAGAGGGAATATTAAAAATGAGAGTGTGTATGTGAACAATAACAACATTTATAACAAGACCAGGTGCTGTAATGTCTTTACATTGTAACCATGAGGGAGTGTGTGTGTGTGTGTGTGTTAGAGACATTATAGTGATGTACTGGAATCTCGGACATATTAAATATTAAATACTGAAATCACACTCTCTCGCACACAATGTGAACAAACATGAACAAACATTATTATACACACACATTTAGTATTTTATTTCAGTGTTTCCCACAGGATTTTGTGAGACTGGTGGGTGGACCTCAGACCCTCTAGGGGGGGTCACATGCTCCCTAGAAAGAAAAGTGCACATGCACAGCTTGTGAATTTATTCTGAACACACAACATCTATTTCCTGTCTGTCCGTCCTGGGAGAGGGATCCCTCCTCTGTTGCTCTTCCTGAGGTTTCTCCCATTTTTTTCCTGTTAAAAAGGGTTTTTTAGGGAGTTTTTCCTCATTTGAATCGAGGGACTGAGGACAGAGGGTGTTGTATGCTGTACACATTGTAAAGCCCCTTGAGGCAAATTGTGATTTGTGATATTGGACTATATAAATAAAACTTACTTGACTTGAATGTGCAAATGTTTACAGTATAAAGAGTTAAAAGTTAGACGCGGTTAATGTAACATGTAGTGTTCATGGAGTGGGATGAGAGTCCGTGTCAGTGGGGGTCCCGCGCCTTACTTGCCTCAGGGTCCTGGAGAGATGGCAGATTCCAGCCAATCACCTTCTCAGCAGAGCGAGTGATACGCTGCAGTCTGCCCTTGTCCTTGGCAGCGGCAGCGGCGTACCAGATGGTGATGGAGGAGGTGAGGACGGCCTCAATGATGGCGGCCTAGAAGTGCACCACCATTGACTTTGGCAGGTTGAATTTCTTCAGCTGTCGCAGGAAGTACATCCTCTGCTGTGCAAAGATCTGTTTAATATTGATCTTTCACTGGTGATACTTTGTGTCTTCCTGAGGGACAATGTAACTAATTTACAGTCAGCCTATGCTTGTGAATCCAGGTTCCTTATTACCGATTTTACAATACATTTATCTAACTATTAGTTTAAGGTATCTCATCTTTTGTCTGATTTGTAATCCACATCATTGAATTTGTTGTGTTAGCCACGTCACTTGTTACTTTCTGTTATTCAGGGCAGCTTCATCAAAGGGGCTTTAAACAACTCCAAAGCGTCCACACCCACACATCACATGTGCTGTATTTAACACGTGTAGAAATATAAAAAGAGACATTAAGGTTTAACAAGCAGGTTTGGAGGTATTTACAGTACTGACCATCAACAGCTAGCTTAGCTTTTTGTGTTTTACTGTTTATTGTATAGTTTCCACATGGTCTCTTTGTTCTTTGTCTGAAAACTTTGTAAGTATTCCACAAAAATGCACAAAAAACTACTTATATTAAAGACGTTAATTTCATGGTTTAATCATCTGCAGCTTGTTAGCAAAGAGAGCTATTAGGTTCAGCTCACAGTGCTAACAAGCTAGGTCATGTAGCAGTCAATTCAGGTGCACCACTGCCTGTCACTCAAATGCTAATCCTACACACACACACACACACACACACACACACACACACACACACACACACACAGATGCCATACCCGTGTTAGTGTAGACCAGTGGGACTGCCTTTGTGTTACATTTGCATGTTAACATCTCCACCTTTTTATCTGTCAAATTAGCCGTGCAGTCCCGGTGGCAGAGCTAATCCTCCAGGAGAGAATGGAGCTATCAGGTAGTCAAGTTCTGCACTTCAAAGAAATGTTCATGTCAAACAAGTCACTTCATCTTTTACCAAATTACTTCAGGTGGAAATGTGAAGATAAGCACAGAGAGGATTCGCAGAGCCTGACGGTGTCGCAGAAGATAAATTAGGGAATTTAAAATCATTTAAAGGTGCTGTGCGGATCATTTTTTACTGCAAGTATATAATTGTCTAATTAGTGTTTGGTACGTGATGTAATTAAGTTCAGCAAATGAGATCACGACAGAGATGACTGGTCACCTCTCCCTCATAAAAGGAGGTGTTGATGGCTCGTGTTTCTCCAAACTAGAGACCATATATTTCTCATAAACACTGCCCTTCATTTCCATCGTTCCTCCCAGAAGAAGAGAAACATGTCAACATGTCACTATTGATTTTAAAATGCTTCACAGAGCACCTTTAATCTGTACCAGCAATGATTGATCACCTTGTGTCTGTATTGGAATGTGTAGGTTGCCAGATTAGCTAACAACTTTAGCCCTTGTATATCTTTCCAACACTTTGGTGCTAGAAAGCCGAAAAGTATACATTTAGTGTCAAGGATCCCTTGGGGATCGTTTTTTAAAAACTCTTGAACCTTGAACAATAAACTACTGGCCTGATTTCCGTAAAATTTACTCAGAGCAGATGGAATAAAAGAGTTCCTTGCTCTGGTAAGTTTGGAGCTTTTGGCCTGAAAGACGTCTGCAGGTGGATGAACAGGTGGTGTAGTGGGTGTTAAGAAAAATTGTAGGCATATTATTACAATCACTAACTTAATAATTAACTACGGGCTCTTGTTATTCTTTCAAATTTTTGCTCCTTTCTATTTTTCTTGATGTATCCTGCTGACAGAGAGTAGTTTTGTCCTCTGACAACAAACCACAGGTGTAGCCTTTGCTTCCATTAGTTAATGTCAATCAGGCTGTTAATCACCCCCCTCCTGATTGGTTAAGTATTAATGTAAGGTTATTCTGTTATGCAGATTGAAATCACCTGTGCGTAATAACTAAGCTGTGTGTGTGTATTTCTTTCTATTTGTGGTGTTATTTACTGTTTGCCTGATAAAGCCTGGTGAGGATCTCTGTGAGATCAAAATTTTGCTTTATTAAATGTATTGGGAGCTGTCGACACAGTGTGCAGATCCCATTTCCTCCATTTAATGGCTGCATTGACATTATGTTTGAAATTGACATTCATGTTCCCACAGGGATGAACCCTATTGATCCAGTGACCCCAGTAGCCACATCGCAGCCTCTATAGGGGCTACTGGCAGGGGTTTGGAAACTTAATCTTGTGTTCATTTGTGCCATCTGTGAAGGAATTTGTCCTTCTTTAGACTAAAGGTAATAGGACACAGTGGTTCCCCAGGTCACATTCGGGTCATTTGTAAACCTAAAAGCATTAGGTCATATACTGTCTCTTTCAGAGCAATAGTTCAGCTCTCTCTCTCCAAAGACAACTGGTCAGGGTGCAGGAGACCAAGGTCATTGGAGATGGACAGCATTATGGCCCACACTCCACATACTGTCTGCTCTTTGTCTCTAAGATATGCACTACATATGACTTGAAGTAACATACGTGACTTTCGTTAACTTAGGTAAGCATAGGTCCTTGTTTAGAATCCAGTACCCAACAGAATCTCCACATATCTCCAGCTGGGTGAGGAATAACCTCATTTGGACAAGTACAGGGTTAAATACTCCTCACCAGGAAGTAACCTTCAGAACTGGGTGGCAATACAGAGTGTTCACTTGTACAGCTGATCTCTATTCTCCTCGATTGGGCTTCAGTAAATGCTTCTGCACAAGACATTCAGGTCTCCTGAAACTCCTTCACTCACGAGTTAACCAGCTTCCTGATTTCTATCACACCATTAACTGCATCATTAAGGGTAAAGGGTTTCGTAGTTTTGTCCATCATTTGTATTAGTCATATTAACATTGTACTCAAGTTAATTGCTGAGATCTGGGAATACGGTGACATCACCAAAAAGTCAGACGATCTGACATGTAAACAAACCAACAGTTTATCTATACCACTTTATATGGAGGTCAAACTAAAAGTGAGTGCACCTAAAATGTCAATAATAATCCCTCATTGCACAAAAAAACTGTGTCATAAAGTAATCGTTTAAAAAGGTCCACTTACTAGCTGTTGGAGCTTTCAACCACATCCTACGGTCTTCATTTTAGGTCATATTCTGTTAGCATTCGTTTGCTCTTCCAAATAAGTTCGACTAATGAAGCTTTGTTTCCAACCTGTCTCCTCGTCTGACTGCTCATGTTTCTTGACCCGTCAACTATCTTTAGCGACATCGCCACATTCCTAGATTGTTGTAATAAACTAGCTTGATAATCAGACTGAACTGCCATTTTGTTTTCACTTTATTCATTCAACCTGACATTGTGTTCTTGTTAGCCTATCTTTGTTTGGGAAGGGGACATTTTTTTGTTTTGTTGTGCTCTAACCAGTTCGTAGTGAATGACGTATCCATCATGCTGACTTCATTTCCAGTCGACACAAATGCCCCGGTAGTGGTCGCTAGCAGCAGTTTTTCACAATGATAGAAGAAATATGTCGATTTAAGGGTTGTTATTTCTGAAAATCAACTAACAGCAACCTTTACTGTGGCGTCAATCTTATCCACGCTTGTCGCCATGTTTGTGGCCATTTTTCTGTCACTGTGTTTCATGGATGTAGCTGGGTAGCTATGTAGGAAGATGACGTACCCATTCTTAAGCCCTGATTGGTTGATTGTTTGCTGTTAACGAGCACATCAGACCTTTAATAATTGTATGTTTTTAATAAATGTGTTTTTACCTGTGTTTGTACTGTAAAGAATCTGCAAACCAAATATCCTTTGTTGGACATTCAGGTATTAATCAAACTGAAATGTACTACATTGAATCGTATGAACAGACCTGTACAGAAGTAATTCCTTCTCTTTATTTACACAGACCTTAAAAGAGCCTGACCATGTACCAGAAGAACCTTCTTCCATCCAGTCTAATTCTGTGTCTGGCTTGCTAACAAACAGCTCTGGTGCTTTGGGCCTGGACTGTGTGGATAATTAGAGGGTTAGAAAGGTGAGGATAAATACACTGTTACTCCAGAGACTGTCAGTGTGATGGATGAATGGGTAGATGGCAGATGGTGGGTTTAGAGGGGACTAGGTTAAAAAAATGAAAAAGGAGATGGAGGGATTGATGAATGCTTGAGTGGACTGTTGATAGAGGAGTGGATGGATGGATGTATGGATTACAGACATATCAGATAGGTATCATTTAGGAAGTGATAATAACCTTATAAACGTATTGAAACTACAAAAAAAAAAAGTTGTGTTTGATGGAGCAAAGTAACTTTTTCAGCAGGAAAGTTTGAATTCTTTGTGTTTCCATCAGGAAAGTTAGGACTCAAAAAAAAGTCCAAATTGGATTCTGAGCAATAAAGCACTGCTACTGATCCCAAGACAGTGATAAATGTTAGAAGAACTGGCAGGTTAGTTATTTTTCTCACATAGGCTGAAGGCAACAGGAACCTCCTGCTAAGTGTAACCTGGGGAAACTTACTGCAGTGACAAAAACTCAAACACAGCATGACAACAGCAATGAGGGCTTTAGTGAAAGAGCAACAAAGGCGCCTGAGGACATATGAGGATTCAGGAGCTGTTTGATTGGTCATCAGGGTACAGATAAGCCGCGCCTCCAAACTATTCATTTGCAAGCATCGGCAACAAGACCTTAACTCAGTAAACAAAGGCAATGAACCGGAAAATGAAATGGAGAGACACTTTCCAATAATAAAACAAAGACTATCATGAAGTTTTAGAGCTATGACCACGCTGACTCTTCAGCCAGTAAGCCTGTTTCCGCTCCTGAGCCTGAATCACAGGCTGTTACAGGTTTCCTTTGGTGTGTGAGGCTTCTGAGCTTTGTCCTAACAAGCTGTGGATGGTTTACAGCCACTGGTCCCCAGGGGCCCATCAGGCCTCATCTGACAGCTAAAGATAAGCACTGGGGGCCCCAGAGAGCCTGTCAGACCGACACCTTTGTCAACGAGCTGTCATGTTAGCCATAATCATATGCTGATATTATGTGATACGCGAATATGAGCCTCTGCTATTCTTGCTTTTAAAAGACCAAGTATTTATTCTTCAGACTGGACTAAAAGATACTGTGAGCCCCAACTTGACACTACATGCTAATTGTATACAGCATACTGTATACTCTATGGTAATTGTAATGGTACAATGTTTTTGCAGCTAGTATACAGGAAATCAATGTAATGTACTGTTTTGTACGAACAAGAAATGATCCAACACGTTCAAACTGTGAGTGCTACTGCTAATTCAATTCCATAAACAGACAGCAAAACATTTATTTTTTGTTTCTGAAAGAGATCCTCTTGGAGCTCTTTCATGACCAGACAATTTGAGGACAGCTCCTCTATTTCCATGGGACAATAATGTTGAATATACTTAAAAGGGAACGATTTTATACATCAAAGTCTGTTTACAGGTAATGGTGAGTGCTAGCCTGGGAATCAGACGAATCTGCCGGCTCGTGTTTTATTTGCGTCTGATCCCTCTCCCATTCAGACAGATTTCCAGCCGATCTGGCCCGGGTCGGGCCAATCACAACCATTTATCTAATCTTATGGGGCGGGTTTGATACGATGACTGTAGCCTACAGCGTTGCTGAGGCATTTTCGTAAACAACCAAGATGGCTGCCGCTGATGTGGAACGTTCTGAATCCGCTATTGCTTCAGTATTAAACCAACTGGACGGTATATTTTCTCTAAAAGAAGATCAAACAACTGCACTTAAAGCTTTTGTTGATATAAAAGATGTGTTTACCATAATTCCGACAGGATTCGCTCAGCGCTACGTCACACGTTTCGTCACTTTGGTTGGTTGTAGGTCTATCCTATGGCATCCAGAGGCATTTTGGTCTGCAGCCGTTGATAACGCCCCTTGGAAATCAAAAATGAACTGACTAATTTGCATTTGTGAATTGCTCTGGCAATGTCAGGCTAGGTGCTACTGCGTATGTGAATGTCACTGAGTCAGCGTCGGTTGGGGCTGAAGACTACAAGTTTGAAACTGAAAACAATCTGGCAGTGTGGAGTTTACCAGACCTGTGTTGCCCACTCCTCATCTCTGCTTGAGGCTAGCGGCTCAAGCCTATATTAGCCACTTCTATTATAACACACGTGAATACGTGGAATAGAAATGACTTTATCTCTGGTTCTCTGGTATGGAGTTAGAAAGAAATTAGGTTACCAGTTCTCTGTAGCCCACTCCCCATTTCTGCTTGAGGCTAGACGATAGATACGCAACAATGAATAAAGCAATGCAGGTTTCACAATTATTTAGATATGGAGTATATCAGTGTAAACACGTGCCACAGAATAAATGCGCAAATTAAGACATATCTTAATTAAGTAAAGCAGACAAATTCCATAATATGTTAAATGTGGACATTTTTCCATGCCTTTATAATTACTTTTGAAATCCCATTCAGCTTCATTAACCCTCAAGGGAGCAATTGATTTATGGAAGAAAAGAAATTACATGGTACAGGGAAAAAAAAACACAATTGACAGAGATTGAGCAAGCAAAGGAGAGAGAAAATGAGAAGAGAGAGACGACCAATTATATCATACACGTACAAAAGAAAAGCACACCAATAAGCTCAGTGAGCCTCCAGAGATGACTGTATGTCAGTCAGCTGCCTCCCTGTACATAATGATATGCTGATGTTGATCCGTACCACTGGAGGCCAAACACCTCGGGTCTAATGAGAACAGGCTTCTGTTTATTGGTTTGTCATCAGCAGGTGGATGTGGCTGTTAAAACACATAATAATGCACATCTGTTCTTTAAACCTTATATTGCTAAATAAAAAGTGCAAATTGTACATATATAAATATAAGTGAAAATAATTTATATTTATATATTTTCTACTGAGCACAAGGCAGAATTGTATGAAATCAGGTTAGTAAGCCAAGTGACCAACACTGAAATAATTGTTGTCATTAATTAGAACATGAAGAACATCTGTGAACTCTCTTTTCCTCCTTTCTCTCAAACATGTATAGAATTTCTTTGGGATAAAAAACAATGAAGTACACGGACAGGTTAAGTTTCATGTTTGTCTCTTTGTGTTGCATTGTCTTTTAATATAAAGTACATATTTGAGACTTTAGACAGGACTCAAACCTGTAACCACTCTGTTACCAAAACAGAGCAATCGAGGTTTTCTGAACTGCATTAACTATCACGCGGAAAGCACTCAGGGAGCGCTATCCACTGTCAAAATGCGAATGACTGGTCAAACATTTTTAAAAAAAAAGCTCTTCTTTCTCTCTGCGGTCCTGCATTCAGCAGTGTCAACAATACCTGAGCAGTGAAGCCTCCAAAGGTACACAAGGATGTGGAAACATCGATTCCCTGTGAGGTTTAACCAACAGAAACATGGAAAATGTGGGACAGAAGTATAATCAAACTATATTAAATTATGTGACAAACTGGGGAGTGACTGAAAAAAGGTAGATGGTTTCACACACACAGGTAAAAGGAAAACTAACATTACAAATAAAATCACACCATCAAGGTAAGCACGCTGAAGCAGGAGCTCTTTCTCTAGGCCAGTTGTTCTTTTAAAAAGGGTCCAATTAAATTAACCCTGAAACTGGAACTTCTGTTAGGGAGATCATAAAGGTTTCCACGGTTGACAACACAACATGAATAAATAAAGAAGGAATCGTGTTTGAAAGGAAGCTGGACAAAGGGAAACAGCGATAGAATAAGTAAGAAAAGATGAAGGAAGATGTTCAACGGTGACAGCACTGCAGAAGAGATGTAATTAAATCTAATTACTTTGTCCATTTAAACTGTGCCTGGTACTTGTTAAACACAACCTCCCCAATCTCAAGGTTAATTAAGATTATTGTGACTTGGAGCTCTGGGACTCTGGGAAACACTTAACTCAAGAATTCAATGATTGTACAAAACACTGTGTGATTATATGGTGCATCAGTAAGACAGTGCTGGGTGTCTCCGTTAAGTCTCAGCTTAATATCCTTTGTTTTCTGCTGTCATGTGGATCAAAACATTGTCAGCTTCTTCACTGCAGACCTTCATACGTGAGCGCTCAGTTTGCAAGAAGTGCTGATCTCTGGTACTGTCTAACGGGGTGAAGGGAAACTCAGCTAAAGATAAAAGCAACAACAAATAATTCCCTTCACTGACTTACACTGACACTGCTTTTCCTTTAAAAGAACAGTTCTGTCACCTGTTAGCCTGCCTGCCAGTCTACCTGTACCTACCAGCAAGCTTAGTTCAACAATAAATCTCTGAAGTCATCCAGCTGTGTGCTAACTGCATTTGGGTCCTACCCCCTGTTCCTACTCTCCTGCACACATCGTAACAGAAAGTACATGCCCTGGGAGGATGAGCAAGGGCTGGAGACAGGCACAGATAGAGAGGGTAATGCTGAGGGCTGGGGATGAGTGTGTGTGGCTGCAGGAAGGGACTGAGAGGTAAACTGTGACAGGCTACTGTAGTTTTAAATCATCATCAGTGAAGGATATCTTTGGGATAATGAGGCACTTTTTGACTTATTGTATAACTGTTTTCTACCCTGTGGAACAGCAGGATGTAGGGATCAGCCAGAGGGCTGCAGGGTGGCAGCTAATGCTACAGCTTCCATCCTGGCTGGGAGACTCAATTTTTCTTACTGTCAACAAATGGACCAAAAGCAACAAGTCTGTGTCTCCAAAGCCTGATATATTTTATTCCTCTGTGACATAGTGCTCCATTGTTATCCAGAAACTGTTAAAAACACAAAAAAAGCCACACTGGGTTCCTTTATTACCATGAACACACACTGTAGTTTATTTTGACTGAGCCCCACATACACTGGCAGCAGAGCTGTCGTTATACAGACGAACTGCAGTCTCATTGTTATAATGATCACAAGCATGGAGCCTGCTAGAAAACCTCCATTATAGACACACACAGACAGTCTCAAAGATACACACACAGATAAACAGATAATGGATGTTTAAAAGAATCAGACACAAGAGTAAACAAACAACACAGTTTTAAGCTTTCTGCCACTGACTAATGAGCCCATCAGTCCCACACAAACACAGAAACAAACTTCTGACACAAACTTCTAGCAATGTGCTGCAATAATTCCTCTGGAATTCCATCTGAGTTGAAGGTTCTCACTTCAGATATATATATATATATACACACACACTGACCCTCAAGCTCCCAGGCCTCTGGTAGAGGACCCGAGCTTGAAGGAGGAATAGACTGCCCACAGGGGCGAGTGGGGAATTATTATTATTATTTTTTTTTTCTGTAAATATATTCATGGCTGAAAATCATCACATTCCTGAGCTTCTGTATGTTGCTAGAAAATCTGAACCAGAGGTCAAACATTAAACAAATGCATGCATTGTGAATGTGAAAATGTGATGTTCTTGTACTTGAAAGGCAGGTTAGGGTCTTTGAAAGAACCAAAGTTGACAGTTTACGACACAGACCCTGCTGGTAATGGAGGAAACACTTAGAAGTAGGAATCACTTTTCTGATGTGAATTGTTGCATTCCTTTCAAACATGAAGTATCGCATTTACAGTCGCAGTTTCATGTATTAATTTGAGAGATGTTACAGTCTCATCGGTCCACACAGATCGGATGTTTTTCTTCTGTCTCAATTTTTCATCTTGCTTGTCATGCTACATGTATGTTATGATTTATTCTCTGAGTCTGTTAATTTTTGCTTTTATCAATACACCAACTTATTCACCTCAGCCAAGCGTAACATTTTATTTTTTTTTTGATATTTCAACTTTTTTTTTTTCTGGCGTTTCAACAGATGATTGTTGTCACGGGATAAAACAAGCATCTGTCTCATTTTCTTCTTGTCATAATCTGTCTTCCTGTCCCTCTTCTCCAGCTACATTATGTAGTATTTTCCTTCACTAGGCCACCAGTTCCCCTCGGACTTTCCCTCACACACACCTGTTCTCACTTCCCTCATCTGCCCTGCAGTTACCTGGACTTCCCCGCCCACCTCCTCACCTGCATCTCATTCCATCATCAGCTTCCCTACATGTACCACTTCCTTTGTTCAGTTGCCAGTTCATTCCAAGTTGCTATGTGCCTAGTTGCTTGTGTTTTGCCTACGAGCTTCTGTAACCCAAACCTGGACCTCGACCTGCCTGTCTACCGGTTACCTGTCTGCCTGCCTCTAAGCTCTATTCAATAAATCACCAAAATCATCCTGCTGCCTCATCTGTTTGCATTTGAGTCCTATCCCTGTTGCCCTGCATTTCCTGAGTCGTAACACTTACCCAATGCCCCAAGTCTATTACCTTCTCAAAGTAGAACAACCCTCCTAAAAATGTATGATCATTTAGTGTAAGAGGTCAAATTATTGGTGATTGTTTTATTTTTAAATTACATTTCCATCAGCCATAAAACACATGTAACTATGAACAATAAATTTAATTTATAATGCTGTCATTTTTGAATGTTTCAATTAAGACTAAAACAATTCTAGATGTGTCCGTGCCAGCCTAGTTTCATTTTTACAATAAGGATAAGCTCCGTGTGTGTGTGTGTGTGTGTGTGTGGGTGTGTGGTTGGTTTGCGTCCAGTCTCATCACCCTCTGGACTTCCAGAGTAGAATATAAATGTAGAACAGAGCAGCGTTTCAGAATTTCCCCTGAGGCCGGAGACTAAACGGTCTCTTTGCCTCGGCCCATTTTCACGCTCATGTAAAATACATCGGTTTCATGACACACTGGACTGGATCAACAATGGAACTGGATTCATATAACAAGATGACAGCAGCCTCTAGAGGCTTTGTGGCTGTATGTATCATAAATCTCCCAGAAATCACAGCCTGTGCAATCATGGAGGTCCACTGCAGAAGGCTGGAAACAAAGAGCTAGCTGACACAGCTTGTTGTGGTGCAGCTGTACATTCATTCAGCTAATGTTCTCGAAGTCTGACTTTAATTTTCAAAAGCAGGTTACTGCTACTCTCACAGTCTAACATCTTCCATTAATTTGATCTTTTCACTTTAAAGAACCTGTCTCTTCACATAAATCATCAAAATAATGTTGACATATGCTCTGATTTGGTTTTGGATGACGGTAGTGTCTACATTGTGCGAATGACTGAAGAAAAGGCTCGATTTTGGGATGTCATTGGAGCTGCTCTCTATTCATCTCTGACAGGACCAGAGAGAGAAACGATAACCTCCAAGTAAATAAATGTGACCACTCTTAAGCCCAGTTCCGACCAAAGATTCGACAAAAGATTCTGCAACGCCCTGAAACCTGCCAGTTTGCACCAATGTGACTAGATGAGATGGTGCATTGTTTCCTTAGCAACGACTCTATGTACGTTCGTTCTAACTGCCAGCTTTTCAGGCTTTTTGTGTAGCTGGATATAATTTGTAGCGTCTTAAAATATGAATGAGGATAGTGACAGTGAGTTACTTGCTATTGCATTTGTAGTATTGATGAAACGGCGAAAATGTAAAAAAACGAGAGGGTCGAGATGACCAGCTGACTTTGCTACGAGCTGATTGGCTGTTGAAACAGGTGACGTGCCTTACGGTCTAAAACCAGCCGCTGGCGACTTGACAAGCTGAGTCGCAGGTGATGCCATCAGCCGGCTTGAGTCAAGCTGAGATGGGCCGGTTCACACCGCTGCAGCTTTTCCTGCGACGTTCTAAAATGGTTTTGTCTCATCGCAAATCTTTGGTCTGAACTGGGCTTTACATAAATTAAATCATGACAAGGTAAACGGGAATATTATCTTACTGTCACTCAACATAGTTTTAAGCTAGTGACACTGGAGGCAATAATAGTATACAGCTTCGACTGTTAAGTGCAACACACACTGTTAATGTTGTGGATCGCCACGTCATTTGATGCCCATAGCACACACTGAATGCATCATACAGACAGAAGCAGAAGATGACAAAATCACTGCTTTTCTGAAGAGGTGACCTGGGTCAACGCTGGGAAATAACTGTGGTGTATCCTAACAAGTTGTCAAGATGCCGCCAGTGTTGATGCTAGGAGCTATAGGAGAGAAAATGACATCTGCCTTTCACACTTTCAGAATGGGACAAAGGTGAGATGTGAGGGGCTAAGAGGGAATTCATAGGGTGTGGAAAAGTGTGGAAAAATACATATTGGCTTCCAAGAGCACTCCAGTGGCTTAGTATTGCACTTGTACAAAGATGGGGCACCACAAGAGACAGATTTAAAACGGAATGGTCAATATTGAAGCAGCAGAGGCCGGGATATCCTGACTCCCTTCCTAATATGGGTCAAACCCCTAAAACACTGGATCCTATTTCCCATACAGCATCTTTACATTGGCCCCTGCCTGCCTGGTTAATGCCCATGTCTTTCAAACTCAGTGCCACCAGTTTGTAAAACAGGATTGATGGTAAAAATGTGTAGTCTCCAAGTACCATCTGAGAGTTTCTCAGACCTGGCAAAGCTTCTCCAGAGCTGCAGAAGACATTAAACAACAGTTTTCACAGGCTGAGTATGACGAGTACACTGACTTTGACATATAAATTTACACCAAAGCAACTAAACCAGACGGTGTATCGTTTCCATAGCAACAACTCTTTGTACTTCCGTTCTAACTGCCGACTTTTCAGGCATTTTTTGCAGCTGAATACAATTTGTAGCGTCTTAAAATATGAACAAAGATAGTGATGGTGAGTTACTTGCTAAAGTTGCATTTTTAGTATTGATGAAATGGCGAAAACATAAAAAAACTGAAAGGGCCGAGAATTTTGAGCTGTCCATGGGTGCATCAACGGAATACCCAGGGGGCTTATGCAAATTTATGCCGTGAACTTGAGACAGGAGATCTCCCCTCTTGTTAATTTCTCCCGTCTATTCCTGGAGCAGTTCCGTCATTTACAGGAGTTGGTGTCACGCCTAATCAGCAGAGAAAAGAGGGCAGATTCAACAATTAAACAAAATTAATTAATTACTGTATTAATAATCAGCGTAATAAAGAAAGTAGGCTATACTTAATTGATGAGAAGGCTATAACAACCAGCTGACTTTGCTACGAGCTGATTGGCTGTTGAAACAGGTGACGTGCCTTACGTTCTAAAACCAGCCGCTGGCGATTTGACAAGCTGAGTCGCAGGCGATGCCATCAGCCGGCTTGAGTTGAGCTGAGACGGGCCAGTTCACACCACTGCTACTTTTCCTGAGACGTTCTAAAATGGTTTCGTCTCGTCGCGAATCTTTGGTCTGAACTGGGCCTTTACTCTAACTGTTCTAGAAGTACAGGAACAAACAGTCCATGCACACCTCCCTCCCATAGAATGTAGAGTGTAGAATGAAGTTATGCACTCCGTTATGCAATCAATAGCTAATACAGACATCTGCTTACATCCTCGCACACACACTTTTCATCCAAGATCTCTGTAGAGTATGCTACAATAAGGCCAGCCAACACACACACACACACACACACAGCAAACATATTTAAGAAGTGACAGATATGGGACAAGGCCCCTGCAGCAGCATGGAAATCAAACAGTCTGGAGCAGAGTTAAAGCACTCTGATAAAACAATGGGTTCGATATTCAACATCAGTATCGGAAACCCATCAGTCATTTTTTTTTTTCTTCTTTAAATGGTGTACTTGCTATTGTTTCTGTCCAGTGAAAACCATGTATCTCCAAAATTGGCTCCAACAATTGGATCGTCTGACAAATGTCTTGTAACAAAGCTGAAAAAAGGGCTGATTTTCTTAGCTCATGAAAAGTTGACATAGTTGACACCAAATCTGGGGATGTAGTAGCACAGAAGAGGCTGCCAGAGTAGCACAAGCTCACTTTTTAGACCAGACTACTGGCACGTGGCCCCTTGGTAGAGGTGCAGAAATGAAGCTTCGCTAAAAGTTCAATCAGGAAGACCACATCTTTCAGACTTACACTCACTAATTATTTAGATTTTGCCTTTACCACTTCTGAAACAGTCAACTGACAGTAGGCGATCAAATGTTTGACGTCAAAGATTTTTCAAATCAGATTTGCCACAACCTCTGTGATCATCTCGCTGCTGTCAAACTTGAAAATCTGTTCCTTTGTCTGCTGCTGTCAGCTGTCAGTGTCTGATTGACACAACCCACCACCTCCACCGCATTCACCTCCAGTTTCATCAGAACCAGCAGGCCAGTTGGTCCTTCATCAGGAATCCCATCCATCCAGATCTTCAGCTGTTCTTCACTCTTTCACCACCACCAGTGTCTATAGACTCCATTGGGGAGATATACCTGGATTGTGTTAAGTTGCAATGATTATCTCTGAATGTGATGCCATATTTTTGTACCCCACACAAGTCGCTGGTCGGGCTGGATGGTGATGGATTACATCCTGAGTCATGCGTGTGTTTAGGTTCAGGCAACAAAAGCACTTTTGGTTAAATGGTTATAAGTAAATATGTCTTGTCTCGTGCTTCAAGTCACTTTTGACTTTTATGATATTAAACCACAAAGACCACAATCTTCGTGCACGAACTTAGTGCTTTAGTTGCTACTGACAACACTGTGTAGAGATGCGGGTGATCTCCGGGGAGTCTTGGATTGGAATGGATGAACACCAGACAAATAATCGATATACCTCAGAAAGAGACTTATAACACAAAACTAGCGATAACAGCTCAGACATACGTTTTCCCAATACAAAAGGGAAATAAATTACTCTTTAGTGAAATCCTATGGTTAAAGATCCCCCCCACATGTATTAAAACATATATACAAATAGTCTGCCTGGAACAATAATGTGTGTCAGAAAAGGGTTTTTTTCTGCAAAAAACAAAAAAATTTCCACATTAAAATCCTTAAAGGCATCTACTCCTTCTATCTTATTAATAATCCCAGAATCTATGAATATGCAAATTTTGTTCACTTCTAAAGTTTTCCTGCAAGACACAAGATGTCTCCTACATCACTGTAATGTCCATTCTCAGTGTATGTGCACTGGCGCCTTCAGGTTTCTACATCACACTTGTATAAGTTAAATATTGAACCAGGATTGGCTTCCAAACTATTTGTGATGTCACAAATAATGTTTGTAGGCCCGCCCCTTAAAATCAGATTTTCAATGAGCACATAGACTTTCCACTTTCAGCAGATGAACGTGAAAACGTCCTTCTAGTGTCAAACAATGCACATACGTCATTCTGTACAGTGAAGCTCAAACATTCAACTGTAGGAACAAAAAGAAGACACATGTTTTTGAGTGGAGGGGAACTTTAAGCTTCATTATTCTTGACTACAGAGCTCCACTTCAATCACTGCGTAAAGGAGAGGAGGACGTGGTGGAGAAGATGAAGCTTTACTTTGATAATGGGACACACCTGGAGAAATGTTTTCAGACCAATAAACAGAAGAGCACCTCTGACAACAACTCAACCTCCATCAACAGTAACTCAGTAGGTGATTAACAGGAAATCAAAGGAAGAACACGCAGTACTGCCCACATTGTTTGACTGACAGGTGATTTCAGTGGCAGCTTCTCAGTAACAAAGAGTTTGACAAAATAAACCCGGGGATCTTGGAAAGACTGCAAGCTCATCTTTGTCTCTCTTGCTTGCACACACACACACACACACACACAAACACTAAATCCTCTCCTTAATCCATCCTGCTGCTTTCTTCCTCATCTTCCTCCTGCAGAACATCCCTCGTCCTCCTCTCCTGACTCACTGTAACACCCCCAGCTTCTCTCCTCCTCTGCTTTCGGCCCGAGGATTCTGCTGACACCTTCAAGTTCCTTATTCATCCTCATGGAGAATAAATAAAGAGAATCACACAATCTGCATCAACCTGAAACTCTGCAGCACCTCCACCATCTCTCTCATGTTTGTAACGCTCTCTTTGGTCAAATGATTATTTTCAGCTCCTTCTGATGATTAGAAGCTTACATCATTTATCTGTGTTACACTGAGCTTTTTAAAAGTCAAGTGCTCAGCTTCAGTCGCTAACGTTAAAGACCACACATGCACCACATGCTTTATGCTCCACATGTCTGGAACAAACTCCCAGAACACTTGAGGTCTGCTCCAACCTCTCACTTCTTTTTAAATCAGGGCTCAAGACTTTTCTGTTTGCCACTGAGTTTTTTATTAAGTTAAATTTGGGAATATTAATCTGTCTTGCTCTGTTTTATTTTATATTAATCTTCTTTTTTACTTTGTTTTAATCCTTTTAAATCCTATTTCTGCGTGTCTTTTTTTATATTGCTTTAATGTCTCATGTGAAGCATTTTGAATTGCCTTGTTGCTGGAAGGTGCTGTATAAATAAATTTGCCTTTGTTTTCATGACATTTTCCACCATATTGATTTGTAATATGGTACATTGTGTTGTAGTTCAGCTGTGTTCTTGTAGGCTATAACATATAGATTTGCTGTAGTTTGAGTGTTGAATTAGTTTTCTCACCTACACCAGTCATTCATTTCTTACTGTCATCTGTTCCCTTCTTTCGTATCTTGTCTTTGTGTTTCAACATTTGTAGTTTTTGCTTCAGATTTTCCCTTTCCAATTTATCTTTCCTTCTGGATCAGAGTGTGTTATTCCTGTGCAAAATAATAATGTGATCACACACTGAGACAGTTTTTAAAACTTATTTCTTTCCTTTACTCTTTTATTTTCACCATCTCCTCCAGCTTTTTTCTGACTCAGCTCTTTCTACTCCCATTTTCTCCTTTACAACTCATCAGCCTCTCATAACCTTTCTCCTCCCTCCTCTTCCTATACAAAATAACAGACCCAACAGAGGGAATTCTTCACCTTTGCCGGTGTGCTGTCTTTATCAGGAAAAAAAGGAATAATGCTGGTTTTATTTTATCATTTTATTTTTCATCAACAAATCCCCAGAAAAGAAAAGATAAAGCAACAATGAATTTATCCTCTAATACGAGGATACAACAAAATATAGAACATTCTGTTCGTCTAACACAGTGCACACGGCCATGTTGCAGTGACCACAAGACAGCTGCTGTGTCTCAATTTGGATACTTCTGTTAGTACACTTCCATGTAATACACTATGTACTTACTTGCGTAGTGGGTGACTTTTGACGCTGTAGTGTTGTTTCAAATCGAACAACGCTGTTGTGCAACTCTTCCATTCGTAACCTTCTTCTTCTACTACTACTACTACTACTACTACTACTACTACTACTACTACTACTACCTGGGCCGAGCATTATCGCCAACATGTGACCGTGATTGTCGCCCACCAAAATATCTGCCGGCTTGTTTTCTCACTTGAATTCAATTTTATTAAAGATGAATAAAAATGAACATGCTTTTATTTTTAGTGCGGTGTTCACTGTAACAATTGCAACCACGGCCATTTTCATACATTGGTGGCTGCTCCCCTTCTGCTATGTAGCCAAGATGACGACCATTGAGGGTGAGAAGCCACACCATCCAGGTACTCACAGTGCACTGCATTTTGCAATTACAATCCACAATTGCCAGTGTGACCGCACTTATGCAATTAAAAATAGCAACTGTAAGTACGGAAGAACACAAATTGAGACACAGCTAGAGGCTGTGATTCAAGCTGACCAGTTTATATTTGATATGTGCCAGAGCAGATATATGAAGGAGTGTGTAACATAATACAATATGCACATAAACATAAAATATAATAGGCTACGTTAAAAAGATATCAAAGTTTTGAAATTGTTTTTGGCATGTATTAATGATTAGAAAATAACAAGTAGATAGTAGCATAGATATGGGGGGTATATTCTGAAAAGCAATGTTATTTTGATTTAACTTTAATTCTGTGTTACCTAAGTAATAGGTCTTTAAAGACCAGGGGCCAGTTTCATAAACTTAGTTTAAAACTAGTCTTGGCCTTCGACCAGTCTTAAATTGTCAGGTTAGACTAGTCTAATTAAGCCTGTCTGTTGCATAAATATTAAGACTGACTTAATCTGAGGTTTCCCCCTGGCTAAGAGCCTGAGGTGAGAGCTTTGTTGCTATGGCAACAATCTGTTAGAACGTCAGTTAGAAGACACAAAGACACAGGTATATTGATTGCAGATACTGTAACACTGACTTTGTTACAAATGATAGCATACATGTCATTATATGTGGTATTTCATTAACTGACACACTGAGGTAATTAATGATGTTAGGAATGTTTGGCAAAACACCCATGCATTTAGCGGTTAAAATGTATATTTTGGGAAGGAAAGAAAAAAGTCCTTGGAGATGAATCAGAAATGCTCCTTCAAACCTCGCAGTAGGAAAACCAGCAGAGACGACACAGGGACCAAGACACAAGTAAAACAAACGAGAGGAGATTAGAGGGTTAATGAAATGCTGAAAAAGAGCCAAAGATGTTGAGAGTTTTTACAAAGCAGAATGTCAGATGAGTGACACACAGAGCCGGTGTTCAGGTTGAGTCAGAGCACACAATATGACAAAGTGACTCAATATTAGCTTTTTTTGGTTACTTGTATTGCAGCCTCTCCTCTCCTTTGCTCTCCTCTTGAACCTTTTTCATTTCTTTGCTTCATCTTCCCTTCTTCCCTCCTCTCAGTACGTCTCCATCCTTCACATTTAAGTGAAGCTTTTATTTAATTCCCTCTTCACTATCACTGTGGCAAATTGGCTTATTCTCTCTCTCTCTCTCTCTCTCTCTCTCTCTCTCTCTCTCTCTCTCTCTCTCTCTCTCTCTCTCTCTCTCTCTCTCTCTCTCTCTCTCTCTTTTCCAGGGACAACTAATGATAATGATGTTCCTTCTTATTTCCTTCCCCATGTCCTTCTTCACTTTTTAAATGTCTTTCTTCCTCCCCTCTTTTCTTCGTTAATCAGCTCTCATATTCCACCTCACTTTTCTCTCTCTCTTCACTTTTGTCTCCTTTCATCTCCTTTTTTTTTTCCAACATTAAGATGGCTTTTGTTTTGGAATTTGTTTATTTGCTTCCACATAGGAAATGTTCATATCAATTGCCTGATAGGGAATTGAAATTGATAGTGAGAGACTTATTTAGGGCCCTTTTGTTTGGTCTGAATTTTTCAAAACAAATTTGGACTTTATCAGGATGCATTTAAAAAGAAAATCTTTGTGAAAAATGGGATTATAATAATTCAATTTTTCTGGGTTTCTTTTGTTAAGACTTGGAGGGACTCTAGTTGATCTCCATATCCTCTGGCAGCAGGAAACAACAATTTTTACATTTTTAGAAATATAAACATTCAGGTGAAAATCGGTGTAAAATCCTGTTAAGAAAAACTGTAAAAAAATTAAATAAATAAATAACAGACAAAGATCATTGTAAAAAAAACTGGTGACGAAAGTTATCCTGAGGACAGCAGACAGAAGCACACACACACAGCAGAAATACACACATGTATGTATACACACCTGCACACATCGATGGTCACCACACACACATACAACCTTGGAAGCCTCTGGCTGCCACGGCAACCTTCCAACGAGCAGATTAAACCGAGCAGACAGAGAGCCAGGGCTGTAAATTGTGTGTGTGTGTGTGTGTGTGTGTGAGCACTAAACAGGCACACCTGTCGCTAGTCAGCCTCCCATAGATACTGGTTCTGCCAACCAGACGCCTGACAAATGCCAGCAGTATCACACACACACACACACACACACACACACACACACACACACACACACACACACACACACACACACACACACACACACACACACACACACACACACACACACACACACACACACACACACAGGCTCCTCAGCCGTATCTGTAGCCTGGAGATCAGTTTGGCTGTAGATCCATAATATGATCAGCCTGAAAGAGTGGCTGTAATTTATTTCCATTTACTTTCGTCTTGAGTCTGAATGTGACCCCTCGCAGGAAAACTGGTCTGCAGTGCTGTGAGGCAGCAAGCAGCTGATCTGAGAAACAGACACCAAAACAAAGATGAAAATCAGACACCAAAAAGAAGTTAATCAAGCCGAGATTAGTTTAGTTAAATTTAAGTTAAACAGATAAAATCAAATTTCAGTGTAAACGGAGCTGTGTTGCACAGTTTGTATCAGGAAAAGTCAATTTACTGATTTTGAATAAAAATATTCATTGTCACCAACATAACAGACCTTACTGATCACTGAGAAAATAACTGCACTTGCATTTACATCCAAGGGGTCTAACTTCCCTTCCCTGTAGGTGACACTCCAAACCCACTGGTTACTACTGAAGACAAAAATCCTAACGACTCACAAAATATAAAGTTTCTTTTTTTTTTTTTTTAAAGGCTCAGTTTTCCTAAAACAGATGGGCACTGTAGCTTTTAGGAAACGTTACTTAAACAAAGAAGATTGTGCATTTGTTGGGACTATTTTCAGCAGCGGATTAATACAAATTTGGTGGTCTAGTGAGTAGCAGCAGGACGGTGTATGTGGGACAGAGTCATAATAAACTACAGTGTGTGTGTGTGTGTGTGTGTGTGTGTTCATGGTAATGAAGTAACATGTCACTCAGTGCAACAGTGTGGCTCATTTATGTGTCCAACAGTTTTTGGACAACAATGGAGCTCAGTTGCACAGAAGAAGAAGATATATCAGGCTTTGGATACACACAATACTCTTAGTCTATTTATGGGATTTGTTGGCATTAAGATTATATAGTATAACCAGATTCTGTGTACAGTTTTCACTGTTTTCTGTGTTTGGTAGAAAATAGTTTCCACTTAAAAACTGGTCACTCTCAGACTGAAGATGGAGATTTGAACAGGGTGTTAGCACAACTGTCTGGACTATAATCTACAGGGGAAAAAAAAAAAGGTTTTGGTCTCTGCTTTTCAGGGAGGACTTAAAAGGCACATGTCCTGATTAGCTGGCATCTTCCAGCCACCGTTGTCATCTGTGTTGCCCGTTATTTCCACAAACATGAGCAGATGAGACCAACAAATTGTATTTGGGAACATAACATGCAAATTAGCCTCACATCCTCTATCTATTCCCTCACCAGAGACCACCTCCAGACCTGGACGTTGCCCCAGTCTCAGTCCAATTTAGCCCAAAGTATGGTTTTCACTGAGCCAGAGTGAGTGTTAATGTGGGAAGGTATCCCGGGGACACAGAACATAGAAATGTCAGGCTTTCAGCATGCAATCCATGCCAAAATAATAAGTCATGTTCATAGATTGAACCCCACACATGAACTGATGGGACGTTTAAAAGCCAACTGCCGCCATCTTTGCAGCCAGATGGAACCATAACACTCAAATCTGGGGCAAAGGGAAAGCAGTCTGGGTGGAGCTGAGGAGGGTGGAGATCCAGCTGAGAAGTTTTATCAAGATCAAGATACTGCAAGATATCTTTGTCCTGCTACTTTATCTTCTTCTCCTCTTGTTGTTGTTCTTCCTCCTCTTATTAATGAATGTATGGCACTGAAAATTGGAATATTTACAAAAACAATAAAATGAGAACTAGATTTTTATTTTTAAGGAATCAAGTTGCTGTCCTGAGCCTTGTGTACATTTGACCTAAGTAACTTAATAATTAGCATGTCATGTAATAAACATGACTGAATTAAATAATACATACAGAGGGCGATATTTCACTATGCTGGAATGGGCGAGTTTATTTTGTTGACAATTTAGCCAACTTTCTTTTTTTGCATTTTTGTGCCGTCTATTTGTGAAGCACTCTATGTAAAATGGCCTTCAGACATTTTCATTACCAGGGTTAGAATAAAAGATACACAACGAAACAAACACAATTTGTCATTTTGCTTTATTGAATTTAATATTTATATAATTTATTCTTTTTTAATGCATTGCTTGGTGCTAAATTACATGATTGCATGAAACTAACCGTCACCTCCAGCATCACTTTTCTTCCACTCCTCATATCTCCTTCACTGTGTGGCCCTCGCAAGCAGCAGCAGCAGCAGTAGCAGCTGCAGCAGTGGCGGCGGCGGCGGCTCTCTCCTGACTGTTTCTTCGAGCTCACTTCAAAAGACAAGCTGCGGTGCTAATTACTCCTACAAGTGAAACCCACTGTCGAGTACAAAGCGTGAAGCGTAGATTTTCAGCTCTCTTTTCATCTGAGTCTCAGAAAGGCTGCTCGCTCCTTCAACTCACTTGACCTCCTCCCTTGAAGTCATACTTCGCTGTACCCCCTTTTTTTTTTTTTGCATCTCAGCATGCACACCTCTGCAGGAGCTCAGCAGCATTCAGCCTCCAACACTATCTGCCCTGAAGATCCGTCTCCTCCAGTACTCAGAATCTTACCCAGCTCTCTGATAACTGAAAAAGGAGAGAACTTCTTCAAAGCCAGGCATGGTTTGTCATGTTTATAGAGTGTCAGCCTCAGCAGGGTGCCCCTAATGAATCTAGCCTTCATCTGTTACACAGTGGTACTGTATAGAGTGGAAACTGTTGCTGAAGCTGTCCTGCATTACTTCTGTATGAACTTCTTGACTGAACTTCTTTATATATCTGCTTGGTTCAAATTTGGAGAGTTTCGCAATTTCACAAACTGTAAATATATATTTTAAAAAATCCCATAAAAAAGGAAGAGGAGTAACTTCTCATACTACAGTGCAATAAAGTCTTTGTAAAAATAATTATTAAAAAACAGAGCTTATGGCTTTCGGACATGATGTCACGCATGATGACAAATCAAGATCAGTTCACTTGTCGTGAGGTACATGAGCACAACTATACCGTCACAGTTGTATAATGCATGAAGGACCAATAATGATGTAGTAGTGATGTCGTCATCATCAGGGTTGTCGCAACTTGGGATTAGGAACTCCAAATTTAAAAAAGTAAGCCTGAGTTTGAAAGACAGGAAGGGTCAAACACAGATGCCACGAGGAGACTGTCCTCCCCAAAAATCTGTCCGTATAGGTCGTCTGTGCAGCAGCTTATTACGACCCATATTTACGTTTGTATATACGGCGACCTCTAGTGGCCGTAGCAGTTATGACGGGAGCAAAGGCAGAAGTCCGGTGAGGTAGTTAACACAGGACCTTCAACCAGGAGACCGCTGTTCGTGTCCCGTGTGAAACCAAAAGTAAACCCCGATTTAATTTAGTAGTAGTTTTGGTGCCTAAACCTAACCAAACTGCGACCCGCTTCACAACGTTAACCACGTGTTTGTTATTGTTACCATGACGATGAAGGTCCGGTATGCCTATATATGTCGTTTTTGGAGTCATATCTCCCCCACCACCGGTAGGGGCGCAAATTCAAGAAACGCTCCTGTGGGTCGTATTAGAGATTCGGAACAAACGACCTATGTGGTCGTTTGGGTTGGAGGACTTGTTGGCCATGAGTTATAGTATCACAGGGTTCGATCCCCAGCTCCTCTTGTCCACATGTCGAAGTTTCCTTGAGCAAGATACTGAACCCCAAGTTGCTCCTCTGCCATCGGTGTGTGAATGGGTGAATGAGAAGCATATTGTCAAGTCCTTTGTCTGTTAATATAGAAAAGCGCTTTATAAGAGCAGTGCATTTACCAATACCATTCACTAAATCACTGGAGTTCTGATTGAAGTTGGAGCACTTCTAGACTAAAAACTATTTTTAGATGCTTAGTATGGGACAATATTGTTGTACTGATCTTATATATAATGTGATGAGTTGTTATCATGTGGGTCAGTTCCCCACCTGGTGCTAATCAGCCAATCACTGATGAAGAAAGGGTGTTTGTTTACACTACTCAAGCTTTTGACAAAGGCATCATGTTGAAACTTAAGCTCATTTTTTTCCCACACAGGTTGTTGTAGTTCATTCAGGGCAGCTGCTGCTTTACTCTTTTTATGTTTTTTTTTTTTTTTTCCATTCCTGACCCACTGGAGTTGAGTTATTACCAGCCACAGTGATAATGTTCCCAGAACTGTTCTGGTGGTCAGTCTACACTTTGCTTACAGCTCACAGCAGCAGTAGAGCTGGACCGTCCCTCCTCTGAAGAAATCCTCCTGCTCTTTTTACACACATCAGACGCAGCGAGAGCTGTATGATGGGAAATATCATAGTCTAAATCAGTGGTTTTCTCATGTTTGGTCTGTGAGTGTGTTGAGTGTGTGTGGTCAGAGGCTCATAGTGACCTGCAGTAAAGTTACAGCCTCCTTCACTCAGATCAAAGACACTGCTGCTAATGAAAGAGAATGGAGAAAGTGAGAGAGACGCGAGCGCTTATCGGACAGAGCAGAAAGGCAGAGAGAGAGGGACTGCTGCTTGTAAAAAAGACAGAAAGGAAAGAGAAAGGGTGGAATTGGCAAAAGGGGAGATAAAGTGTGAGTGGTGAAGAGAGAGGAGAAATACATTTGCCCAAAATTCATTTAACCACAGGAAAAAACCTCTCCAAATTAACAACACAACAATCCAACATATTAATTATGAATACGTTCCGCTTTGGACAAATTAATGTAATGTAATGATCCACAGCAGATAACATGGACTTTTCATAGCAAAAGAAAATGTTCCAAAAACATTCATAGAATTTTCTCAAACAACTACTGCAGCATAATCCACTTCTCCACTGTCCAAAGGTGGCCTGTTTCTGTGCTGATGCTCTGTCCTGAGAAGTTAATAAAGCACCCTGGTGAACTGGAAACTTTGACCAGCTATCTGTCCAAAAACAACTTGTCTTACGAATCTTCCAATTCAACAAATCCTTCTCTCAGCCAAAAAGGCCTGGCCTGCAATTTTTCTGTAGGTGTATCCTCACTTTTGATTTTTGCATCCAAATAAAGTATGTCATCTGGCTTGTTTACAACCTGCCGGATCCTCTGACCACTTGTGTTTCTGCTGTATTGTACTTAGTTGTAGCAAAATTTAGTTAGTGAGATTACTTTAAGTTTTTAGACGGCTATAAAAAGAAATTAAACAGCTACAAAATAAGATCCAGGTTAAAAAGCAAAATTGAATTTCACCACACAGGTCGCTCCTGCCAGTCCCTCCTGTCCTGTTTCCTCTCCCTATCTGCAGTCCTCGGTGTCAACCACGCTGTATGTCTGGTCACCCAGATGCATTAAGAGCTGATCATCTGGTCTGACATTTGATGATCTTAAAAGATTAAAGAGCTGTGGTGTAGCCCGGCGAGGCAGTTACAGGGCTGTGTCTGTAGGCTGGAGGTCTGAGCAGAGTGTCAGGCTGCATCTGGCATTTCATTTCAGTCAGACACCAAAAGGTTGTTGGACTCAGAGTTCAACAGTGGAACCTGTTCCTCCAGGGTGCAGAGCCGCACTTATCACACAGAGGCTTATTAAAGCCTGGACACACACACACGTGTGTATACCATTGGCACCTGCGCGCGTGCATCAGTGTCAGGGACACACACCCGTACACACACTGGAGGGCAAGATAAAGTGTAACCTGTCAGTGCCTTGCTCAGGGGCAGGACTGAACTTTAACGTTTATTCATTCTGAGTCGTTTTCACTTCTGCCGCTCTGCACTTTAACTCACTCTGTGTCAGTTACTTCCCTCCACACAAGGGCATATGGTTTCCTGTGTGTGTGTGTGTGTGTGTGTGTGTGTGAGAGGAATGAAACTATGTGAATCGCCTGTCCTACATTTATATGTAGTCTAAAGCCAGGAAGAGACTTTACAGATTAAAGTAATTAATTTTAGAATCTGGCTAAATTTCCACTAGATTAGCTGTCTGTGGACGTTCACTTTGAGGAGGGGCTGCGATCCATGATTAATTGCCTGACCAGTCAGTGATCTGGCTAAAAACTGTCATGCAGTTTGAGCGGTTCCACAGTCTGATTTCCCACAAGGCTGCTGTCAAAAGATCTGCTACTGCAGAGAGCTTATTTTAATAGTGTCGGAGGGGCATTTATATGTTGCTGGGGCTAAAACTGTCTTGTGTTGCGTTAGAAATAAAACAGAACTCTGCTGCCAGACTGTTTGTATTATCCCAGTCATCTTCAGGTCCACGTCCTGCTTCTTTCTTCTCAAACAAAGTAGAAAGAAACAGAGCAATGCTGCATTTCTTTTTTAAGTTGGCATGTTTGAAGATGTGGGCATCTTGTTCGAATAAAACGTTTTTGGGATTGTCAGTCGACAATGTGAGTACCCAGTCGATCGTGACCAATCGATCTAATTGTACAGTGTGAGCACAAACGTATACATGTCAGCTGTGCAGAAAGACACAGAACATCAATAATATACAGAATATAATCTTCTAATGCGTTTGTAATGACTTGACCTGCTGGCAATTGGCTTCATGTGTATTTATTAAAGGCCTCAATCACCAACTAGGTACCTGCAAAGTAACCTATATATATCAGGCAGGGCCATTTTGGCAGCAGGGAGAGGACCCAAAAGGCAGACAGGCAAGGAGGCTGAATAGTCCAAAGGTTTATTTTAACTTAAAGACAAACTTACAAAAAGCAAGAACCAACTCGCAGGGGAACACCAGGAACACGACATGAAGGGATCACCGACAACAGTAATGGCAACCACAGGAACACACAATGACGTGACAAAGAACAAAGGGAGAGTCCAAGCAAGAGTCTGTCGTGGACCATGACAATATATAGGGCTACTCATCATGAATGCCTCATTTTGCACTGAGGACACAGTTGCTTTTCCCCCCCCCCCTCCTTTCTCACTGTCTGTACAACTCTGTAATGTATCACATAGAAATATTTAAAATCCAGACTCCAGTCAGTCTTTTTTTGTGCTGTGTGCGCAAGTCCTCCATTGCTGCATTGTCAATATACAAATATAAAATCAATGAAATAAAAGTGTATAGCAAAAAAACCACAGATTATATAATTGGTGGATAATAGTTAGAAATTATGAATATTCAAAGGGTTCTTTGGAAAAAGAAGTCTCAATAAAGAACACCTTTGGTTATATTTATCCAGCATTCACCTCTCTATCAGAGGTGATGGATGTCAGGAAGACCCACTGTTAAATGTTTCAAGTCCTCTTTGCAGCCTGAAAGCTGATATTTACTTTCTGAACACATTTCATGCAAACATGATGGGTCAAAATGTGACTTAATACATTAAATTCACTATAGGATCTGTTTTCAGTCAGACTGTGCTGCAACAATGACGCTCAGCATGTGTGGCTAAAGCTCTGACACACACAATGCAAGCCAATACACACCACACACACAGCAGCTGGTGTCATCTGGGAGATCAGGAAGCATGTGATCAAAGCTGCATGTTGCCAATCAGGTTTCTCTTTGATGTGAACTCCTTCAGGTTACGACTGGGTCCTTCAGCAAGGTCCTCGATAGATAGAGAAAGAGGGACAGATAAAGCATCAACAGAAAAGGTGTGGAATGCTTACAGAGGGGCGAATTCACAACAGGATGGCGCGGCTTTTGCGGCTGCTAAACCTGCAGAAATAAGACAAGAAACCGTGTAATTCTCAAAGCACCCACAAAGGGTGAAATGCACCCCTGACTGCGCTGCCAAGCAAATGCGTCTCGGTGCTCCAGTCCCATTTGCACGTATTTAAATTAGGTAAAATATTCGTACATTTGGCGCAAAATTGGCCCCTTTCTATGCACATGAGCCTCATTGTCCAATTCACAAACCCCAGTGCTAATAGAGGCATGCCGCAGTGTGAAAATATACGTTTTCTCCTTCTCTCTGCCGTTGTCCTGCCTACTGTGTTCTTGTACCATTTATAGCTGTCACAAACTTTGACACAGAACTGGAGGACTCAAATGCACGACTCACTAGACAGGGTCAGGAGTTTCCAAAATCTTTTGCTGAGGTATCAAACAAAAAACACTCACGAGGAGGATAAACAAAGTGCAAAACAAACACTCTCAAGGAGGCAATTCAAAGTACAATACAAAACTCTCACTAGGAGGATCAAAACGGAACATAAACTATGACTCAACCTGAAGCAAGGGGGAATCGCTGGTACGCTTGGCTCAAATCCTTTTACAGACGAAAACAAGACGAACTGGCACAGGACAAGGGGAGACACGGACTATTTATACATGAGGTAGAGGAGAACAGGTGAACACAATCAGGGGCGGGGTAGACAATCACAACGGCGGGAAAATCACACAAAGGGAGGAAGTCAGGGTCTGAAACGAGAGGAAAGGATTAGTACAAAATAAAACAGGAAGTGCAGGACAAGACTAGACATGAGTGACTTCAACTTAAACATAAAACTCAAACTAGGACCTGACATGAAATAAACTTAACAAAGCCGCCGAGACACAACAATAGCCTTCTCTGCCACGTGGATAACTGTAATCAGACACAAAACAAGGGCAAATTGCACTCAGCTGCAAAACCCAGCTGCAAAACCTTATGGACGTTTTTGCGCTGTGCTATCATTAACGCAATATCTTTTGTGAATGGGACCTTGAGACAGGGCAGATACCGGTTACAAGTGATGCGCAATTCATGGTGCTATCAGCGGCCTCAATCCATTCTTTGTGAATTTGCCCGAGAGTGTGATATTTATGTTCCCAGAACATAAGAAGGTGTAGTGTGACAGTAAGGACATGGGAAACAGTCTTGCTAATCACATGTAAATGTTAGCTAACAGTTAAGCAGAGTTGCCACCTCGCACTCTTTTGGCACGCCCACATTCACTAACAGAAAGTGACAATGCCCCATTGAGTAACAATCTGGGAGAGTTTTGGTGTTTTTCAAAATGCTCAGACATGTTGGGTACAGGTGTAAATAGATTTCTTTTCTTTTCTTCTTCAACTTGAACTTCACGTGGAAACAGAGCACAAGGGCTCACTGAATGTTTTGATGAGAATGAGAATGATGTGAATCATATGCTATGGCCTTCACAATTACCAGATCTCAACCCAACTGAACACCTGTGGGAGATTTGTGAGAAATCTTACAGGTTTATTGTATGTCACACTGTGAGAGACGGGTCTGGTAATATCTTCGTCATGCTCTGTGTACAATGTAATGGCATGAGGCGTTGGGGGGAACATTAGGTGATGTGAACGAGTTTCCAGGAGGGACAGAAACATGGTGGCAGCAAAACCAAACTGCTCTGTGGCTGATACGTTTTTGTTGGAGACCTTTTAAAGATTTAAGGATTGCTGAACGCCTCGATGGTCGAAAGGCTCAAAACAATGAGTTCAAACAAGTGTTTGAAAAGAAGAATGAAACGGTCTTCTTCTTCTGTTATGTTTCCGGCAGATTAGACGCTTTACAATCAATCAATTCAATCGGGTTGAAGAAATATTGTCCATGTCACTGCAGATACTGTTTTAGTTTCAATGAAAGGTCTTCATGACCTTCGACACCTTTTCATGTGCCGATGACACTACAGTTACCTAACACACTGCTTCACACACTCTGAAAACATGCAAGAAACTTAAACTCCAACGGGATCCACAAATGAACTCCAAGTTTGTTTTTTCCATGTGTCCTAGTCAAGGTTTGTAGTGAATTGTTGGGCTGTTTGGTTGTGATGATGGCTTCCCTGAATGAAATGGATAGTTTCATTCAGAATCTGTACTTGAGCAGTGCACTAAAGAGCAGCTTCTGAAGATTTCGGAGCACTTCAACATTGACATTCCAGATAAGAGACGGTGAAAACATGCTTAAAATGTTGCTTGACTGAGGGACGTTAACTTTTGAAGACAACGAGGATCAAGATGAGTCAAAAAGTTGGAGCGACTGTTAACTTTTGGTTCCGTTTTTTTGCACGTCCACATGATGAAACATACACAGAGAGAGAAAAATAAAAAAGAATGTAAACTTAATGAAAAAAGAAGAAAATAATTCTCAAGGGCGAAGACATCTCGCCACAAAAAGGGAATGGGAGAAAATAAGATGACAAAGACAAAAGAGAATTGGGGAGAAGAACCCAAATGACATCAAAAGCCAGCACAGATTGAGACTGGTACACAAATAAATAATGAATAAGGAGTCAGGAAATAAAGTAGCCTTGATGCAGATGGTGAGAACCAGAGGGGTACAGTCAATATGAGCTGAGGAAAACTATCCAGCTCCATCCTGATCACATAATGTTTCCATAGATGGTGCTTATCATGCAGCTTTTACCGCAAATCTATACTTTGAGGCTCAAACAACTTATAATGTTAACACCAGTGCCTGAATTGGACCAAAAAAGGTGCCAGTACCCTAATGCAGCAGTTGCATGACATGATCATCACATGTGTCTTGGATATATTTATATTTATATGCATATCTTGGTAATATATCCAACTTCAAATGTATTTTTGTATGCATTTCATTACATACATTACATAGACGCAGTTATGCGTTTTCCCACCAGTATTCCGCGAAGACCCGCCCCTACTCTGCCTCTGATTGGCTCTGCCTCTGAGATTTTTTTTCTACCCCTAACCATCTATGGTTCAGTGTAAAAACAATACTGACAATGTGAAAGAGGTCGCTCGTATGAACCTCCAGAGAATTATCACCTGTGCCCTACCTGCTAAGCACCAAACAGCAGACAGACAAAGTTAGCAACTAGCTTGTCAACATAGTGGATGATTTAGCAACTAAAGAGCCACATATTTCCCTTAGGAATTTCACTTATTATATAAAGGAGAAAAAACCTCACTGGAAGGCAGCAGTATACAGTATAAATAATGTAAAGGTCCATATACACATCTTTGTAAAGCACATGTTACTCTGCATCACCAATCAGTCCCAGCCATGAGTCCATTACAGGCCGCACACTTTTCTAATGATTAAAATAATATATATCCAACATGCTGAGTCGGCCTCCCTTTAGTAGATGACACTGAATAGCATTATCCAATCCACTGATAATTCATTATAAATGTCAAAACCACCCATCCTCTTACTGTAACTGCATTGCAGCAGTACGTATGGAGAGTCTGGGGAGAGGAGGATAAAGAGTAATCTCTTTTTTGCTGCCCTCGCCAACCTCCTCCTCTCTTTCCGTCTCTCTCCATCAGCCCAGCATGGGCACGGATGGATGTAAGAGTGAGTCCAGAGAGAAGAGGTGTTGAGATGAATGAGACGCCATGCTCCGGGGAGCGACAGAGTGGAAATGGACTGACTGAACCTGCAGGAGCAGCTGATGGAGAGTGAAGGAGAGAGGTAACACACAGAGACTCCAGAGGGAGAGGTGAAGCAGAGGTGAAGAGTTTGTTTCCATGCTGGGATACCAACCTTAATGGGGAAAAAGTAGTATTTACTCTTACATTGTATAAATTATTTTTTTTAACACTACAGTGTGTTTGTGGGACTATGAGGTCAACCCGCTGTCAGCTGGAGTAAAGTATATTTTACAGCTCTGTGTGCATATATTTCCTTGTGGCAAATGTTCTTTTCCAGGGCGACTCAGGTTACTGCTCAGTGTTCAGAACTTAAGACAATTGCATCAATTTAAGTTAAAAAAAGAAATAAAAGAAGCCATTTGGCAGCATTTAAATCATCCCAGTGATTTTAAGAGAAGCCACAGGGAGTGAAGAAGTGAGCTGGATTAACAAGATTCAACTAATTCTCTGCTATAGATTTAAATATTACATTAAAACCAGTTACACTTTTCTTTCTGTCAAAAAGTAAGATGTAGGAATGACAACTGAGTTAAACTCATTTGTAAACAGAGACATTACAGAGCAACATCAGTGCTAAAGCTAAAAATTGTTTTTTATTTTTTATTTTACCTAGGTGAATGAGTGGATAAGAAACGATTAATTTTAACAAATACATTTACAACAAACAACAAAAGAGGAAATACAGACAGGTTGAAAGACAGACAAGTGGAAGAAGTAGAAAAAAGACTCAGTGGACGAATTAACTATAATTGGAGGGATAAGAGACGGAAAGCTTTTTAAAGAGAGGAACGAGAGCTACATGAAAGAGTGACAGGTAAGATGGACTGATAAACAGCGAGAACCAAATGGATGATTAAAACCGAGAAAGTGAGAAAGCAGATGGATGATGGATGTGGCATGAAGGAACAGATAATAAGATAAAAGCCACAGATGGACGACAGAACCAAGTCAGCGAGACAGACAGGAGACACAAAGAGCAGACAGCTGAAATAGAGAAGAAAAAAAAAGGTCAGATGATTTCAGAGCAATGAACTGAAATAAATGGACTGAGCGACGGACGGGAAGCAAACATAATAAAAGAAAAGAAATGATGGAGAGATGTTCGTGCAGGTCAGAGGAGATGATGGAAAAAGAAGATGAGTGATGTTTGTTGTTTTCCTGAAACATTATGGCACATCCTGCCTCTCAGCAGACACACCAGAAACAGAGAAACTAAAAAGGGCTCAAAGAAAAAAAAAGGCTTTTTATCTGTTAAAGTACGTGATGCCTTTGCCACTAATAAGAAAGAAAATAAGGCCACTTAGACCTCCAAAGACTTCTATCTTGTTCATTTCATGTCCTGTAAATTCTTAACTATAGCATATTCAATTAAAAAGTACACTGTGTAATCTTAACAGGACATTAGTTTGGCAGCAGATGTTTCCCCAAGGATTTATTACTTTGTTGTTGTGCCTGTTTGGTCCAGTGGTGGTCCAGAAAACACAACAGTGATGTAAAATCAAACAGCAGTGTGTTACTGGGAATAATGGAACGGAAACCAGATTTAATACAAAAAATAATAAGAAAATGTGACTAGAGAGGAGCCTTTTCAGGGAAGAAGGAGGAGGAGAAGAAGAAGGAGGAGAAGAAGAAGAAGAAATCACATCAGTGTTACAGTATTAAAATGAAGGCTGCAGATAAATACTCTGAATTGTCAACAAACACGCTGAGCGTGTGCAAATAAGGTTCCTTGTGTTGTGTAATCTATGAATACTTTGTCAAAATAAGATTAAATCATTTTGCGGGCTGGGCAGAGCTAATTCTGACATGACACAGTGATGATAGATGACTTTAATGACGGACAAGCGACAGAGAGAGAGTCTTTTAACCTCAAGAACGACTGAAGGATGAAATGAGTTTAACACATAATCAGCATTAAGAAAAATACGAGATGTTTCACAGGATATGAGGGGAGTGCAATAACATTTAACCCCATAAATGACAGACAGAGAGAAAGAGAGAGCGGAGGGAGACGTAAAGATGTAAAGAGAGGAAAGGTATTTAAAAAGAAGAATATAAAAAGAGAATAAATTGAGAGATGGAGCAAGCGAGGGTCCAAGCTTTTAACCCTTATAAATGACAGAAAAGCGAGAAATGGTGAAAGGTCATTCTGGAATAAAAGGGAAGGTATAGTTTTTAATCCCATCAGCTTCCATGAACAGAAGAGAGAGACGAGATGAAGGCTGCTTTTAACCCCGCAAACGACAGATCAAGGAGAAGAAAGGAACAAAGAACTTCATAAACACGGTTTAGACTCTGTACAGCCAACGTAAATGCTTGAGCTGACATGTCTTAACCTGATAACTACAGCTGTCTCGCTCTTTTTCTTCTGCCACTCTGCCCCAGAAACAGTAATGGCCCCGTGTGGCTTCATTACCGCAGTACCAGCAAGGGGGCACTTAAGTTCATTTGCATTTTAATTCTAAAACCCAGGAGTTGTGTACTCCAACAACAAGCAGGTGGCATCTGTGAGCGAGGTGGAGCCCATGAAAATGCGTTTGGAATCCCCAGTCGTAGTCCTACAGTACAATGCACTTCACTGCAAAATTTTGTTGTTGTGTAGGTACAACTACACAACATCAAACTGACAATGGACGTCAAGAAACATGGAGTAACGTATAGTAGGATGGCAAGAAACATACGGACAAACTACAAAGTTAAAAAACAGCAGTTTTGTTGTACACAGCGTTTCACAAAGTATATAAAGTTTCCCCTACAGGCAGTTTTGGACAAGTGTGTTCCTCTGCCAATGAGTTGCTCTGAGCAGGTGGAAACACAAGTGAACATGATCACTACAAACATGGTGATACATGCTTCTGCCTTTGCAATCTGCATGTATTGATTTTTATTTATGTTTTTAGTTTTGACATTTTTTTATTTCCTCTTGCTGTTGTGCATTACATTGCGAGGCAGCTGGATTTGCGAGATCACGAGATCATGTGAGAATCCATATTGCCAGGCTAAAAGTTATGCACTTGTGGCTGAACCACAGTGGTTTGGACCAATCAGCGTCCTGTGAAGAACTACTGGCAGCTACAGACATGTTTTAGGTGTGACGATGGCAGCTCCTAAATAGGTTAGTGTAGATGCTGCTATAGCATCAGTTATATGAGAACTGGACAGTATTTCTTCATTTAAAGAAGAGCAAAGAATGGCACTGAACTCCAGACTGCCTTCGGCTCTCCTATTACGTCATATGGTTCATTGATCTGATTGGTTGAAGTAAGCCCCTGATAGATGTGATAGACAGATGGTTCATCCAATCACCTGCCAAGTATTTTTCTTTCCAAACAGTTTCCAAGGATGACTTTTCAGATGGTTTGGTGTAACAAACCATCTGGCGCGTCAGGTTACGTTGTGCACCCCTGGCTCCAAGCTTTTGCCTACAGTTCCCAGCAGCAGCTCTGAGTTGACCAGTTGCCTTACGACAGCAAAGTGGCAGAAAAAAACGAGTGACTCCTATAACAGAATTATAGAAGGGGAAAGGTAAGAAAGAAAGAGGAAGTGAGGAAGACTAACTAATTTTAAACAGATAATACAAAAAAGAGGAGTCAAGGTGTTTTTCTAATTTCACTTCGGGGCAGCAGAGGACTTAAGCTGCTGATATATTTCGTAAAGTTTTGTTTTTTCTGCGGACATCTCACCTCATACACCTACACTGAGGTCTACCTGGTTATGGCTACAATCCAGAGTTAATTTTGGAATTTTGGAAACTCTTCCTGAAAGTTTCACCTTCCAAACCGAGTCACCAAACAGCTGGAGAAGGTGACATTGACTGCAGGGTACCAGATGAGGAGGTGCAGGGCACTCGCCACATCTCTGCCAAACTTTTGTTTTTAGCTTACTGGTTAGAGCCAGAATCCAGCAGAATTTCATACCAAATGTTGACAAATAAGCATTATCAATGCATTGCCCTACAAATGTTATCAGTGTCAGACCAGTGTTGTTTAAATATAGAGTCCTTTCAAAAAATTATTAAACATCAGAATATGGAGCTAAATTTGACCTTAAATTATAACCTATGTGTGTCTGTCACTTTTATAGGCACAGGGACATGTCATCCATAAAATATAAGAGTACGGTCTCCTAAATTATTTAACCAAGCTTTTATAAACACTCATATAATCTTAGCACTGTTAAAGGACATTTCATTAATAATATATTGTATGAATATATATAGATATTTTATTCAATCTTGTAAACTTTATCCTGTCTCATTTTAATGTTTACTATTAAATACTAATGAAGACATTTAATTATTGTCCTTTCAAAGCCTGATACAGTATCTCTTATTCCTAAAAAATCTATTAAAAACACATCAGTGAGCCACACTGTTCCATCATTACCATGAACACACACACTGTAGTTTTTTATGACTCAGTCCCACATACACCATCCTGCTGCTGGAAATACTCAGAGCACCACCAACTGTGTATTAATCCGCCGCTGAAAATAGTCCCCATTAAATGCACTATTTTCTCATGTCAGAGTAACTTTAGCTAAAAACTACAGTGACTAGCTGTTTTAGGACATTTTCAAGTCTTTTTAAAAAATGAATCTATGTACTTGTGAGCTGTGAGAAAAATAATAATAATAATAAAAAAAATATTTATATAGCACCTTTTAAAAACTGAGTTTACAAAGTGCTTCAACAGACAAAGCAAAAGCAGGATACCCAGAAAGCAATATAACAGAAAGCCAAACAGTAAAGCAAACAAAAGCAAGATAAAAATTAATTATCAATAAATACAAATAAAAAGAATTAAAAACAGTAAAAGCAATAAAATGACGATGAAAAGAAAAGACAGTACATAAAAGCAAGTCTATAAAAATGGGGTTTAAGAAGTGATTTAAAAGAAGATACTGATTCTGCGAGCCTTATCTCCTCAGGCAGGTCGTTCCAAAGCCGACGGGTCCTGATGGCAAAAGCACGGTCACCTTTAGATTTAAGCCTCAACTTTGGAACGGCCAGAAGGTCCCCACCACCCGAGGATCTAAGGCTGCGAACTGGCTCATATGGGGTCAACATTTCTGCTATATACCTTGGTGCCAGACGTGCTTTAAAAGTGATCAGTAAAATCTTAAAATCAATTCTAAATCGAACGGGAAGCCATTGGAGAGAAGCCAGGATTGGGGTGAGGTGATGTCGTCTGTTAAAACCAGTAAGACGCCGAGCTGCTGCGGAGCTTTCTCTTTTTTGAAATGGAATCGCACTGTTCATGCAAAAATGAAATCCTAATGTCCAAACACTGCTTTGGGGCAGGACCGACAGCCTTTTACATTTACACAGTTAACTGTGGGGCGCCCCGCTAGCTCACCTGGTAGAGCGCTGAGTCCTTACCACAGTTGTTTGCTGCATGTCATCCCCTTTCTCTCTCCCACCTTTCCTGTCTCACTCTGCAGCTGTCACTGTCACATAAAGGCAAAAATGCCCAAAAATAAATGTATAACAAAACCCAAACTGTTAACTGTGGGCTTGCTGGCTGAAAAACCTCTCTGATGAATGATGAACGTTGTTGTATGGTTCCCTTGATAATCGGACCTACAGTTCACCAGATGCATTACTTTTAACTAGATGGTTAATAAGCTATAAGTTCAATATAAACATTAGGACTAATATGACACCTGAGCTGGTTCTGTTATTTGTGGAGGTATAAAACTGCAGTGTTGTGATGCCTTCATCTCAGCCTTACCTTACTATCAGCTGTGGCATACAGTTACTAACAGATTTCTAATGAAGGGGCGCAGTGTGATAAAAGACTTTCATGAATCGTGCTCATCCTTCCTCTAGGATCCCTCTGAGTTCCTCCCAACACAAATAAGTGGATGGAGACATCCCAACATTTCCAGGTCATCCAAGGAGCAAAGAGACATGAAATAAGGCAAATGAGAAGCATCCTTTGTAGACAAGCAGATGAGCTGGGAAAGAACAATCAATGACCAATGATCTGCTCTCCCTCAGAACTTACCTTCATGACGACCAATAAAGAACCCGGGCAGGTGACAGAGTTGACCCAGCAGGGCAGTAAAATCTGTCCAGTACCCACCCACACACACACACAGGTAAGCGCGCCCACAAAAGTTAGCCAACAAGCTTCCATGTATTACCATTCACATTCACACCCACATTCATCTATGTGCTCACACACACACACACACACACACTTCTCCTCGACAAGACGGAGAGTGAGCCAGCAGCGATTAACAGAACAGAGGTTTTTACTCAGCAGGGGAAGCAAAGCTCGTTTAGCAATCACATTACTCTGCATAATGCTCCATTAATGACATGCTAATCATATGCAGATGAGATGCTAATTGAGCAGGATTCAATTCCGACCAACAGATGGTTCCTGTACTGCTGTAATGGAGCCTCTCTGATGGCTGCGAGAGAACAGTGTGTGTGTGTGTGTGTGTGTGTGTGTGTGCGTGTGTGTGTGTGTGTGCAGGTGCATCTGTTGCGTGTGTGTGGCAGTCTACAGACAAGACAGACAGGAAAAAATAAATAAATAAAAAAGAATTGTTTTGAAAGAACGGAAAACCAAAAGATAAGGAAAGTGAATAAGACGTAAATGATATGTACAAAAGATAGAAATACTTTTTTGCTCAAGAGATGGTGGAGACCAAACCAGAGGTAAAGTAGAGGGAATATTGGACTTACATTCATCAGGTGGGCACAACTCCAAATGCATGAAACTGCCATTATCACTGTAAATGAGGCCGTGCTGCCATGCCACAGGAAGCTATACAATGTTTTTATGGCAAATAATGTGGATGTCATGGAGGACTTCAAGACCTGAAACTGGGGGTTATGTCCCATCTCTACTGTACTCTACTCGTCTACTTGATGGATTGGCACAAAGATTTGTACCAACCTTCTTCCCAGACGATCAATCTTACATCCATTGTCTAAATTTCAGTTTGTCCTTCACTTGCAAAACTAATGACATTCCTATCAGGCTCCGCTGTACTATGTTGCACTAATTAGCATATGTTAGCATGCTAGAACGCTAAACTATATTATACCTACTTAACGTAGCATTTTAGAATTTGTCATTGTGAGCATGTTACTGTAGCATGCTGAAACATTTAGCTCAAACCACCGCTGTGCCTGAGCACAACCTTACAGAGCCGCTAGCATGGCTGTAGACTTGTCTGAAAATAAGCTATGTTACATCTTCATGTATCTCTCTCTTCCTTTTTTAAGTCTATGTAAAGGACTTTAAATTGCCACTTTTATGAAATTTGCTATACAAATAAATCTGCCTTGACTTGACTGAAATACAAACGCACTACTTAAAAAAGCATGTACAGTTGAGGAAAATTTATAATTTTTTGAATTTGTTTTTTACTCTGGCCAAATACAACTTATAAAATGCAAAAGAGTGATTGTACAAACACATCTCCAGAAAGTAGATTAGATCTCCTGTACCTGTATCCCCTCAGGTCCATTCATACAGCTCAATATCCTTCTGCGCCCATCTGCGCACACTTTGCATGTAGTCTTTCTCTCCCTGACTTCAGTTTACATTTACAGCTCAACTACATGACCTGCAGGTCTACACACCTCAAAGTGTACATATTTCACTTATTTTCCCGCTTTGTTTCTGCAAATTCACCCACACATTCTGTCTTCATGACGTTCTGCAGAACAGTCCATGTTCTGTTCGCTGCTGAAGGACACTGTTCGACCTCAGAGACTGAGACGGCTTCATATTATTGAATATATTCTTCCACCGCTCATTATCTGTAAATCCACCTACAGAATTCTTAAATTAAAAGGCTCATGGAAACGTTTTCCTTGGCCTTTGCTTCTTCGCGCTGTGTTCCTTCATGAGAATGAAGCCCAGAGGAAATAAGTCATCGTAATTAACTCTGGATAAACACATCGGCTAAATGTGTAAAGAGACAGAAATGGAAACAGATGAAGGCTCTATAAGAGACACAGATCAGGAGAGTAGGGACATGAGTCAAGTCTGGTATTTAATTAATTACATATTCATCAGTTTGTGTGTTGCACTTGTGTCTGGACAGATACAGTTTGATGAATGTTTGATTGATCACATATTTATTAATTTGGATTTTCAGTCCTGTGCTGTTATAAAAACATTTATACCCAGACAGTGATATGTTTCTATGAAGAAAAAAATAAAGAATACACTGTTTTCAGTTTAAATTAAGTAAATATATATAATTACAGTAACATTTATATTACAGCACCAGTTAAGCCTGAGGTGAGGATGATACTTTACCTGCTGCAGGGCTGTTGTCCTCTCCACATGTGCAACCTGCAAAAATGCTGGCTTCAAATATCTTCGTATGGTCATTTGACATTCTGGGCTCAAGTCAGAAAGCCACTTGGAGGCAGCAGAAACATTGACATGTCATCCCCTTTTAAGTTGATATGGCAAACTTGTAAGCAAACAGTTACTTATTTACACATCCAGCAGTCACAGAGCACATGAACAAATGAACATTATTGTTCATGTCGAGTCGTGTTTCTGGCCACCTGCCGAATGTTAGGGCACTATTCTCTCTTTTAACTTCACATTTATGCAGTTAAAGGCAGGTGATGTGCTTTTGTAGGCTGGATTTATGTTCATGGAGACATTTACCATATGGACACAATTGAAAACTTGCACAATGACAGTAAAACTTAAAAAACACATTTTGACATTTGCATCTTGTTTTATGCAATTAATGAGACTTTATTTACATCTGGTAACACTGGCGTGCAACAATTAAGCTATTCATTTAATGATCTGAAAAACATAAGACGCATCATTTCAAGATTCTTTCTCTGTCTGTGTTTTTCTCTCACTCCCTCATGGTAATGCTCAACATTTACGTTCACTGATTTATCGATTCCAGTGCAGTTTGCATTATGATGCAAGCATGTTGAAACTGATGCAACTGATGATTTATAATGTGTCTTATTTCAAGAAATTATTTTGTGGAAACTTACAAATCTGGAGACCCTTTTGGCATTGGATATCGAGAAAAGTGACTGAGAAGATCCTAACCCTGTGTGTGTTGTATCTGTTAATGTGAGTGCTTTATATTCAGACTCGAACCACAGAGGAAGAGTTAAATAAATGTCAGTAAATCCTGATTCAACAGATTGACAGAGCGACTTTTACAGGGAGAAAAAAACTGCTCAAGGTCCTTTTTTTAAACACAATGCTGACATGTAAAATTGCCAGGGAATTTACAAAGTGAAGTTTGAAGGAGATAGATGTGTGTGTGTGTGTGTGTGTGTGTGTGTGTGTGTGTGTGTGTGTGTGGGTTTGCGACAGCATGAATCAGAGCGAGTTTCTGAGTGAGTGCACTCTCTTACCCCTTTTCCACCGGAGCAGTTCCAGGGCCGGTTCTGATGAATGATGAACGTTGTTGTATGGTTCCCTTGATAATCGGACCTACAGTTCACCAGATGCATTACTTTTAACTAGATGGTTAATAAGCTATAAGTTCAATATAAACATTAGGACTAATATGACACCTGAGCTGGTTCTGTTATTTGTGGAGGTATAAAACTGCAGTGTTGTGATGCCTTCATCTCAGCCTTACCTTACTATCAGCTGTGGCATACAGTTACTAACAGATTTCTAGGGGCGGTGCCTAATCTTGAACCAGTTCTTCCTTTTTCGACCGCCTAAGAACTGGCTCTGGGCCAGGAAAACTGGTTCCACAGCGGCACCAACTCTTTGCTGGTCTAGAACCAAGAACCGGTTACGTCACGGGCTGGGGGCGGGATTATCGTGACCAATAAGACCAACCAAAACTTTAGGCCGCCATAAAAGAATAGAAGAATGGACGCTAAACTGAAACAGCAGTGGTCCGTGGAGGAGATTAACTGTCTCCTAGCACTGTGGTCTTCCACAGAAATTCAAAGTAAACTCGAGGGCGCAACGAGGACAAAGCCGGTGTTCGTAGAGCTCCAGCGGGAGATGGCGGCAGCGGGATACGACCGCAACATCGAACAAATAAACAGCAAACTTAAAAAGTTAAAAAAGGAGTACAGGGACCAGAAAAGGGAGCTGGGGAGAAGCGGCGCTGGTCGGCCGAGGAAAAGTCCACATTTTGACCTGCTCGACTCGGTCCTCGGCGACAGACCGGCATGCCAGCTGACCGGGGCCCTGAACTCCGCAACAGCGATGCTCGAGTGTATGGTGGATGATGCCATACAAAGTTCTGCGGATCCTCGTAAGTTTTATTTTTTATGTTTCGCCTTACTGACAATGAATTAGGCAATGTCTAGCAGTTTTACGAGCTAATAATACAAATGTCTCACATCAGTATACATTGGTAACGCCAGAAACGCTGGGCTTGCTTGGGTAACGTTAGCAACAGCTAGCTAGCTACCCGTGGTAACAATAGATAAAGTTAGCATGCTACTTCCAACGTCAGTAAGCCTTTTCCTTAACAAAGCTCTAACATTGTATAAAGTGTGTCACAAGAGTTTGTGTTCTGAAGCACTGATTTCTTGTTTGTGTTGTTGTTATAAAGAGCTGTCTGCCATCGAAGACGTTGATGATGCCGCCACGGCAATGCAGCTCACCCGCGTCATCCACCGCGTCATCATCGTCAACCAGACGAGGTAAGATTTATTGATAACACATGGAAGTCTACCTGACACAGAATAGAGCCTTTAGTACATATAATAACACATACACAGCATGGACCGTGTAAACGGCAAATACAAGTCCAACGTGTAATATGTATATGATATGAGTGATGGAACCTACTTTTGTCTTAATTAATATAGAGATGTAATGTAAAAGTATGATATCTATCAGTTCTACAGTGTGCTGTGGTATAGTTTAAGTATGTTGTACAGAAATATAACACTAGTACATACTCGCAATAGACAATATTTGAGACAATTGTTGTTTTGTATACAGGAAAGAAGAAGCGCGACGACAACCAGGAGCTGCTGCATTATCTGGAGAGGGCAGACGAGAGGTTCTTGCAGCACAGCAAGGACATGAACGACGCCTTACTCCAGAAGATGGAAGCAGACACCAGCGCTTTGCTTGGGCTAATGGGACGCATGGTCTCATTAATGGAGGGCCAAGCCAAGACATAAAACAAAAGACTCTTTATTTTTTTAATGTAATTTTTTAATTTGTGCTTGCACATTTTTGCACTTTTTGTATATATCTGTAAAAATAAACACTCTGTAAACAGACATGTCTGATTCAAAATGCTTAATGAACAGAAAAACATCACACAAAAACACATTCACCCATTCCCCCTGTTAAAGTAGTCCATTAATGCAGCTCTAATGTCAGTCCCTTCTGGATTACCATGCTCAGGTAATGCCCGCATAGGAGGCTGAACGTTGATGGTCGTGTCTGGGTGCTCCTCAATGAAATTGTCACCATGTTCCTCACATATATTATGAAGCACACAGCATGCCAGTGCCATTTTCTTGCTGAGCTCCAGCTTGCAGTCATTTCTCTTTAAGAGGCACCTCCATCGTCCTTTTAGTCTTCCAAAAGACATCTCCACAACCGATCGTGCTCTGCTCAGTCTGTAATTGTATGTGTGTTGTTCAGAGGTCAGTCTGCCGGTGTCAGAAAAGGGCTTCATGAGCCAATTCTGCATGGGGTAGGCCGGGTCACCAATCAGGTAATGTCCAACGTCACAGCCAGAGATGGTCACTTTGTTTTGCCCAAGTACTTCCCCATCACATAGGGCTTCCCACAGCTGTGACTGCCGCAGTACTCTTGCGTCGTGCACACTCCCTGGATAGCCAACACATACGTCCCAGAAGAGACCTTTGCCGTCCACAACTGCTTGTAGAACAACTGAATGCCATCCTTTCCGGTTGTAGTAGTCTCGGGCATACTGCTCTGGTGCAATTATGGGAATGTGGCTTCCATCTATTGCTCCAACACACTGTGGTACTCCCCAACGATTTTCGAAGAAAGTGGCTATTCCAGCCAGCTTGTCAGTGTCAGGAAATGCGATGTGGGCACGAAGCAGCACCATGATCACTGCGTTGCAGAAGTGCTGAACACAATTAGACACAGTGCTCAGGTGACCTCCGCCTTGCCATCAGCCGCAGGATTACCTGTAAAGGTAGAAATTGGTGTGTCAGTTGTTTATTAAATTTGTTTAATCGCAATGTGACCGATGTGTAGTCAATGCTAGGTAGCTAGCGTGTTAGCTTACAACAAAGGCTAACAATAACACCTTACGTTCAGAATCAAAATGTGTTAGATAATTACCTTTCTTCTTGAATGTAATCGCCGCATATAGCAATCACGCCGAGCAGCAACAACGCATCGGAACAGTCTTGTTTGGATGCCAATGTAGATTTTCAAAGCCAGGAACAACACCTGAAGAGGTACGGCGCCCGCCATTGTTGTTGTCTTCTGCCCGAAGTTGGCGCTAGTGTTGCTGGGAAACTGAAGACGTACTGAGTGGCGTAATGACGTGGCTCTCTAACCCGTAAAGCTGGTGGGAACGCAAACGAGTTCTTTGTAGGTTCGCGAGTTGAACCAATTGCGAACTAGCACTAAGTTCACTTCAGTGGAAAAGGGGTATCTGATGAAGGCCTTACAAGGTGCCAAATCCGTAATGACTGCGTTTTCTCTCTCACCTCTCACTCACTTCACACCCACATACATAACAGCAAGCAGATTAGGAAGGACTAAAAGAGCAGAGGGCAGAGGTTCAGGGAGGTGTGAGGTGTTTTCCTGTGTGGTGTAAAGAGACAGTGGAGACACAGAGAGAGAGAGTGAAGAAGAACACTGGATGAGGAAGAGACTGAGAGCAAAGAGTGGCACTGTGTGTGTGTGAGACACCTTTTGTGTGATGTAAATCAGAGAGAAAAAGAGTGATGGGGTGAGACAGTAGTTATGTTTTATATTCGAATGTCTATAGTGTGTTTGACTGCCTTTATGCAAATATACTCCAGAGGACAGCACAATATTACATAAGTAATCAAGTACTGTGCAACTCAGATACATCATGACATTTTATTGCTGCTTCCCTTCCAAGATGCTGTTTGTGTGTTCTTTTTTTTGTTTTTTTGTCATACAACTGGGTCCCCATCAGGAATCAAACAGTTAAAAAGACCTCTTTATTTTTTATGTAGAGGAAGCAAAAGGTACCGCAAAGTCAGCGTGAATTCAGAGCTTGTTTCCGTCAGCCTTTAATGCACCTTCTCCTTTTCGGTATGCCAACTTTTCTACCTTAGCTAAGTGTATAAATGTTTCTGCGATATTTGCAAAAACGAGTTTTTATAAAAATATGCATGAAATCAGCAGCCTGGTTCCAGACCTCTGATTTGCAGCCAACAGTTCAGATTTGTTCAAACAGTTTGGTGTTGTTCCCATTGATGACTGTTTCCCCTGTCATTAATCTGAGATTTGGGCCAAAAGAGTGGATGAACTGTACAGGTTGTTGTAACTCAAATTACAGAAATAACTACTCTTAAACCGTTTTGTTGTTGTTTTTGTGGAAAGACACTAAACCACTGATTCGTGAGAGCAAAAATAAATTGGCAAATGAACAAAATGTCAGGCTGAATGAATAAAGCAAAATGAAATGGCAATTCAGTTTATCAGGCTATAAAAAAAAGGTGTTCTCTACTGGAAATGATGTTTGAGAAAATGTATTCATCTTATAATCGAGGTCATACATGTGATTAACATTTTAAATTAACTCTGACCTGAACAGTGGTAGTAGAAGTAGACAGTAATAGTAACAGTAATAGCAGTAGGCATAAAGGGAAAAACAGTACTAAATCTATGCGTGGCAGTAGCACTACCAGTAACAGTACTGCTACAGCAGTAATTAGTAACAGTACTAGCAGTGGCAGTGAGAGTAGTGGTAGTAAGCCCCTGAGTGCTATCATGTGTGAAGTGCATGTGTGTGAAGAGACGACCTTCTGGTTTGCACGACTCTCTCTTCACTGGTTTGGTGCTGAATAATTGCTGATCTCTGGTTCTCATACACAGAAGCTCTGTGGGTCTCATGAAATATGTCTGCACACACACACTCTCACTCTCTCTCTCTCTCTCTCTCTCACACACACACACACACACACAGGTCCTCACAAAGCTAGAAATACATAGGGCAGACATACAAGAACCTCCGCATTTTAAACATACACTCACATGCCCTGCCTTTTAATCATAACAAGTATGGAAGTACACACACACACACATACAAAGTAACACACATGGGCAACATCACACTTCTCCCTGCTCGGTGAGATTATTGATGATGGGTTCAGTAATTTGTCTTTTAAATGAGACACAAAAATATCTTTTTACTCTGAGGACGTTCACATGCAATTAAGGCCAGTTTATTAATGATGTGTGGAGATGGAGAGAGAGAGTTTCTGCTCTCCTTTATTCATCACACAGGCAGTTTCCTTCCCACAGAGGAACGACTACAGACACGATTGGACCAATCACACTCTGAGTACACTCATTCAGAACATTTTTTTTCCACTTGAAAACCTGACTCAGTAAAGAAGGATCAGTGGTTCAACTAGATCTGAAAACAAAGGAATTTATCTGATTATTACAATTCATGAAGTGCAATGAATAATCTTAGCTGTTAGTGTTACTTTAATACAAACACATCTTTACTAAAAGTAAATACTGATATTAAAGTAGGAGAAATTAAGCCTTACTTATCCGTTTCCTGTAGGTAAAGTAATTTAAAAAGTAAAAACATAATTTGATTACTGTTGTAGTTTAAATCAATTTCCACTTAATTTAACTACTTTAGCTACTTTTTTTTAACGTTACATCCAGACAAAAACTAAAACTATTAAGAACGCCATCAGAAACTCTTTTGCCTTCAGCTTCAAATGTCACATTGCAACATGGGAACATAAAAAAAGGTGCCCAAATTGTTCTGCTGGAAAGAATTGTGCCAGCCTTTATACCAACAGTGTTTTGTCAGGTCATATAGACGACAAAGCTGTAAAATAGCTTCACAATGAATGCCAGATTATAATTCGCCTGAAATAGAGCGACGCCTGCAAGGTAGTATAGTAGTATAGCAGTGCAGCTCAAGACAGTCAACTCAAGCTGCACTGTTAAACACATGACATACATCACTCTCCACAACCATCTACCAAACACACCTTCCCAATTTGGCGGTCTATTTAAACTGCAAAATTTAGTATCTCTCCCTCTGCCTGTCAATGCCACTGCTGCCCTGCATCAGTTTTGCTGCTGTTCTTTAAGCCCCACCACCACCCCAGCATACACCTGCAGGCTCCGGCTAGGGGGTTTAAGATATTTGCTCATCACTCCCCAATATCTCCATGTAAACATATCTGTGGGGAGTGACGAGGTCGGAGCCTGGACGCCAAACTCTATGTTCAACTGCTATAATAAACATTTCAAACGCGAGTTGTCTGGTTGTCTGACTGAACTTTAGGAAACAGCTTAGACAAACTGCTTTAAAAGCTGCATCCCAATTTTTAAGGAATCACTTTAACACACGATGAACAGACAGTGTACCAGGTATATATATATATTCACATAACTTCTTCTGTAACACCCTTGATGAACCAGGCTGCTGACAAAAACAAACACTGGAGTTCATATCTGTTTCCCATTATATATACGTCCTGCAGTGGCTTGTTCATCAGTCCACTTGATGTGATGTATCTACCAATGACTGATAACCGCCTGAAAACAAATCCACTCCTGTAATACAACATCTGCTCATAGCAACTAAAGCATCGCAAAGGTTTTGTTATGCTTATGTGTAGGCACTCACAGCACTTAAGGTTAGGGAATATTGTGGCCTTGGTTTAATCCAGAAAAGCCACTACATACCTGGGAAAACAAATTAGCATAAAATAAACACAATTTCTATGAGTTTCCTCCTGTGTCCTCCAAATCTGGGCAAACGAAGGCTACATTTAGATGTGCTTCTGAACTGGGACAGGCGCTGTGGACCCGTAATTAGGTATGTGGTCTTGTACACTGAGAAAGTTTGATTCGTTCACTTGAAAAATAAGCAGTGAGAGTAGCAGGGCAACAAACCAGTCATTGCGCTTAGTGGTTTGGTTCGCAGATTTCATGGACCAAGTTACATACCAGGCCCTGTTTGTATCACTGCAGTGAAGCTCAGTGTCAGCACTTAATTATAAAATGGTGTACTGCTATGAATATTATTAGATACTGCAGGAAAAAGTTGTTCGTGTGCGATTTGTCCAAAAACTTGCATCTTGAACAACTTCCGAACAAGCAGTCAAACTTGGTAACCTACTTTCTGCTGCAGTGAAACACCTGAACCCAATTTGGCAAGAAAATGTCCCTCCCTTATGGTGAGACGGCATTACCTGGGAGGCACAAACAAACACCAACAAAACCAACACTGAGCCAAATCTCTAGTAATGAGGTTAGACTGAGATGTGCTCAAAGCAACAAAACAAGAAGCTTCCGCAGTAATTAGTAAAAGTGAGTGAAACTGAATTTACTAGAAATTAGAAGAAATGACCAAACAGCAGCAAAGCAGAAATATTTATTGTTTTTTTCTTTCTTTCCTACCGATCCCCCAGGGTTAGGTTCGGCCATAACTGCTGATTACATTAGATCATGGTCATGGTTGAGATTTTTGTGTGATCATTTTCATTAACCATAAGTCTGACAATTATTTTTTCAATAAACCGATTAGCTTCTCAGTGTAAAATAATTCTGAAAATTGATAAAAGTGCCTTTTACAATTTCCCAGAGCCCAAGATGATTCATATTAGTTGCGTTGTCTGACCAACAGTCCAAAACCAAGAAATATTTAGTTTACAATGATATAAAACATAAAGAAAACAGCAAATCCTAACATAAGGAACCAGCGAATGTTTGGCATTTTTACAACTGATTACAAGTAAAATTCATACTTGGTTCTTTCACGTAAATCCCCAGTCTCCAGTCTCAAAGTCAAACACTTTGTATTCACAGTCACCACCCTGACCTCCACACCCTTCGCCATAAAAACCTCAGTCTGCTTCCTGTTTTGCTACATGAACATAAACACGATCATGTAAATACTTACAACTGATTCAACATTTGGATTAATTTCAGTCAAACTGAACATTTTTGAAGCATGGTAGCAGGGCCTCATTTACAGTGATAATGACAGTTACTATGGAGTTTAAATATACTGTGTATACAGAAAAATACATGCTTTTTATCTTTCAAAATGTTTAATCCATTCCTTTAGTCTGAAGGATTTGCAGTTTAATTGTCCAAAGGTGAGTAAGGCAAGGTAAGTCAACTCAGGTACTACATCCTTTTGCATCACTATACACATTAATGCCACATTCAGCTTTGTGGTTTTCTTACTGCTTCAGCATTAAAAAGCTTAAAGTGATTAGATCGGTCTTCTTCTCCCTCTTTAACAGATGATTGTAAGAAAGTGTAGGCAGGATCTTACACGGAGGAACTTGTGACCTTGAACAATCTGTAAGTTCTGGTTACCAAGCAGCTGATACGGCACAAAGAGCGCCGGTCTCATACTGATCGAGGCAATGCTTGTTAAAAAACAACAGCCTGCACATTTGAACCTCTTCTGAGTTTCTCATAAATTGTTTTTTTGTTAGAGACAGTTCAGTTTCAGTTGAGTTTAAAAACATTCAGCAAACTATTTGAAATTCATGGCAGCTGATTGTCAGGGAGACCAGCTGGACTTACTCTCAATAGAGTATAAGTTGCAAGGTTGGGTTAAGATGACAGAAATGTATTTGTCTCACCAGGCTGTCATTTATTATACACGTTTAACTAAATAAATAAAAAGATCTACCGAAGGCTGAAAGGGAGAAGAGAATGAAACATGGAGTACATCAAAAAATAAGGAGATCAGATAGTTGAAAGTGCATGTACTGATTTTTGGCCAGTAGGGGGCTGAAAAACAACAACAAAACGAAAACAAATCCGAAAGATTTATTTGGAGTTGTGTTCGTGTCCATCTGTTGAATATACTGCTGTGTTCCCACCAAAAGCGAATTTTATTTTTCCCGCAGTGAGATTACATACAAAGTCAATGCAAAGATGCCAACAGACACGAATTTCGCCTCATTCGTGTATTCACACGAGTTGGAATTTTTCAACTCCCGCGATAAATTCGCATGCACCTGTGTCGCGAAAGCCTATCAGCATTTGATTCTCCTTCTGACGTCACTGACTTCCTGACGTTGAATCAGAAATGCCTGTAGGCATCCAGAGCTCTATGATACTTAATTTTTAAACTACTTAATTTCTATACAGAGACTGGACAAAAAAAGCTTACAGAAAAGTAAGAAAGAAAGTTGGACGACCTGGTAAGTTCTGCAAATATGTGTCTTGTTACTTGATAGCATTGGTTGTACTTTACTATGAACCATGTCACTAGTCCTGATCGATCCGAACTCCATTCAGAAAACAAACATTTTTAAAGTTATTTGCTTCTCGTCTTGCAGACAGACCTGACAAAGCATGAATTCAAACCTTTTACAAATCGGCATCATGATGTAGTTATTTTGGCAGCCTTTTGATCCGTTTATAGCTCTATATATCCATTAAAAAGACTGTGGTCCGCGTTGTGCCCAACAACGCCCCTTAGCTGTTCTAAAGTCACTGTAAACCACGTCTCTTGGCTTTATTCACTCTCTTCACCAGCTAGTCACTAACTTTGTCTGTCTGCAGTTTGGTGAAAGGACAATGATTTCTAGAATAATACTTTGTCCAGCTATTACAGGAAGACCCGTTACCAAAACTAAAGAAGCTACTTTTGAATCCTGAGGCTTTTGTTTACATGTTCAAGTTCTTTTGGAATTAAGCTAAGTTACCTTTTACGCTACAACCATTAATGAAAACCAACTGGACGTGGTAACACACATAGTGACAGACATACAAAGAGGATCTAACAAACACAAATACACACACACACACACACTTCAACCCTGTGCATTGAGAAGAGGTGGACAGGCAGTGTGAGTCAGCTTGTCTGGAGGTGACAGGATTGACAATGAGCAGACTTGTATTGTGCTCTGGTGATTCTTCCCCTCTTCAAGGCTGACTGAAGGAGTTTTCACCACTGCCCGCTACTTGAATAGGCTTCCTTTGTCTGCGGAGGTGGTGTGCTCAAGGACAGCTGAGACCAGAGTCATAACCAAAACAAGAAAACATTTCTTTCTTTGACTTAAATGTAAAGGGATAGATTAACACAAAAGGGGTTAAAGGCGAAGAGAGAAACAGGGATTACAGTAAATCAGACTGCTGTAGACACAGTACCAAATACAGAGGCCTCTAAGACTCTCATCTCATACATAATGTTACTTAAATGACAGCATAAACAAGTCAAATACAGAGCGAAATAGGAAGAAGTCATGTTTCGTTGAACTTTGTGGAAGTTTCTACTGAGATCTGCAGATATGTTGCTGTAAGGCCTGCTTATCAATGCCATGCTTTCCTGCTAGTGTATGCATCGGGGCAAGGGTGCAATTTTCATTTCAAATTTTGGGGGGGGTCGCTACTGGGAACTGCTTGAGGCAACACGAGCTATAATGACATCCTGACCTGAAAAGTGTATTGTAAACAGCTGATTTACATGGTAATGGTGGACATCTTGTCAATAGAGTGTGGCTCGGGACACATTTCTGTCCGAACCTGACCCGAGTCCGAGAGAGTAGAAACCAAGTTTTTGGTAGTTTTTTAAACTTCCCCGATGACAAATTTAGTTTGACGTCCTACCTCCTTAGCTAGGCTACATGAATATTTACCGCCTGTGTGTTGGGTTCATGTGTTGTCACGTAAATAATAAACCTCAACACTGAACATGAAGCACCACCAAGTATGACATGACTGAACACGACCTGAACATCATTTCTAAACCTTTGTCAGCCCTCTACATGTCAAGCCATTTTGTCAAGCGATAAATGAATTTTATTGATTTGAATGCATAACAATACATATTTAAATGTTACATTAATATGGACAAATGTGGAGCCGAACATGTTACATATTGACAGTTCTTGTGGTCTCCATGTAGCATCTCCAAGCTCCTGTAGTCCAGATAAACAGAACCATGGAATGTAACCTCTGCACCACCTCAATAGAAACGCATAAATCCAACTTAAGTTTGAAAAGTCATGAGCATAGCCTGAACCCAGCCTGAAGCCTGTTGCCAACACTTTAAACTCCTGCTGTCTCTCTCATTGATGACCTGACTGTATATATAAACAGTGATAATGTAGCTCTCACCAAGCATTAATTAAACAGTAAATGACATGCCCACAGAAAAAGCTTTAAACCTCTCATCGCTGATAAAGAGAAATGGGTTGAAAGCAACACATTCACCAATTTTGGCTGATGAGACCGTTCAGTGCTGCAAACCTTTGTACTCGACAAAGCAGAAGCTGATACCAGATCCCGTACATACTTGCGGAACTGCAGCCCGTACAGCAAAGAATACTGAAGAGGCCGCCCAGGAGCTTCAGGGCTCGCCACATTCATTCATATACCAGTCAGACAATACACTGCCTGCAGAGTTTGGAGAGACTCACTGCTGCAGTTTGGTTGATAGTTGGACAACTTTTGGTGCCTGTTAGTGTTAATAATTGTTTTGTCAATTAATTTAAATACTCATTGTATATTTCTGTTACTGTCTTGTTAAACCAGACGTATGAGTTGGCATATTTGTTTATTTTAAAAAATAATACACAAAGCATAAACACAATTATCACACTATGTAAAGTAAAACACATTTTAATAACTTATCTGCTTTATGTAGCCTTTAACTTAATATTTTTGAAGGATAATGAAGCATAAATGGCTTTACTTCAACTCAGTACCTTAACATCCTATTAGCGTGCACTCTTGTGGTCTGAAAGGTGCGCAACACCTAATATCAGCTTTCAGTTATTTAAATGTAAAATGGCTCACGACTTCATAAAGTAAATCTTGAAGTGATTCTGCAGCTGTAGAATCACCTCGTCTTAGTATTTTTTTGCAAGAAATTAAACTTTTTTTAAAATGTAAAAAATATGATTAAAATAAAGTGATACATTTGGACGTTTGCAAACTCATTACACTATGTAAATCAAATCGATTCTATCATTTCTGTCATCTATGCCAGGGAGATTACGAAAGATTGAGATCTGTCTTCTCTCACTCTGGAGAGGATCAAGACTGAGGCAGAATCAATCAGAAAGAGGGCCATCAAGGTTGCAGCTGCTACCTGTGTAAAAAAGGCAACATGACAAAGTTTAAATGGAAAGTTCAATCTAAACAGCAGCAATGAATAACATTTATACAAGAAAGTATGACCGCACATTTGCACCCGAGTAAAAAAACCATACTGAGTGAACTTTCTTACATTGTGGCAGCATAGCGACCTATCTTCAGAAACTCTCCTGTGAATGAAAATCAGTTTGCTTCAAAATATTCATCATGTGCCTTAAAAAGCATACTTTTATGGCTCAACAAGACTCAAGAGTCTACAGCCACTGTACGGTGATGCTTTGAGCCAATTGTCAGCATGCTAACATGCTCAATGACATTGCCAACATGCAGATGTTTAGCACGTACAATGTTTACCATGTTCACCATCTTCAGCTAATTAGCACTAAATACAAAGTACGGAAATGTCACTAGTTTTGCAAGTATTTAGTCGTATTTTATGCAAAATGTGACCTTGCAGAAGAAAACACAAGTAACCAAAGATGATCCATTATAGTTTTAGCCTACACGTAGCCTCTGCAGTTTAACACAGTAGAAATACAGCTTCAACAAGACTAAGTTTGATTTTAAGTTCATTCTGAACAAGCTTTGTCAAACCCAGTGTTCGGGTTTTGAGTCCCGGTGAAGTCAAACACACAGAAAATGTCTACATTTCCCCAAATAGCACATGTTAATATTTGAAATGTATGTTCTGGTAATATAATATGACAACCAAGACACCAAAATAGTTTGTCTAACTGGGTCAACACAGTGAAATACTGCTCTTAGTACAACTAGGCATAAAGTTATCATCCTGAACTTTAAATAACCAGATATTTTGGTATAATCGTCCCAGGAGAGTGTTGTTACCAAGTGTTCGTCTTTCAAGATCTTTAAAACAACAGAAGTGCCAGAATATGTTTGAATATTTTGCAGGTGCAAACAGGCAGTCATAGTTGGGCCAAACACAGGGGGTTGTAAGGAAAAAAAGAGCTGTTTAATTCCTAAAACACATTTAATCTATTTCTGGAAAATGTTTCTACCTAGAATTAATCAGTTGTCATTATTTAAAAAGCAAAATCATCCAGCCCTCAAAAATAGAACTTGCTCTTTAAGTGAAGGCCTACGGATGATACATGATGGTAATGAATGCTTTACCTTCAATTTGTAGGTAGGAGTAGATGAAGATTATTTTTATTATTTAACTGTTGATTCAACCTTGTAGTTATCCAGGAAGATTTCTGCAAAGTAAGGAGTTAACGAGGGAAACAGAAACAGGTGAGAACAAGACACAGGTGAACCTAATCAAACTGGAGGGAAACCAAAGACAGGAAATACCAAGGCACACAAGGAAACACGAACAGGGATTTCAAAATAAAACAGGAAACAAGACCAAAATACAGAGTCCCAACAAGAGTCCTTCGTGGACCATGACATGATCCTAGAAGCATGGTGATGTAAAGTGACTAATTGTGGGTTGTGCAGTGTCTACCATTGGTTATGGCTAGTTTAGTTTGTGGCAAAAAGATGCCACAAGGGACTAATATAATATGATACCTTTCTCCACTTTGGACTCGCTGTTTTTTTCTATTTTCTCAGAACAATTGTAAACTGTCAAGACAGTAAAAATCTAGTTTGCAATTGGTCAGAGGCTCAGATTTATGTGTCAAAATTCACCAAACTTAAACTCTAGACGAAAGCGCCACAAGCAAATCCACTGATCACTGTGATTCAATTAAATTCGAACTGATTTTTGTGTGTTGGTGTTACTGGGCGCCTCACCTGTGCGACTAGTCCACGTGTTTGAGTGACAGATCAATCTGTGGCCAGAGAAGTGTGATTCTCATATATATTTTGCAGTAGTTACAGGGCATTACAAACAACAATAGCCCCACCAATCCATGAGTCTCATATTTTAAAAACAGTTTAAAGGAGTAACTTAGGCTGAAAAGCAGTGCATCACCGCCCTCTCTGGTTGGAGGCCTGTTGTACCTCTGACCACACACAGCATCACCTGTGCATCAGTGCTGCAAGGTTAGAAGGTGAACAAGTGAAGATCGGCAAAACAAGATTTTCAGGAGGTAAAATTATTATATTATTAGTAACTTGCCAAGTTCACACTGAGCTGGAAACACATGGCATTAATAGGTCAATTAACAAATACATACTACAAGTTAGAAAAGCAAGCTTATTTTGGCATTTGTGCTGTGCCACACAAACAAATCAATCATCAAACTTCATAGCAATTAGTTCTGAAATATGTGTGACTTAAATGCAACACATACTGGCCGCGTCCACACTTCAACTGACACCTGAAGCACACACCAAATACAGAGTACAGTAGCCAGGATGTGCCAATCCAGTATCAACCTGTAAGGACACGTGTCAAGGTGTTGCCTTATAAAAAACAATGGGTGCTGGTGTTTTGATCACCGTCAGATGCTGCTGTTGTGTGTTACCCTGAAGTCCTGATGTCCCCAGAGCCACAGTAGAATAACAGGCTTCTATGTGGAAACACAGTATATGTGTGTGTAAGGATAATCTGTTTGTATGTGTGTGTGAAATCTATCCATCATGTGTCCCAGTGGATGTGGTTATCCATCATGTAATATGGTGTTAAAGAGAGAAAAATAATCACCCCTTTCCAACATCCTTCTGTCCCCAAGGGCCCCAAACACACACACACACACACACACACACACACACACACACACAGTTTTTCTCTCACTCATATGGTGTATCTGGCACACACACACACACACTCTCTTTCCCTTCTTCGCCTCCTAAAATGAATCATGGGATGTCAAATGAGACTCACTACGATCAGTCAACCTGCTTAACAACCCAGAGGGAGCATAGGGAAGGTGGGCTTCTCTGTAACAGCAGCACGCACGCACACACACACACACACACACACACACACACAGGCGCACACTCGTGCTACCCATATATACTGTATGTGATGCAATCCCTAGTTACCCCACACACTCTAACACACACACACACACACACACACACACAGCTGCAGACAAGCAGTATCACACAAACACATATATTCACTATATGCTCTCTTTAACACACAGTTTCTCTTTCACACTCATTTTCAGTCTCTCTCTCTCTCTCTCTCTCTCACACACACACACACACACACACACACACACACACACACACACACACACACACACACACACACACACACACACACACACTCCTCTGTACCGTGTTTCCAGGTTCCAGCAGGTTTTCTCTGTTGCAGACACTGAGATGAATTTCCTGCTCTAATTGAATAATGGAAGCAGCTCAGCAGGGAAGTCACAGCAAACATCAGCAAGTACAGACAGAAGGACTGTATGTGTGTGTGTAGTTGGAAAAAAAATCACTGCCTTTGCCTTCACTTTTTTTTACCATTATATTTAGGATATTTAGGTGTACAAAGTGTCTGATTTGACATTCGCATTGGTTTGCTTTAACCATGAAGGCACTTTTCTAAAACTGCTTTATCCAAGCACTTTTAGGTGTGTAAACTTCTAACCAGATCTTAAAGAGAGCAGATCAGAAAACTGATTTGAGTCATTTTTTGAAGGCACTGACAAATGACACGAGGCACGAGGAATCCTGCTCCTGGTTGGATGTGCACCCTGTGTACTTTCTTGAATCCATCATAGTCCATAATAATCCATCCTGTTTCTGTTTTTTTTTTTTTTTCTGTCAAGGCTGTGTCATCGTTCTGTGTTCAGACAAATATCTATAACTTATTGTCTACATATGATCTATTATTACTTTAAATAATGCAGCTATAGAACTTGTTGCTCGCAGTCAGTTTCTCTCTGAGTGTCTCTTTTCTTGCTTCCTTTCATCCTTCCTTCTCTCCTTCATTACTTCCTCTCTTTCTTCCCTCCTTCCACATTCTTTCCTCTCTGTGTTCATTGGTTCCTATCCCCCGTTTTTCTCCTCTTCCATCCCTCTTTAATTTTCTCACCACTATTCATTTTTGCTTTGCCCATCACCCTCCTCTCTCCTTCCCTCGATCCTTGTCTTACTCTCCTCTCTCCCTCCGTTTCTCTCTCTGTCCCCTGTCCCCCATTGGCCATCAGTAAATTCCTCCCACCTTTCATTCCCTTCTTTCCGTCCCTTATGTCTGTTCACTCTTCTCCACCCACCGTCTTCCTCCCGTACTTCTTTACTTGTCTCATCTATGAGTTCATGGATTTCTCTCTGAGCATACCAAACATAGCCTGGACATATTCCTTGTGATTAATGAAGTTGACTCAGTTTTTTGGCATCCTGTCTAACAAATCACATTTACCCTCTACAATGTAGAAAAATATTATTGTAGTGATGTCGTCCTTAAGTTTCTGAGGTGACATTTTTCTTGGAGGGAAATAACTCTAGAGTCTATCCAAAACCTGAAACATGCCAAATCTGTAAGATTTATACTTACAGATGACCATTTTTCTAATCTTATGGAGAAAGCGAGGACTGAGAAATAAGCAGAATATTGGCAGAGTTTATTACAATTAAGTCAATGTCCATTTCAGATCAAGTGTGATGTCATCTTTTGTCGTTTACTCTTTTTCTTTCTCTCTCCTCTATTCTCCTCTCCTCTTCACAGTTCATATCACATTCTCCAGCTTGATCTTCCATCCCAGGAGAAGCTAGAAGCAGCAAGCGTTATTCATAATGCATATAAGCTCCAGCACCAAAACACATTCTTCATACAGTGTGTTACTATGAGCGGACTGGAGCTGAGGAAGAGGAATGCTACATGGTAAACTGGCGCAAGTGTGAAATACAGACTCAGCATCCAGGTTCAGAACCACTGGGATTCACAGGTGAACAGAAAAAAAAGATACTCTGCAATATGCAATAGGAATACTATAGCCTGGGAACCAAATGAATCTGCAAGCTCATGTTTTATTTGCTCTGGCAGATGCGTCTGGTCCCCCTCCCATTCAGACAGATCTCCAGCCGACCAATCACAACCATTTATCTAATATGGGGCCGGTTTGATATGATGACTGTACAGAGGAGCGCATTTTTGTGAACAACCAAGATGGCTGCCGCTGAACGTTCTGAATTCTCAGCGCTACGTCACACGTTTCGTTGCTCTGATTGGTTGTAGGTCTATCCAGTTGCGTCCAGAGGCATTTTGGTCTGCGCCCGTTGATAAGGCCTCTTGGAAATTGAAAATGAACTGAGAGATTTGCGAATTGGTCTGGTGATGTCAGACTAGGAATACTACTAATGTACTGCATAATATACACAAGTACACTTTTTCATTATAGTTAATATAAGTGCTCAAAAACATTGAGTGGAAAATGAGGATTTGATGCTGTAAAGACTTGACAGAAGTGTTTGTACTGCAGGTTTTCTCTCACCTCTTAAGTACACTTAGAATCACCTCTAGGACCCCTGAGTGGACCCCCACTCTAGGATCACTGGAATCCAAACACAAATCCCTGGAACCTCCTCAAAGACCCTTTGACTAAACAACTTTCCCAAACTCCTGGGTGCCCCTTAAGGAACCATGGAAAATCCTGACTGAGCCTCCTTGAGAACTCCTGGCATCTCCTCAAGGACCTACATATTTATTCAAAGACACATACAACTCACTCAGTTACCACTGAAACTACCATTGACCCCAAGGAACTATCAAGAACCAAGAGAACCTCAACAAGGACCACTAGAACCATTGAAACCTCCTTATGCTGCTCCCTCGGCTTGGAATCAGTTGCAAAGTCACCTGAGTGTTCAGGAGCAGGTCTCATTGGACGCATTTAAAATGATTTTAAATGACTTGGACGCAGGTACATCCAACCGTTGATATTTTGAATGTTGAAGAATGATTTTCTATCTTATAATTCTGTAATTTGTTCTTGTTTTGTCTGTTTTATGTCTGCAAACATGTTATTTGTACTGCTGCCTGTCTTGGCCAGGACACTCTTGAAATAGAGATTTTTAATCTCAGTGAGTCTTTCTGGTTAAATAAATAAATTTAAAAAAGAACCTCAGGAACGCTCTAAAAGAGCTCAGGGTCCTATTCATGGACTATAGTGGAATCTTGTCACAGACTCTTGAAATGTGACCTCCTATGAACCCTTCCATCCAAGACCCCGTAGCCCCTTGGAGAACCCCTGAGAAACCCTTACAATCTCTTTAAGAACATATTGAACTCTCTCAGACACTACCACAACCATCATAAGGGGCCCCTAGAGACCTTTTTAAGGATTTAAAACTCTCTTGAGAGTCTTAGGAAACTCTGCAAGAAACACTGGACTCCCTCCAAAGATTCCTCAGGTCTGCTTTAGTGTCTACTAGAATCTCCACAAGAACCCATTGTACAACTTCCACCATAATACGACTACTTTCACCATCTACCGTCACCAAAAACCGCAAGCTTTAAACTTGATTTATCGTTGGTTACGCAATTACTCTGTCGACAGATGTGTTTTGAGACACAGATGATGAATTGTTGATGAAAGTCAAAAGTTTCATAGGTGAGGATTTTGTGCACAATTAGTTTTTTGTAATGCCGCAGACAAGTTTAAGGACTGTCTCAGAGTGTAATTGGGTGGTGCTAAATCCTTTCTTCATTTGCGCTCAAGAAACCTCGAATTCCCTTAAGATGCCCTGGGCCTTCTTCAGTGATCAGAACCCCTAAGAAGAAACTCATGAAGGACCCTCATGAACTTTTTAGTGGCCCTCAGGAACTCCTCTCACCTTGTCAGTGACCTTGAGAAGTCACTCAAAAACCCTAAAAAACCACTATAGTAACCACAGATAATCTCTCAGGGACCCCTAAAATGTCTTTGACGACCTTTGAAACATCTTCAGAACCTCTTTTAGAGCCCCTGGCACCTCTTTGGTGACCACCAAAACTTCCTGCCCCTGGGGCCTCTTTGAAGATCCCTGTTTTGTGAACAACTGCTTTATGGCAACACATGTGTTCACGTGTGTGTGTGTGTGTGTGTGTGTGTGTGTGTGTGTGTGTGTGTGTGTGTGTGTGTGTGTATACATACCACCAGCTCTGCTGCTATAATAAACCTCCAACATGCTGATCTGTGCACAGCTGCAGTCTCACTGAGCTCCTGTAGCTTCAGGGCAGCTACCTAACAGCATGCTGCCGAGGATTAACCTGCTTACACACTTGAAGAACGCCTCTCGTGTTTCCAACATGCCTATACACACTACCACAGGGGTGTACGGCATGTTAGTTTCATGCAGGGAATGCTGTGTGTGCATTCAGCGGGGTATTTAGCATGTTATATTGAATATGCATGTGGTATTTGCATCACAGTACTCTTATGGATGTATACTTGCCACAGAGCAGGGAGGAAGAAAGATCTATATGATGTAACAAAAGTACGGAAGCCGAGAACGGCCGTGCTTGCAATTATTTTTTTAATGCCGTTATCTCGAGATAACGGGATAATTATTCCGTTATCATCAGACAATCAAGGTCTAACACAGGCAGAAATTGCATTGTGTCTTTCTGTCAGAGATAACATTCAGATCAGTCCTCTGTTCAGTTATGAATCCTCCGCGACAGTCATGACAGTGATCTTGAAGGCTGAAATCAGGTGTGTAATTAACTCGTGATCTCGAGATAACAAAGCCCGTTTTCTCGAGATAACGGGATAATTATCCCGTTAATTAATGGCATTAAAAAAAATAATTGCAATCACGGCCGTTCTCGGCTTCCGTACAAAAGGCTTCTTCAAGAGATCTATGATAGTCTTTTTATAGGACCATAGTGACTTAATGTAATTCTAAAAACTAATGAATGCATTCTTTGATGGGATTTAACTGGATTTTATATTGAACATTGAGGTTATTATCCTTGCCAGGCCAGCCAAACACTCAAGCTTAGTTCTTTTTTATTTTTTGCTGTCAAGAAAAACAAATGTTGAAAACTCATTTGAGCTCAGGGCTGGACCAATCAGAGAACTTTGGGGACTTTTTAGATGATAATCACTGGCCCTCAAAACCCCCAACCTTCATGAAAATAAAATGAAACTAGGTACTGTAGCTTTAAAATAGAACCAAACCTTGCAACTCTGTAACCTATTTCAAATGTATTCAGTTGTTCGGGAAGTGATAACTGATGAAAAATCTATCAGCATTTCCAGAACAGACACCATATTCTGAAAATTCCAGGACTTGAGATGATCATCTGTTGACATACTTCTGACAAGCATATGCCATGTCGGTACACAATGGGAAAGAGAAAGTCTTGAACTGGGTTTGTGAGGCTAAAGCTCTACACGTAATACTTGAAAATAGTGTGATAAAGAACTACCAACACATTTCTCTTGACAGTCGATATTAGCGTGAGAAGGGGGGTGCTGTAGGGGCTGCAGCCCCTCCTGCTGGCCAGAGTGGAAATACTCTAGTTTATTCTTTTTAAATAATCTGATAAAATAAATTTGGTAAGTATGAAAAATCTGATACATTTGTAGGATAAACATATATATGGTACCACAGTATCCTGAGGTGACAGCATGTCTTTATCTCAGCTAAAAGTTTAAAGGAGCTGCTAAACTGACTATAGCAAATTAACGGCAAAAAACAACAACATAAAATAGCATATTTCTTTCTTCGCAAGTGACAGCTGAAGAGAGAGAGAGTCCTTACTGCCGCTGCAGTAAGGACTCAGCTGCAGTAACTCAGCTATCTAGTCTTTACTTTCTCTTTACTTTAAATAGTCCAAAACCAATGAAAAAATAGGCAGACAAAGTATAGACAGGTGCTGAATCTGAGGACAGATGTGATGGACTTCTACAGTATCTGAAACATAACACAGTATGTGAATAAAACATCACAAAGTAAGTGGTAATCAGCCCAATAGCTGTTAAACTTGTATGTTGTATTCTTATATATTTTGTTTATTTTATTTGGGCAGTTTTGACAGTAAGCAGCTGAGCTTGTTGCAGGTTTAAATATCCTCAATCATGGATCATATTGTTTATCCTGCTGTAATATTATTTCCACATTTCTGAATAATTAGAGAAAATGTGATACTACATCTGTCAGTTGATTATTTTAAACATTAATGCGTGCATGCGCTTAAGGGCAGCCCCCCACTGTACGTTCCTATGCGCATGATAGTTGTCTTTTAGGACACTAAGGATGCATTTCCAACAGCCTGAAAAGGACTATTCAAGGTCAAGCACTGTCTCACGGTGAGTTTGTTGCCATTGAAATGCTCACCATGTCGTCAAACAAGGCTGGAAGAAGATTAAGAAAATATCGTCACTTAGAAGACTCGTGGTATGGATAAAACTAACTTTGTTGTTGATTTATTTCTGTGATGAACAGCTGGGTATGAGCTGGATGGGTAGAGCAGGTTAACTGGTAAAACATTTTCCTATCTTTCTACAACATTACATTACATTCATCTGGTAGATGACTTTGTCTGAAGCAAATAAGTAGATTTGCTCTCTGATGCTACTGTTAATTAAATACAGCTGCATGTTGTTTTAGTGTTTACACCCACTTTCAATTGAATTATATGCTAACTGAAAATTCATCTGAAATTCATGTTCGGCTGTTGGACACTGCCACATTCTGTCAGAAGCTTGGCGACTGAAATATAAAAGAGAAGATAATGTCCACAGAAACAAACACAGCTAACAGTGTGTGTGTGTGTGTGTGTGTGTGTGTAAATTAAATGCTGAACAGAGTCCAGATAATATTCCAGCAGCCCAGTTCTTGCATTAAGAGGATTAAAAAAACAAGTAAATTAACAACAGTTGGTGTTTTAATTAACAGAGAACAGCTTGTATAGGAAGGGGAGAGGGAGAGACGTGTGTTTTACGTCAAACATAAATGATTAAAAACAATAAGAAAAAAATAAGTGAAAAGTCAATATTTGCCCTCCACCTTTGTCAATTTTAATTAATCATATTAGTATAATGAAAACAAAATTGCCAAAGCAATTAAGTGTAAGAGATTAATTGTTAATCAACAATTAAGCAGATCATTAAACAGAATCTCCTTGTCTCTCTCTCCCCTTTATTTTCTACCTCTCTCTATGCCCCCCCTCCTGTTAATATCGAAATCTCGAGCTTGGTCATGCATGTCAGTGAACATAGGCCTTTTTGAAGAAACGCGCAGGTGTAACAACAACTTGTTGCAGCGTTGTCGGTAGCTGCATGCTGCATACTGGTTGGTAGCAAAGAGGGTAGTGGGATCTGGTGGGAGATCTCCCAAGGTCTTGTATTATATTGGAACTATTCCTGTAATGCTCTTGTCTCCTCACTTTTTCCCCTCATTGTTTTCTTTCCTCTGCCCAGCACCTGATCAGCAACCTGCCTGCACACCTGTTTTCAATAGTTCATTAGCTAAGTGTGTATAGTGCCAGTTATTTCTGTTTTAGTTGCCAGATCGTCAATGTTGCCTTAATGCCATTGTGTCAAGCCAATAGTTTGTTCCTGTTTTCCTACCTCAGCCCTGGGATTTGTTTAGCTGTTCTGACTCCCTGCCCACTGATGAAATGCAAGCCTGATTACTTTAAATCTCATTTAAGTATAAAATCTTAAACTCTATTTGCTCTGTCCATAACTCTGTTTTTTGGATCCACACCTTGCTTATTAGAACTGTGACAACTGGATAATATTCCTCAGAAAAGTGTGTGTATATATATATATATATATATATATTTCAATGATTTTGTTTTAAAACTGTGTTTTTAAAACAAAAACGATCTCTGTACACGCGAACGTTTTATCACTGTTTCAGAAATAATCTCCGTCCATACTACACGCCTGAAAACGCATATATTATGACCATTCACATACACTGGAAATACATGTGCCGGTGTAAACAGGAAGCAGATTGTCTACTCTGCGGTTGGTTGCTTAGTTGCAGAAAATACTACAGACGAAGAACAGCAATGGAGAAAAGTAAGAGCAGAGATTTCTATCCCTGGAGCGACAACGAGGTGGAACTGTTACTGAAAGTAATTCATTATCCATGTTGAATTAACCGCTGATAGTCAAAGCTGATGTCGTTTGTGTTTTTTCCAGAAAAGGGTCACATGTTAGGGGTGTGACGAATCAGGGAAGGACACGGTATTGGGTGCCTGTGTCATTTTAAAACGTCTCGGTTTTCACCCATCCTCATTAAAATGCAATCTGGAGTTTTCAAACTAAAACGGGGTCAGAAGCGTTTTCAAAGGTTTAGGGGTTTGAAAATGCCAGAGTAGTGTGGACAGTAGGCGTAAATGTAGCAAAAGTTCAGCATTTTTAAATTAAAACGTAGTAGTGTGGATGTAGCCTTAGACTTTGGCGATTCCTGGTGATAGTGTTGAAACAGACACTGTTGCAGAAAGCACTGCACACTGCTTTGCTAATATTTCCTCCTGCCACTGCCTTCATCAACTCTTCCAATCAAAGTGCAGTGTTGAGAGTACATCCATACTTAACGTGGCAGGGGATGCATGTTCAAACCATCACTCTGTTACTGTCACCCTCCTGTGTTTCCTTAACTGGTCCATAATATCACCTTCTCTTTCTGGTAACCCGTCTTACTTACTTACTTACTTACTTACTTACTTACTTACTTACTTACTTACTTACTTACTTACTTACTTACTTACTTACTTACTTACTTACTTACTTACTTACTTACTTACTTACTTACTTACTTACTTACTTACTTACTTACTTACACACACACACACACACACACACACACACACACACACACACACACACCTTGTTGCGTGCTATGCTGCTTGGTCATGACAGTCTGCTTAATGAGCTAGAGGTATATGTGTGTGTCGGCTGGTGTGGGGGGTTGAAGAAGGTATAGAGAGCAAGACAGTGTATAAGATAGTAAGTGGGTGTTCAGACCAACAACAGCCCTGCATCAAAAAAAAACCCAAAAGCTTGTGGCTGCATTGTTGGGGACGTGTGGAGACAATGGAATACCATCCAGGAAGTCCAGTTTGAGTAATAGGTCCATGAGTTTTAGTACTATGAGGAAGAATCTTACACCTCTGGATATGTAACGCAGCGTTATCGTTACAAAGTAATCTACCAGGAATTAGCACTTGCACGTGTTTGATTGGCCACCACAGCGCCTGCATTCTGGCAAAAGTTGAGCCAAGTTCAACTTTTTTTGCTGATCCTGTGTTGTTTTGCTGGAGCCCTCTGCATTGGCACTCGGACTCGCTCCGATCAAAAGAAAGAGAGGGCTGAGTTTTTCCAAGCAGGGCTACTGCTGCTGTGAATACGGCTGAAGAGAAGGAGAAAGGGGATGATGAGGTGAGGAGAGAGGAGAAAGCTGACTTTCATATTCTGGTTTGGTAAAGTAATCAGCATTTGAATCCAAATTCTGCATGTTTGTTACTATTTCTAACTGTAACATCAAGTGGTTCCTAACCCTAGATAGTAAGAGAACACTGTGGAGCATGATTTTAGTATTTTATGACAGTATTTCGTAAGACAGAGTTGGTGGTGTAATTGTGACCCCTCATCACAGGTCAAGGCCTTAGAGTGGACATGAATACGGCTGGTTGATGAGCAGTTCAACCAAATGATTTTTTTCCTTTCTGTTTGTTTTACCTTAAGGTATTTTAGGCCAAAAGATGATCATTTTCACAATACAAAAGCAAACCTTAGTCAGAAAAATAATTGAGTAACTAAAATTAGTTATTAGTAATTCTCTTTCTTTAATCATTGGGACCCTTGAGATTTATTTTGGAAGCCCTTGGAGGGTCCTGACACTGATTAATAACTGATTTCTGTGCATCAAAGTACACAGATATGAAAAATTATGTTACATGTAAGATTCATGTAGTATAGAAAAAATGTATTGTGGCAGGTGAACAAAACCTGTAATTTTGTATATTCATCACATACAAAGTATAACGTACAGTGTCCATACAGTCCCTGCAGGACCCATGCAAGTCTGCGATACAGCGTAAATTCACTGTTTGGTTTCTGTGTGTGTGTGTGTGTGTGTGTGTAAAGGATTCAGTGCTGAAAGTGTGTGAGTTTATGAGTGCAAAGGTGTAGGAGTGTGTATGTGTATTAGTGCGTATGAATGGACTGTGTGCAAGCGTGTGAGCCAGGTGATGTGTGTGCAGGTGCCCTGTGCGTGTTTGTGTGTGTGTGCGTGCTAGTCTAAGCCACTCTGCAGCAGAGCAGGGATTGGGGCTGTGCAATAGCCTACAGTGGTGTGAACCTCGTTAATTACCCCTCTGTCTTTGATCTCAGCCTAACGAGGAGAAAACAAGGTGTTAACGAGCGCAGGCGACCTCTGAGGGACTTTCAGCACTCCTTGGGAAAAGCTGTGTGTGTGTGTGTGTGTGTGTGTGTAAAGGTGGTGGTGGTGGTGGTGGGGGCACTATGTAGAAAGGTGCTGGGAAGGTTCAGGTCAGAATCTGAGAGTGGTTTACAACTTCTGAGGGAGACTGTGGAATAGTTCTACAAATGTTTGAGAGAGGTTTGTTTGAGGTTCTAAAAAGGCTGTAAGGTGGTGATTGAAAGTTGTGATGATTGTAGAGTTTAGGTAAGTTTAAAATTAATTCTCGATGGGATTTAAGCTTTCTTTTGCACACGTGTACAGAAGACTGACAATAAACAATCCCTAATCTTAAATTAAACACTGAACCCAAGGCAAAACGGTGGTACAGAAAACAGTATGGGCGGGGTTATGCTAGAAAAGAGCTAGTTCATACAACATCTCATACAACTACATCAGGAAGCAAATGTGTTTATAACTGTTCCATATTGCCATACAGTGCACACTGTTATCCCTTGAAGGTATTCATAGTCTAAGTGTCAGAAAGGTGCGTGTGTTTGTGTGTGTGTGGGGGGGTGTTTAACCATTGAATAAGCACTTCTGATATACGGGAGTCTTAAAGGGTCCCTCACACTAAAGTGACCAGCACCGTTTCCACTGATTGCCTAGATTAAGGACACCTGACTTTGTGGTCACATGGTATGTTAAAGTTCCATATATCAACTGTGGAGTTCCATTATTTTGTGTGTGGGAGCCTTTATTTGGCATCCAATCAGCTGCTGAACTCTTTGTGGATACTGATGATTTTCTGGTTCATAGCAGCATCACAAAAGAGCAAAGCTCATGTGGGATTAAAAAAGAAATCTTTAACCTTGTATTATTAACACTGACAAGGGCATTCATGGCTTTGAAATGAGGCACCTTTAAAAAATTTTTTATTCAGTTCTATTGAAATGCTACTGAAGATTCCTTACTTTAAATTGAAACAAATGCACCAGTGTTTCGGATACAGAAGATGACTGTTGTCTGGCTGATCACAGTAAACTAATTGAAAGTGTTACTCTAAAGTGAGGGGTAATTAATTTCAAATGAGAGAATCCATCACTGCTGCATTAATCATGTGCACATATGTGCTGCGTGTCAATGCTCATGCATTGATAATGCAGTCACACATTTCAGCATATGTTGGTTTCATTTACAGTGAATCTGCTGTTGTCTCAATTGAGGTTGTAATCAATAATGACACCTGATCAGGTCAAAAACATAAATGTATTGCACATTTAAGACTAAACCCAGGGTGAAGAAGACATCCACAGCCTTGAAATGAGGAAGGCTTCTTCTCTGAGACTTTTCTTCTTTTCTTATTGCAGTGACTGAAGGCCCTCTGAGTCTGCTTTTAATTGCAATTTGAAAAAAAAAAAAAAAAACACACACACAGCAAATCCTCGACATTCAGCTTCACCCCCATGCAGCAGATGGTGAAGACTTGTTTGTTCAGACTGGGTGATGTAATCAAGGCGGCGTTGTGCTCACCTTACTTTTTATATCAGGAATGAGTCAATTCATATTTCTCCTCCATTCTCTGTTTCACACACACACACAGAGTATAGGATCATGGTAAAAGGGGAAAGAAAGGACAATTGATTAATCTGAAAACATCAGCCTCGCATTTTAGCGTGGACAGGGAAAACAAACCTTTGCAAAACAATAAACCTGGTTAGGGGCTGTGTGGCAGTAAAGTTAAGAAGCCAATTTTCTATTGCTTCTAACTTTCTCTGTGATCGCTCAATACAGCTGATCATACAATACAGGTGTTGTCGTTTCTAGTTTGAATCTCAAGGCTGGCTGAGCAGACTTTTGCATTTGAAAGAAGTGGTAACAGAGACTTGCAAGAAAAGAAACCTAAATGTTTCAGTCTCAAGGATTAAGTGTCCTTAATCTCAGAGCTAGAGGTAGAGAGTGAATTAAGATGGCCAGCAGCTGTGTACTACAGTAGCCCAGGACCTTTAACTTTACTACTCACTGCTGCTCACCTTAACTCAATTTTGATTCCTCAACTTCACCCTTAATATCAACCCTGATGACCCTTTTACAAAGTAAAGGACTGAACTTATAGTATACTTTACTGTTGGACACACGCACACGTCCAAGGTCAATGTATCCCTGTCAGCTCCATACCAGTTGAAAGCCCAGAGATTAAGGACGCTGAGGATATTCTGGCTACAATCACACCAATACGTTTTAGTTTTAAAATGCATAATTTTTGCTACGTTTACGCCTAGCGTCCACACTTCTTCAGCGTTTTATAACCCCTAAAACGAAGACATTTTAAAATGCTGCTGGCCCCGTTTTAGTTTGAAAACTCCAGACTGTGTTTTAGTGAGGATGAGCTGAAATGGAGACGTTCTACAACAATGATGCAGACACCCAGGTTCACTTCCTGATTGGGTCTTATCAGCCACGACGTGTCCTTCCCTGATTCGTCATGCCCCTATCACGTGTCCCTTTTCCAGAAAAAAAGGACATCAGCCTTGACTACCAGCGGTTAATTCAACATTGACAACGAATTACAACACTTACTTTCAGTAACAGTTCCACCTCGTCGCCGGTCCAAGCAGAGAAATCTCTGCTCTTACATTTCTCCAAAGTGGGATTCATGAAGAGGCATGAAACGTGATACACATTTAGTGCCCTGAATGAGGGTTTGAAGTGTGTTTGATATTGGAGATGGTTATGTGAGTGAATGAAGTGTGCGCGTGTGTGTGTGTGTGTTCACGTGTGGTTAGGAGATGATACCATTCAGCAGAACAGGAGCACAGGAGGTTGGACTGGGCAACTACCGTTAATCTTTGGTCTGAAACTTTCAACATTAAAACCGAAAATCTCTGGATTTGGCAGCTGATGTACAGCAGGGAAAATGCCTGTAGTGATTTGTTTGACAAGAGCAGATCTGGCCTAGATTTTGTGCTAGATTTTCTGACAATAATCAGTCAATGGGGGAATTCAAACTGCTATTTAACAAATAAAATATGCATCAAAGATATTCGATTGACAGGCAGGCTTCTGGTTAAAGGTATCGCTCCAAGCTAGCCCCCGGGGGACTTCAACATTTTGTTTTTTCCAAACAAGCTTTAGAAGCAAAAGTTTTATTTTCTTCACAAGAAAACAACTGAAGTAACAACTGATTCCTGCCAAGTGAGACAGACATCTCAGAATTTGTAACTACACCGAGAAGTCTCCTAACACTGAGATGTTTCTAACATATTCTTAAACCTGATTTTTCTAAATGTTTGTTGTAGATGCATTATAGCAATGTGTTAAAGTGTGAGTATGTAAAGTGTATTACCAAGGAGGCTGAGGAAATGGAAGTCCCTCCCAATAATTGTAATAATTTATGCACCCCAAAGGATGGTTGGTGGGGTTTTTTTTTAATCATTCCCTAGCCTTAAAAGGAAACTCTGGTAATTATAAACCTGGGCCCTAATTTTACAAATTTTGGCCTCAATTGGTCCAGTTGATCGCCTCCGCCAGCATCCACAAACGGGCTGCAATGGCTGCAACGTAGTCCTTTCGGGCAATTACGCCTGTCAAAGTACGTCCACTAAAAGTGCTTGTTTTTGCCACTGACAGGCTCAGATATTCTAAGTGTCTGACAGCATTATGGTAAGGATTCCTACAGAGACAGACCTTTTTGTTAAAGCGTAAGATTCTTTTTGTTTAACCAGGAACAAAGGCTCGCTCAAGGAAAAGTCTCGCGAGTTGTTGCAGGAAGACAACGGTGGAAACGTGAGTCAGAGTTGGAGAGAAGAAATTAACAAAACTAAAATAGGGCCCAGGTTTAAAAATGCCTGAGTTTCCCTTTAACCACCTAGTTTTTGTTGCCTAAACCTAACCAAACCTTAACCACAGAAGTGGCAGATCAGAAAATGCTCGTATGAATGTTTTCTGTAATGATTTTGGAAGACACCGACAAGCAATGTAGTCCTGTTAACAGGAGCGCCAGAACGTATGGGTCATTGTTGAAGGCAGTGATAAATACTATGACCTGTAACTGTGAGATCTTGGTGTGGGTGTCATCTTGGTTTATTAGTCAATAAAAAAACTGAGCTCAAAAGAAGAGCAGGTGAAACATGCCCTCATCAGCCTACTCAATAAAAACTTAATAAATGGCCTGTGGTTTATTCAAAGCACTGTACAGTACCATGAATACATACATTAGCACAAGCACTCCTAACCTTTTAGTTTCTCTCCGTGAGGACCATGCAGGACCAGTGTGAAGATGAACAATGAAAATTTGTTTTTAATCCTTTCATTACTATTAAAGACCCCTTGATATTTCGCCAACTGTATTATGATTGTTTGGATTTCATGCCTACTGATGTGAATTTGGCAAAGCACAGTTGTACCATGAGGTTTTTTGTTGTTTTTATGTCAGAACAACAATGATATGATTAACCTAATTAAAATCTCATCAGATTGGCTGTGGATCACACACACTTTCCATACTCCCATGTTATTTGAAGTTGGACTTCCACCAGTGCTCATTACCGACATGTTGTCCCGACTTGTGCGATCATACAAGGCTCCATGTTTACATGCATTTACATACAACAAACAGCATTTGTCTAGAAGAATGAACAATTATGGCTGGAAGAAAATCAACTCAACTCTTGATACTTGATATTAATTACAGTGCAGGGCTTCATGCAGAACATTTTCATATCCTTAATGTCTTGTACTTCTTTTTCCCCAGTGAGGCCTGCTCACTGTTCCAAGTCAGACTGGAACTTGACTGCACAAATTTGATATAAATTCCTTGTGGTAACTTGATGAATGCCACCTTTATGTGAGTAGGTGTGTGTCCATCACACCCCAAATAGCTATAAGGTTACCTGTTCTGCTCCATTTCCAGGCAAGTCTCATAAGTCACCCAAGAGTAAAAAGAAGACATTTGAAGTGTGTATCTTAAAGTTCTGTGATCTGAAATCAGCAGATGAAGAAAAAAATAAATAAATTCACGGGTCGTGCATTAATCGCAGGTATGGTGGTCGATTCCTGGATCCTCCTGCCCACACGTCGAAGTACGCTGTTAATGATGTGTCATTATAAATAAATAAGGAATGGTTTGACATGAATCTAGATGCCAAACTGTCAGATCCAATATCAATATCAAAATACTGTCAGGTGTTAGAGTTAAGTGGTGAAAAGCACATACTCTGCTGTTGTGACTTTTGATAAACTGTCACAGGTTGTTATAGTTTAGTATCTTAGAGGTTCATTTGATTTCAAGTATTCCTCGTCCATTTTTGGGTGCTGATGACAAAGCGACATGGGGCCAAAAATTGCATATTGCTTAATATTTTAGAATGTTGTTATGAAGGGCCATAAAAACAGAAGACTGAAATGATTATTGTATAATTACCACTGAAACTAATAACACAGAAATGCAAGTGGTGTTTTACAGTCTAACAGACCTCAACACAAGATGAGTATTCTTACCTGTGTGATACCTGGATGGTCTCTTTGCAGTCCACAAACAGCAGTGACAAGTACCACTTCATCGTCCTATAGTTACTGCAATTTGCTGTGGTCTGGTTGGGATCCACAGCTCTTTCCAAGTATCTGATGCAGATGACAAAACATCTTGTCAGTGAGAAAGGTTGGTCCTGAGGCAGTTAGAGGTCCTTTGTTACAACACCACCGTCTACAAATACAACACAAGTATTTTCAGTATGAAAAGTCATGCATAGTAACGTAGGTCTAAAGTAGATCTTAATCACTATCACAGCATTACCTTGAGAGAATTATTGTGTTACATCCCATTATGTGTCAGTTTCCTGTTTTATTTTGTTGGACTGTTCTTTGTTCACGGTTATGATTTACTTCCTGTCTTTGTTCTTTTCCCGCCAGTTTTGATTAGGTTCACCTGTTTCTTTACTCACCTGCCTCCGATTCCCTCATTTAGTTCTTCCCTATTTATACCGACCCTTTCCTGTGTTCTGTGTCATGTTCCTGGTGTTTCCTTGTGTGTGGTTTCCTGAGTTTCTGTAAGTTTTTTTGCTTTAATAAATCATCTTGCTGCACTCAGCCTGCCTTTGTCTGCATTTGGGTCCTTTCACCTGCTGCCTAGCTGGCAAAATCTAACAGAACCGCACCTCCAACGAGGAAGCAGGATCAAGCTGGCCGGGCTGCCGACAGGAAGCCAGAAACAGAAGTTGGCCGGACCTCCAACCAGGAAACATGTTCAGGTGAAGGTCAGTCTGTAGTGCTGAGCAGCAGAGACTCTCTGGCGCAGGGCAGCGGAGACTGCAGACGGCGTCGGGAGCCCCTACGACCACCTCTTCCGCAGCCTCCGTGGGTACCCAGGAATATCACCAGCCGAGTGCCCTCATATGGCGAAGCAGACTGGGGTGCACAGGAGGTTGGAGAGAGGCTCGGAAAAAACTGGATGAAGTGCTGGGATATAACTTCCACCTGTTAAAAGCCACCCTATGGGCAACTTCTTGGTCCCAGTTCCAGAGGATGACCAGATGATTTATTAAAGCAAAAAAACTTACAGAAACACCAGGAACATGACACGGGATGAACCGACACAGAACAAAGGAAAGGGGGCTGGTATAAATAGGGAAGAACTAAACGTGGGAATCAGAGGCAGGTGAGTAAAGAAACAGGTGAACCTAATGAAAACTGGTGGGAACAGAACAAAGACGGAAGTAAATCATAACCGTGAACAAAGAACAGTCCTTCAAAATAAAACAGGTAACGGACACATAACAGGGTGTAACATCCTGTTTGTTGCTCATCTGCTTATCAAGGTAGTCGATTCCCTGAAACCCCTCCACCTGCTCGACATTTATGCAAAGTTGGACTTGCTCCTTGGGCTGGCTCAGGGGAAACTCATTCACAAAACCACCACCTGTTTGGAGAGCAGATCTTCTCTTGTAAGCCAAATTTTCTTTCATGTGTTGCCTGAATGTCTTTCCAGGATATTTTGAATTCAACCACTGACCTTTTCATTGAGATCACAGCTTTCGCTCCTTGTCAGAGGAGTGCATGGTTGCTTTTCTGCAACGGTTGGTCGCCTCTTCAACCAATGCAGAGAACACTTTCTTTTGTTCTTGACTGCGTCTTAGTATGTGGCCCTAATAGTAATTTATGGCAGGCTTAGTAAATCTACCTTGAGTTTTTGTTGTGTGTTTATTGTGTACTGTGTACATGTCTGTGTACAACATTGTGTCCTTTTACTCATTAAATGTATTTCATGGTTTTAGTTTTTGTTTGTTTGTCTTGTAAAAGCTTTGATTCTGCAGATGTCATCTAGTTAATAAAAACTCAGCTTTAAGGTGCTGGAGGACTTGCATGTTCTTATCCCGCGTAAACGGCAGAAATGAAGAATTTGAAGATAGAGATTTCTAATGATTAAACTGAAGCTATGAATTAAAGCTGCTGTGTTTGAGTTTACTGACACTTCAGGGTAGAAGAACTCCACAACAAGCTAAAAGACACACACCTTTGACATTATCAGCTCATGAAGTTGTTGACATTATGACTTTATCATTTGTTGGTGGGCAGGTGGTGTACAGTGGGTTTATCAGTGCTTGTTTGCAGTAAATGTCCAGCAAAACCAAAACTATGAGTTAAGAGTTCTCTTCTTCTGTGAAAGGAAATAGCTATTCCAAGTGCAAACTTTTTAAAATTACAGCACCATAGGATTGTTTTTTTCAGTTTTGATGTTTAAAGATTTTGCATCTAATGTAGTTCATGTAAATGTTGCCCCGATTTTTTCAAAAATCAAAAAATGGAAATGAACAAATCTTGCGGCACCCTTGGCCTGTCCTCAAGTCACCGCAGGAACCACTGTCCTTTACTTTCAGATTTCTATACATGCATAACAAAACACAACACTCAGCAAGACAACAAAACAAGCGCTGCAAACATATCACATCAGACATTATGGATAAGCAGCTGCAGTGCGATCAGTGTCACATCAGCTAGATGCAATGCACCAGGAGAAGCTGGTGTAACACCAGAATCAGAGTCAGAATCAGGTTTGTTAACAAGTAGGTTTTCACATACAAGGAATTTGCCTTGGTATATTGGTGCATAACAATAAACATAGTACGTAGAAAATATAAAGAAAGATGAAAGAAGGACTGTAAGCATAAATAGAAAATAGAAAATTAACAATGAGCTATAGAAAAATAGTATAATATGAAGAGCTGTACAGTTTTGTGCAGGCATGTGCAAAGTATTTACCCGGGAATGTGCAGAAGTTCACAGAATGAGGTTTAAAGAATATTTGTGCAACAAGTGCGTTAATGTGACGTACATGACTGCTGGCGTACTGAGAAACCAAGCTCTGATTTAACAGTTTGACAGACTGCATTTGTAAACCTTCTACTGTCAGTCACAGTGTGACAGGAAGTCTAGTTCAGGCTCTTATTAACTGCTATGTCAGTGCAGTGAGTTAAATCACCGGCACCAAACTTGCCGAGGTTGAACCCATGGTGGAGCTGCAGAAACATGACACAGACTCATGCAGCTGTGATGTGGTAACATTAGAGACTTTGCATAATCCAAGGTGTTTATTGTTTCATAACATGTCAGTTTTTGTTCTTTTAACATATTCTTTCATATTCACTCTTTTAATTATTTTTTTATTTTTTATTCTAGATCATGTCTCCCAGTGTGCCAGGCTGGCCTTGTTCAAAACTGCTTGTCGTTATTGGCTGTGATTATTTTGGTGCATTGTTTGTCTGCACCATTTTGTATTTGTCTTGATGTTGCTTTCTAGGCCAAGTCTGCACTGAAAAGGAGGCCTCTCATCTCAGCGGGACTACCTAGTTAAACAATAAATATATTTTCAAAAAGCATTCAAATCAGCCTGAGATTTCAGCAGTATAACTTCCCGGGGCAAATGAAGGTTAAAAGAAATTGTTGCTCAGTCATCCGTTGCAACATTTCCTACCCCTGACAGGATTAAGCTTGATGGATATTTACCACAAAGAAAACAATTATTTCAAAGTGAATGAAAGGAGCCTGGATTAGTGCTTCTTATGGGGCTTTGTGCAGCCGCATATGTTTAGGATTTCAATTAGAGAGTGAAATTATAGAATGGATATAGCATTTAGTCTTTTTAATGCCCCATTGTTGAGCTATGAAAGCAGAGTATTATGATGGCTGTTGAGGCATACAGTCTCTGTTGTGAATGGAATATAGAAAATGTAATTTGCGGCAATGGGCTTTGAAATACAGTTCAGTGAAACTCAGTGATTATATAATACACAGGAGGTTAACAGTGTTGGAGGATATCAAGACAGAAAAAGGACCCATAAAATACTGTAACCTGGTTAAGCTTAGAGTCTTTAATCAGACAACAGAGTCTCATGAAAGGTGTTGAATGAAGATTACAGGAATATGAAGAGTGTGAATATTAGGTTTTCTTTTCAACGTTTGTCAATAACAGTTGTTTTTAGGCAAGAAAAACTACTTTAGCCAGAGTTTTTGTAAGAACTGACACTTTATATTTGTTTATCATCTACAGCAGCATGAAGTATTTGTTCCAAAGTTAAAGTCAGGCCCGGGTTATGCTTGATAAGAATGCGTACAACGTATCGTCTGACCACGTCGCAAGGAGTTTATAGTTGTTCCCAATGGCCACACTGGGAGGGGGGGTGAAAAGCCTGCTGTCATAGAGACAGGCGAGACGTGATAATCGTTTAAATATGGAGAAAACAGCACACATTCTCAGAGTCTCTCCTGGAAGATGTTCATGGTGTTGCACTCGTTTGTACCATAGACTGTATATAAAGGTGGACGACGCGCTGGTGACGTCATTTGGAGCCAGAGTCTGAGCAGTAGTGATCAGCGGTGGAGCAGCGGTATCCAGTTTCTTCCTATACATCCGCCTGACCCAGCTGTGAGCACACCACAAGTTGTCAATCATAACATCACACCCCCATATTATAGCATCAAATAACTAATTAAAACCAAACTTATCAGAAAAATTAACACTTCAACAAACATCAGCATGATAAGAACTAACTAAAATGACAGAAACCATCTTTGGGAAAAAAATTTTTTATTTTTTTTTATTATAAACCCTGCCAGCTTCCTCACCTCCACACACCTGGCTAAACGCTACATAAAGTGAGCGTTGGGTTGTTGGATTATCTGTTTCAGAAAGTTACAGAAATTGTCAGACACCCCACCATTTTACTCATGACGTTTTGGGTAATAATTTTACTTTGTTTTCTCTAAATTGCTGGTTTGTTTGAAACCTGTCTGATTTTCTGACTACTACTACTACTACTGTTTCTTGACTTTTCGAATTTCTTTTTTGCGATGTCTACAATAAATGGCTTTTATGAGTGTCATTTTAGTTAAAACCTTGGAACAAATCCAGTTGCATCACACTTATTATGATTTCTCATCCTTTTATAACTTTAATGTTTTGATGATTACAGTATTTGATAGTGAAATGTAATGATAGATGAGAAAAGTGGCTCTGATTTAATCTAATAATCTTTGGATTAGGAGATGGTCAACATGCTGGAGTACACTGTAGGAGGCTGCACTGTTACAGTCAGATGCTGGATCCCAATTTAAGGACTGCATCCTCTGAAGTCCACATATCAAGACCAATTATGTCTCAACAGGTCAACAAGGTCTGTCCCTGTTCAAAGTCTCCTCTAAATGTAGCCTTTTTTTAGCCTGAGGACTGGCCAGTGAGTCCCTTTTGGTCGCCAGAATCACAAAATACATTTGGCATCCATTAGTGTTTTAATGGAAAGTTCAGATGTACTGTGGTCACTCGTAATGTCAGGAAATGTCATCCGACTCCATTGACTACACTGTATTCAAGGCAATTACCTTCAGGTGTTTATCAGTGACTGGTGAATCCATTATTTGAAATGGAAAAGCCACCACAGCATGTGAGTAATGGAAGTCAGACATAAAGGCTGTTTTAATATACTGATTAGTAATGTTTGGTATTGGCCACTCCAGACATGTCTTAATACATACTGTTTACTTGGCAGGAATTACAACAACCACAAATGTCTGCAAATGAACTCTGAAGCTTTTGAGCATGGAACGGTTTTTAACATAAGGTTTGGGGTGCCAATCTTCAACCAAAAACCTTGACACAAGCTGCAGAATCTGGAAGAAAACTTAAATTATAAGTGGCTGTAAAGTGACTATCTAAGGTACTGTCGGGGGGGCTGCTCTTAAAACCTTTTTCACCGACTGTCTGAGGTGATTTAGTGTCATTATTGAAGCTGGAGCCATTACACAGGATCATAAAAACAGTCATAGCTTTTTGCTGTGTGTGTGTGTGTCTGATCAATCACTGTATAACATGCAGTCATCTGTCTATTTTTAAGAGACATTTGTCAGTGTGAGGGATGGAAAAAAGGACCAAATACTCTCTCTCACAAACACACATACACACACTTATACGTATGGAGTTTAGTAGCGACAAAACTGACTGAACAGCCACCAAACAAATTCAAACATTTATTAATCTACAAGTCAGACTTTGAGGCTCGGGGGAATAAAATTGTAATTGCAAAGCGGAACCCTGATTTTGTGTGCACTGACTTCTGTGTTGCTCTGTAATTTCCTGTATTTCAAAAGATTTAAAGCACTCGAGAACGTAAGAGAAAGTTGTCGAGATAGTGTCTGGCTGTCTGTCTAGTGCGTCCTCGCTACGCATGCCAAGTCCTCCAAATTAAAACGACAAAATATGTCGTTTGTCCATGTCCTCTAGAAGCGTTTTCTGATTTGATGTCACTATCGGCAGGACGACATCCTTGTGCCTTCTAAATCAAATCACTGTTGAAAAATATGTTTACGGTTTGGTTAGGTTTAGACACAAAAACGTTTCAGTTAGGTTTGGGAAAAAGACTATGGTCATGCTTTAAAAAACAAAAACAGCGTTAACAATAGGTTGGAGACGTGAAAAGAACAACGTCCTTCTGGACTTTGTCACTCTATAACGTCACTTTACTTCCTCCATTGCTCCCATCTTAATTGGAGTGGTTGTAGTCTACAACACGCTACGTTCAGGTTGTTGAGGGTTTGATCTGCAGTGCATATTATGCAGTGCACGCTTCACTTTCGACTTGAAATGTTCAGTGAACATCCACCTTCCCGCAGTGGCTCAGATTTAATTGGAAATAAAAACCACAAACCATTAAAACATATAGGCTACATGCAAACAGTAAATGCTTAATTATGCCATCTGGACTCAACTATAGCAAATACTGAGTTGTTGCATTTCTCGGATTAGTGCGTGGTCCACACTGTGTTTGGCTGCTTAGTTCAACACTCTAAATCAGGATGGCCAGTTTACAAATCTTAAACACATATCTGGCGTCCCGAAATCTGATTCAAAAGGCAAATATTAAACATTGTTTATTCATGCAGAACCCGTGTGTGTTTCCCCCCAGACGCAGTGATAACCACTTGCTGTCTGAAAGCACCTTTACACACCTGCACACACACACAGACACACAGCAGCATGTAAGCAAGTGCTTCTCTTTTTAAAAGGTGTGTGTGTGTGTGTGTGTGTGTGTGTGTGTCAGTCTGATTCACTCATACATTTTCATACACAAGCAAGGTCTGTTCCATTTGTACTGGCCAAGTCTTCTCCAAGGTTCGAATCATAAATACTAAGCACTGACATTTGGCGATTTTAAAACAGCTACCGTGTGTGTGTGTGTTCTTGTATTTATATCTCTGTGAGGACCAATTTCAGATTTAAACCTTGACATTGAGGACAGCCCTCACTTCTTCAATGTGCTTTTTGAGGCTTAAAGGATCAGTTCAGCCAAATCACAAACATATTTTCACACTTACCTCCAGTGTCTATCAATACAAATACTGCTATTGATATCTGCTGAGATTTTGGGTTGTGGCGCTTACAGCATTAAAAAAATGACAGCAGTTTCTTCAATTAAATCATCTACAAACCTCACTGTAAAAGTTGTTGAAACTACTCTTTACTGAAGAAATAGTTCTATCATGGCTACATATCATTTCTTTGAACTGACTCTTTGAGGTTTGGTTTTAGGGTGCAGGGGTTATGTTCGCACCCAACTGCGCCCTGGTCCAGGATTTGATTCCCAGTAGCGGCACCTCCAACTTGGTCATGCATGCGAGTTTGTGGGAAGCCACTGAGGTGTGTCTCGTCCTTGCTGGACTGCTTTATCGGTTCTCTCTTTCTTTAACTCTACAGTTCAATTATACTCTTTTTGTGGAGTACATTTTGGCTACATTGATTTTTCCCAGTTTGTACCTTTTTTATTAGATTTTATTATACCTTTTATTAGCTTGAAGTAGAGAAATGGACCATGTGACAAAAGTACTGAGACAGGTTTAAAAAGAAGCATGTCATGTTTTCAAGGTGCGCAATGGGTCACAAACACACTCACACACAGGGAAATAGGCTTTTTTTTTGTTAAACACTAGACTATAAATGCCGTTTTTTATATGTGGGAATCATTCAGTTGTTATCACTTTGTGTGTACACGAAAAGGTTTATATGTGTAGGTGTGTATTTGTGTGTGGCGGTGGGGTATTTATTGAGGTGCTGTGAGGTTAGATGACTGGAAAGAAGATAGAGGAAAGGCTGTGTGTGGATTCTACCTGAGCTTATCAACTGAATGTGTTGTATGAAAAGGTCAACTGGAGAAAATTAAACTGTCATGTTCAGCGGAGGTGAGGCAATAAAAATCTTGTTCATGCATGCTGACATACGTATAATGTGTTCGGTGTCTGTGTGTGTGAGAACTTATGTGTCTACCACTATGATTTATTCAAAGCCATTAATAGATAAAACCATGAAATAGAACCATGGTGTTTGATCAGTTGTGGGTTTAGTATAAGTGGTCTTTTTATATCATAAAGCAGCACTAACATTCAGCATTCCCAGCTTTCCTGGCATTTTTTTAATGTCTCACTGGACATCATCAATGGTTTTCAGATTGTAAAACATGATTAACAGGACAGAAGGAAAGTTTAAGTTTATCATACAAACATTTGGGGCTATTTAAAGAATGTCAGGTTGAGCCCTGTGTAATAAAACGAGTGAATGTGATAAACATTTTAGTGGTGAGTATAACATGACTGTTGAATTAGTGCTGTGGAAACATTATACTGAATTTATGAAGACAGCAGGTAAACATGGAGGAAAAGATCTGAAAAGAGTAAGGCTTCTTACTAAAATATGATAACATACTTGTGAAAGCAGGAGAAACACGTTTTAAATCAAGGCCTTGTTCTGTCTGCAGCTGAGGTAAATAAAGGCCTCTATTTGAGAATGTAGGGTAAATAAGTTCATTAGTTCCAAAGTGACTCTTATGAGCATTTTCTCGCTGACCCGAATGGCAGAAGTTGGCAGTTCATTCTCAGAAGGATGTAAATTTAATCTTAAAACTTCTGAAGGAAATATTTAAAATTCAATTCATTATTGAGTCCATCTGGGTAAAACGTTTCTGCAGTGAAAGATCCAGAGCTTGCCTTTATTTTCTGAGGACAATTGACACCACAAGGACCTGTACACCACAGCCCCAGTCTTTTCTACAATTAAAGTTAAAGCAAAAGGTCCTCCAGCATACAACAACAGAATATGGTTGTTTGTCAATGACTCCCAAAACGACATATATAGATGTACCAGACCTTTGTCCTCTTAAGTTACGTACATAACGTTACATCACGTGACTAACTAACGTAACTTAACTTATGTATGTAACTTAAGTTAAAAAGAGCCAATGTTTACTTTTGGTTTCATGAACAGCGGTCTCCTGGGTGAAAGTCCTGTGTGCGTTTCGCTCATACTACCTCACCTGACTTCTACCTTTGCTCTGGTCATAATTACTACAGCCACTAGAGGTCGCCACCTAAATAAAGTAAATATGGGTTGTAATAAGCTGCTGCACAGACGACCTAAACGGCTGTATTTTTGGGGAGGACAGTCTCGGTTAAAGACCCTCGACATGGTCAAACTGATGGTAGTCACTGCAGGTTGACTGACATCACCCAACACATTCACCTTACTTGATTTCAGTTTCACTGCCCACTGTGCACCATGTAGCCTAATCAGGCATGAATAGCAGAAAACAACCACTGAATGTGCACTGTTCATCTGCTTTACCTACTGAAATATTTAATTCAATCTGCTCTTGGATGCAACAACCCTCTGTTCACAAGCCCACTCCTCTGACCTGTACACATGTTCCCACCAATTTATTTTCACATCTAACACTTTGTATATGCCTTAACATATATTACTGTTCTCCTGGCTGAGAATCCAAAGTACCTCCCACACCTGTTAGCTCCAGCAGACGAAACGGTCAGTGGGGTATTAAAGTGGATTAAAGCCATAAAGTGAGAAACTATCCCCACACCAGACAAAGCCCACATGCTTACACAACACCTCCTCAGCTCATTAAACACCAAAGTTGCCGCCCCAGCCATAATATTTGGAGCAGCAACTTTTTAGGAAGCTTTCAGGGGCGAAACACTAAGATGTAGGATTTCCTTCCTGATCTTCACAGTTCGTGTAAAATGCACTAATTGGGGCAAACTAAGGAAAGACGGTAATTATGTCTCTTCTCAAATCTGTTGTGTTTTGACTGCAAGGTCTGCTGTGCTAGTGCAGGGGTTAGATAAGGTATGTGTGGTAAGAAAAGAACTTCATAACACAAGACTGCTGGTTTAAAGTGATTGCCTACCCAAAATCATAATTTTGAGTACAAAATATTTTATACGCCTCGTATAGGCACAAAAAGTGTTAAAAAAGGTACAATTTTAAAGTTAAATTCATGTAATAAAAGCAAATAAAAACGTCAAAAATAAGATTTAAGATAAAGTGCTAAGCTGTGCTGGGAATCAAGAGGCGGTTTAGGGTGTATTAGTATAAGAGTGTTTATTGCACATGGGATAAATAAAAACTTTTGCACCTAATTTTTGGAAATCTGTATTTGGTTGGGTTGTCTGACCTTGCAGCTCATTTGTGTATTTGGTTATGTTTTCTGTATTGGTTGTGTTGGTGCGTTTCATTATGCTGCATGCTCACAAACTGCATGAGAACAACAACAGAAGAAAATGTCATATTTTCATGTATATCTGCAGAAACCACAGATTTTACTGACACCTGCATGTAGTCTGTTAAATGTCTCACAGGACTACAACCCACATCTGTCCCATCTGCTGTCTCACGCAGTAAAGTGTCATTTAGAACAGTTGAAGGAAAGGGGGAGGCATGTTTCCTCCTGACAAAATATCTGTGTTTCAACAAAATTTTAAATAATATTTATTTCCTCATGTTTTTCAGACAGTTGGATCTCTGCATCAGGGACAGATGTGGCTTGAGAGACAGGCGTTAACAGCTGCTGGCAAAAAAACAACCCCTTTGCTGTCAGTAAATGTAATTTTAAAGAGGTTATTTTTCAAAAGTTTATTATTTAACATGCAGAGGATCCAGACCATCTGTAAACCTACTATCAATTAAAATTATCTTTTTTTTTGTTAGTTTGTTTCTCATTTTGGAGCAAAACTCTTTAGGTATTTTGCTACATTTCCTTCTTTTAGTTTTGGGTTTATTTCTTTCATTTTTGGGGTTGTACAGTTTACTTAAACAACAACATTCACTGACAGTTTTAAATGATGGCAGCAAAACGTATCAATACCTGACACATTAGTTGTCATCAAGCTGCAAAGGTGGCAGAGCAAGAATTCTTCAAAAACAGACAAACACAAAACCTAATGGCATGACTCATAAATAATAAACAGCTGCAATGTTACTATAAGACTGAAAACCTGTCAAAGAATGAGTCTGACACACTGACAGAGGCAGACGCTGATGAAATTAATTGTATTAATTATTAACAACTAAGTGTTCATTTGAAAGAGAGGAAAGATATACTGAAGCTTGAAAAATAAAGTCAGTTCAGTCACGTGTGTTTTTAATTACATGTTCTGATAAAGCCTGTTCTTTGTACATTGATGATCAAGTTATCCAGATTATATGTTGATGATTTGACATGAGTCTGTATTTTTTGCTTCTTGGAAACTGTCTTAAAATTGCAACTGGTGATGAGGTTGTAAATAGACATGGCTCCATTTTAAGAGGTCAAAGGCCAAGATGCTTATGCAGCTTCCTCTATTTCTTTTTTTTTTGTTTCTGCCCAGACAGACAAGAAACATGAGAAAACATGCAGCGTTTTTCTCTTAAATCATCTGTTTCTCTGCACCTCTACAACTCAACTGACTGTTTACTGTGACTTTTCCTCAGGTTTTGTACATGTCTATGAATCATGTCTGAAATTAAGTCAACATTTCAGTGTTACATTACAGCTTAGTAGTAGTACTAAAAGAACGCATCCTCTCTTTTTGTGTGTGAAGGTTGTTTTCAGTCAGGGGTCATTTGGCTGACACTAGATCAGTTGAGTTTTAAAGTGAGATGTTTTGTTTAAGGACGATGGCATTCAGATCTCTCTTTCCTCTTTCTCTCTGCCTCCAGATGACTTCAGTTTCAATCAGCCTTTTAAACTAAGCTGTTTTATTGAGAAGCTCTCTCTGTCACTCCTCCAGTATTTTCTCTCATCCCAAACGGAGAACAGCTTCAGACGAGCAGCTCTTTCTTTCTGTTGTGCTTTAACATCAGACTTCTCACTGAGGAAAATCAAATAACTCACTTCTGCGCTCCCTCCCTCCCTCTGTTTTACTGCAGCACTGAGGGAAGGAAAATAATTCAATATGAGCATGGAGGAAGAGAATATGGTTACAAATTCTGGGAGACTTCAAAAGTTAGAAACTGCGTCTCTGTCTCTTTAGTGCCTGTGACATGTCATTGACTTGAGTGATAAACTGACAATATCACAAAGGCCACTTATTGACCTCATACAGTATGATAAGAACACATTTTACTGTTTTATAAACCATAATTTGGAGTCTATGTTTCTGGCAACCTGGTGAATGTAAGTCCAATATTCACTCTTCTTAAAACTCTGTTTTGGTCTCCACCAACCCCTTAAAAAATACCTGTCTCTTTAGCTGCTAAATGATGTTCACCAGCTACTTACAAACCCTGCCTCTGGGCCTTTTTGCTGAAAACACATTTGCTGAAAATACAGGGCTGCTGAGAGCGATGAGACTGAACCGAAACAGTAAAGTCGTGGGCCAATCAGCTGAAAGATGCTAAAATGCTCTGTGGAGCTGAGGAGAACTGCAGAGTCAGGTGGTAATCCTCTTTGGGTTCATCACAATGAGCAATCCTTTTCACAAATGATGTTTTCCCCCCATTGTTAACATAAAAATACTGATTAGTGCAGCTTTAAGTTGCAGTGCATCATAAAGGCTGACCTCATCTGACAGTAAATGCAGCTAGAAAATGTTAGCTGACGATGAAATGGGATTATTTCAGCAAGTCAGACAGCTGAATGTCTGAGTGAAGTTTTCTGCCTGAGTAACTTACTGCTGTTTGTCCAAAGTGTGAACGCAATGATTATTATTGGCCATGTTTCAGACAAAGACAAATTAATCCGGAACAGTTCAGCGGAAACAGCTGATCAGTCATGTGAGTTAAATGTTTGCTACGTCAGAACCATAGACTGTATATAAAGATGGACGACACGTCTCCTCTTCCTCCCACTGTACAAAAATGAAGCCAAAATATCCCGGATACAGGAGCTGCCATCTTGCATTGGTGACGTCATGTGGAGCCAGAGTCTGAGCAGTAGTGATCAGCGGTGGAGCCGCGGTATCGAGGTCCCACCCATACACAGTTGTCAATCATGACGTCACACCCCCTTTTATAGCACCAAATAGCGAATTTAAACCAAACTTATTAGAAAATGAACACTTGAACAAACATCAGTGTTATAAGAACTACCTAAAGTGAGGCACAAAGCCGTACCATAAAGTCAATAATGTGCCTTTTTCAAATGTTAAATGGAGTGCAAATAACTTGAAATTGCTCTTCTAATAAGTGTGGAATTCCTTTCAGAAGAAGTCTTCAAAAAAAAGGAAGATATCTGTCTATCTTTGCTGTGTTCACCACAGGAAATAAGACATATTTGACTTCTACATCACCACACTGGTAAAGTCCTTTAGCATGTTCCCCTATGATTTTCATATCGTTATGTAATTGTATAGTATGGCAAAAACCACACTGCCTATTAGCACAACATCCTACAGGACTCTTATATAAGCTTTTACTTTTAACAGTTGCAAAGAAAGTAGAGTCTACCCCTCATCTCTTCTCTCCACTCTTTCTGCCACACTGCATTTAATTTTTCTTCACAAACACTAAAGCACCCTTTGCTAAAGACTCTCCAGAAGTTTATCAGCAACTTTCCTTTGCTCAACTTTTGTCCTGCATGGCACCCACAAAACAAATCCAACATGGCATATTCTCATTTCTGAGCAAGCAGCATAAAATGTCCTGGAGTAACACTGACTCCTTTGAGAATTCCCCTTAATGACTCCCTGTTGGCACACTGTAAAGAATGGCAGGCTGACAGAACTCTCTTCCACTTGTTCTGATTAATTCCCCAGATTCAACTGCTTTAACTCGATAGGACTGCTGTCGAGAATATGGGAGGGAATAAACTCAGAAAAGCGAGTGAGTGGAGAATGAGCTGTTTGCGTGTGTCTGTGTGTGGGTTTGTGCGCTGCCTGCACTCAGCCATGGGACTACTAAGAAGCAAAATTAATGATATTAGGCTCAAATATTATTTTGATCTAACATATGGAGCCCTACAACAAACACTAAAACATTAGGCAATAGACTCAATTAACAGCAGCAGGTTTTATTATGTAGAGGTGTAGCCTATAGTGTAACTGTGCAGCAGGTCACTGAACCTGTCTGATCAAAGCCAACCCCTGATTACCAGCTAGAAAAATCAGGCTTGTTTATAGTAAATGAACTTTTGTATGGGATGTCCCTTTAAGAGGCTGTCTGGCTCCGTCTGTGCGCTTTTTAGCCAGGTGCCTGCTTACGCACGGAGCTCCCAGCGGCCGCTCTGCTGCCCGGCCTCCCCCTGCCTGCCAGCGCTCAGTGGTTCGCTCCAGTAGGCTCTCTGCTGCTGTTCATCACCGCGCCACTGGCCGGCGCGCAGTCGGAGCTTCAGCCCGGTTACCGAGCGCACACTGAGCCTCACCGCCTGCCCGTTCTTCTCCTCTCGCTTCAGCCTCTTTGAGCGTTTTTGCCTCCTCCGTTGGTAGGTCAGTTCTCTCTTCCTCTTCCTCTTTTTTTCCCCTCCTAATTCTTTCTTTCTTGCTGGTTTGGTTTCCCCCCTCTTATTTTTATTTTTTGCACTGAACGGCTGGTTGGATTTCTCTCTGTCTCTGTTGTCCTGCGAGTCTTTACCGGAGCTTTTACCCGCTGCTTGTTGCTGGAAGGAAGCTCATCTTCTGGCTTTTCTTGTGTTTATTTCCAGTTTCTTTTATTTATTTTTTTGTGATATTTTCTCGCTTCCGTCTCTTTTCATTTTAAGACATTCTTTTCTCACTATGATCTTACAAGATTTATTTTGATTTTCGTGTATTTCATTCTTCTGTTTGACATTTTATCTCAGCAGTTTGATTTTTTCTCTTTTTTATAAAAGCCAAAGGGGATTTAAATGTCTCTTAAACTTGAATGTTGCGCATGCAACATGCCAGAACCAGCGAGGATGAGGAGGATGGTGATGTTGGTGATCAAGATCGGCAGGTGTTGCCTGGACAGCCGATCTTCATCCAGGGGACTGTTCATGTTTCTGTTGGGACTGTTTTTGCCTGAACGATGATCTCAGTTGTGAATCTCGGTGTCGGTGTGGGAATGTGTGTTCACAGCCAGGCACACACACACACACACACACACACACACACACACACACACACACACACACACACACACACACACACACACTTTTCAGCAGCGTGTTTCACTGTGGTCCTCATGAAGCAGACCAGGGGGAGCTGACAGGTCGGGTTTGTTACTCTGTCATGTCCTGTTCTGCATCCCCGGTGTGTAATATCTGCAGACTGGCTGTTGCTCCTTGCAGACTTGAACCTCACTGCATGCTGAGAATATTTCCATGACATGTCTTGCTCTTGTAAGCCTACAAGATTTGTTTTGGCATTTGGTGGACCAGAACTGAGAACCAGATTGAAAAATCTGATTTATTGCCCAAATCATAGATCACTCATCAATTAAGACTAAGAATAAAAAGTAGGAGGCATATCTAATAATAACAATATTTAAAGGGATGCTTTTAACCGTGTATTTGTTATTTCATTTCAAAGTTTCAGCTGAGTAAAACTCTACTAGAGTGGTGCATCGCAAAGTGGTGGTTTTCGAAAATGACTCCCTTAAATACAGCTATGAATACAGTGCTGTTTTGCAGCTAACTCAAGTGTGAGATGTACTGGAGCCTTTAAAAGCAGTCTGAATCGAAGAAATGTGCTTCTTTGTTAAAATGAGTTATACAAGAAAAAAAACAATAGAAAACATAAGAAGTGACTGAGATGTGACTGAATTCATCTGGACTCCTGGAAGGGAAATCCACCTCCTCCACACAAATAATACCAGCATTTAAAAGCCACAGGTTGAGCTTCATGAATGAACAAGAAGTTTACCATTTTCCATGAATAAATTATATTTTAAACAGTCTTGTCACATGAGAAATAAAGGGTGACGTGAGTAATATGGTCAGAAGTAATGACAAATGTTAGCTTGTGGGAAAAAAATGTTTAACAAGAGCAGAAAGCAATATTTTAAAAAAAAAAGGCATATGAACGAAAATGTAATCCCACAGCGCACTTCTCTGCCTCACACAGCACCATAGTAACATGTTTATGTGTGGAAGTGTTTAATGTGCACAGTGTGAAATGCACTCTGTGGTGTGAAGTTGGTGTTGTGCAGGGGAAGAAGAGAGTCTGCAGGACAAGATCAGTGAGGCTGCAGGCTGTTGATGTGGATTGTTGCTTATTCGACTCTGTGAAGGTTTTTCGTCTTTATTTTTCTGCATGTATAGAGGATTGATGATCCTGGTCTGTTCGTTTATGATTGTGTGTATGGATCAGTCTGCTTCTTGCTGATAAGTGTGTGCTATGTATAGCAGTAGATGTGATTTGTGAATCTTTTAATTTTCCACACATATCAGATGCTGTTTAAGCTCCTAAAATTGATATTTTCCATATTATTGGCCTTGCACACACTCACAGGTGTTTGACTAGACGTCTGCTCAGGTTGAAGATGGGTGGAGCTATGCTGAGAGTTATTGTGCAGCCAAACCAAATTTCGCTCTGCATTCATTCCTATGAGGAATGGGGCAAGAAACCTTTTCACTTCTGGTCGCAAACATACCCACCTCTTTTGCTTCGTGCAGAGGTCAATCAGATTGAACTCACAGAATTGCAAAGCTCTCAAATACGCACACTGAAAGACAAGGTCGCACTGACCTCTCATTCAGGGAATACTGATTATTTATATGTTGTTTGTAGAATTTCACAGCAAAAAGAATAAATGCAGCCAAGAAGGAGGGGTGTTTGATAAGAAGCTGTATAATTAACAGCTTTGTGGACTGCTGTTGTTAGCCCACTAGCCATGCCACCTACAACAGTTTATGTTTACAACTTATGCCATTTCCTGTCCCTCTTGCTTCTGGCCACACCACATGAGTAACTTTGGCCTGACTGGGTGATGTTGCTAAACTCAGTGTTCCAAAAAAAAACCCATAAAGTGGCTATAATCTATATTCTTATATGTATTGTGGAAATAATGTGACATTATGAAAGGGGTCGCTCATAGTGATGAACCTACAGAGAATTATCAACTGAATCTGCTTAACTTTATAGCAAGTTTCAGCTCATTGTCCAGCTGTCTGCAACTTTACTGTTTCATTGTGTGGTTTCTGGCCGCAGCAGGCAGCTGTTCTCAGAGAAAAAGCTCTAAAACCCACTGCACACTACCTGCTCAGCACCAAACAGCATACAGACACAGTTAGAGACTAGCTGGTGAACATAGTGGAGCCTTTAGCAAGTTAAAAGAGTGCATATTGGACTTACATTCATCAGGTGATCAGAAACACGACTCCAAATGAATGATAATATCGCTGTGTAACTGCTGGATGTGAAAATAAGCAACTGTTTGCTAAAAAGTGATGATATGTCAATGTTCAAAAAATTCAATGGCCAAAACAATCAGTTATTGCAGGTTTAAAAGTTTAATTGGTCCCGCCTTAACAGGTCTGACATAATTAACTGGAGATCAGACCCACATAATATTATGAGGAAGGAGTATCTTACTAGGAATGTGAGCTTGCGTTGACATTGCATTGTGTTGCAGCCATGCGTTTTTCTTCAGAAACCTCTGTGTTGACACCCATGAAGATGCACGTAAACCTCAAAATCATTTGAAAGCAAGAAAACTGGAGATGAAAGGTTCTCGCCTGACAACAGCGATAATATAACACTTGATGGTCGCACAGGGCAAGCAGGCACACAGCTGAGTGACAACAATAACAACCGTCATTGAGAACTACAGCGCTGTGGAAATGAGACACTGCACTCACTATTCACACAGTGTGTTCATCATGCTGCTGCTGCATGTGTTCAGGGTGCTATATTGATAGAAAGGAGGAAAAAGAAAACGGATAAATAAATAATGATTCAGATTTGAACTTGCTCATGTTAATTATTTAACGCCTCTGTGCTGATAGATGTTGCTGCACTTTGACTCCATGTGAAACTCATTAGTGTTTGATTATATATCTCCTGATTTAAATCATATTTTTTGCCAATTTTTTTCCATTCAAAGCTCTTGTCCAGCTGCTCGTGTTTAGACGATATTTAACATTCAAGAACTTTGGCTTCTTTCATTAAAATGATTAAATGATTTCTTACAGTAAGGTATCAAAAACGTTTTGGTATTGAAACTCAGGTATCGTATCAGCACCAGAAGTGAAATGTAGTGGAAGGTTAGTTTCATTCCCATGTGTTATTGTTGTGGAAAATGTTATAAGTTGGTATGTTATACAAAAAGTAAATGTGTATCATCTGTATCCGCTTTAAATGTGAATGTGTATGTAAGTGCTGCAAGCCCAGATTTACTGCGTTGTAAGTGTGTGTGTAGTATGAAGGGATGGTTGGTGTGTGCAGCTCATATCAGGTGGGATTGTGATAGTGTAGATTTCACTCCAACGTTTATGCTACTATCTGCGCCCATTAAAAAGTGAAAGTGGTGATGTTTATGTTACCCTCTTGCTCATTAGAACGATTTATGACCTTGCACCTGTGTGTGTGTGTGTGTGTAGGATGGAAAACCAGTCAGTATTATAAAGTATTATAAAATAGCCTGCACAAGCACTCTGTTGCATCAAGATCTGATCATCTCCAGTGTCTTTTTGAACCTGCTTGAGACTTCAACAACAGAATAACTGAGCAGAAGACTAAGTGTTGGTGAAGAGGTCCAGACTTAAAAATCTGGCCTAGAACTGGACTTCTTTTTACCCGACATTATCATTAGTGGTGTAAACACAACTTTTATAATAACTTAGATACTGTATCATGTTTTTGCTTGAGTCAAAAGACCTGTTCATCAATTTAGGAATCATAGCATGTTCCAATCTTGGGTATTGATTTTTTCTGATGGGATTCCTTTTGTTCTTTTGCATTGTGACTTTAAATATCCTCAAGATGTGTTACACTTAGCTCATAAAAATGTCCGTGTTGTCATCCAAAGAGACAAAGAACCAGTTGACCACAGTTTGTTAGAATTTGGTGTAAGTTAAGTAGAAGTTGTTACTTTTCGTGTCCACGTAGCAATTTTACAATTTTAGCTTCCAATGGTTATGAAAACAAGATAAGTGAAATGAAACGATTTTTGAGCCGCATTCCGTTTCGCAACGATGCTCTCATTTTGTCTTGTGTTATGAATCCAGCGCACCCCTTTTCTTTACAGCGGTGCGCTTTCGTCCCTCCCTAAAAGTCCAAAATCACTCTCAGCCAGGTGGAGAATACTGCAAATACTGTGCAAGATTTGTTACATGGTGGTGTCTGCACCACAAGGCAATACGACCAACTTGTTTAATCATCTGAAATTCGCAAAGTGTCACAGTCTGTCTCCCTCTCCCTCCCTCCCCCTCCAGCCATATTTGTGTTTTTCCAGTGCCATTCCAGATTCCCTCAGACTTTCCCCTGCCATTCAAGATCCTGCCACTCCCATCTGGCCTGCAATCACCACAATCCTGTCACCTGAGCTTCCCTGCCCATCTACCCACCTGCACCTCCTTCCCTCATCAGCCACTCCCTACGTATACCAGTCCACTTCCTTTGTTCCAGTGTTGGTTCATCCTGATTTCCTTGTGTCCTGGTTTCCATGTGTTTAGTTGCTGTCTTGCCTTGTGTATGTTCCTTTGAGCTTCAGTCACCCAGACCTGGATCTGCCTGTCACCTGTTGCCTGTCTACCTAAATGCCTACCTATACCTGCATGTAATGCATCAGGTCATCAGGTCTGCCAGCCTGTCTGCATTGGGTCCTTTATCTGCTACCTACACTCCCCACAGTGACGCCATAAGCGAACAATAAAGGAACAAAAAACAGGGAGGAAAAGCTCCCCTTGACTTCTTCCACCACAACACTTAAAGTTCAAGGAAATCCACTGTTAAAAAAAAAAATGTTTTTTTAAGTTCAATAAATTCATGATGTTTCCAAAGTCAATGAGTAATTGTGTTAAATAATCGTGATTATGATTTTTGCCATAATCCAGCAGCCCTAGAACACGTATGCGTATGCAGACATTCACGGTGTGTTTGTTAGTATTTCAGGACCTTTAGACATTCCCATGTAACACTTTCAGCCTTCAACAGATGCTTTTAGTTGAACTGAAATACTGTGTGTGTGTGTGGGGGGGGGGGGGGTGTGACAGGAGGTGTAAGTGTCTTGCTGAAGGTCACTTCATCAGGATATATGGCAATTGATTTAGTGATGTAGCTCAGTGGGTCCATGATTCAATTCACAATTTATAAAACAACCGCTTTCCCTTCAAACCTAGTGCACTTTGTACAGTATTCTGCTGTATGTTTACCTCGTACTGTTTTAAACCGTTGAACTTTCATACTGTAGGTGTTTTTCTGTACAAACTACAGATGTCTTTTTTTTTTTGCAAGCGATGACCTGGATGTCCAGCGTTTCCGCGCTGATTCCCAGTAGCAATACAGCTGGAGGGTAAATTCAGTTTTGGTTCAGCCGTCTTCTCTCTTTTTCTAGTGAATGTTTCTCTCGGGGTGGGGGGGTGGGGGGGGTCCTGTAATAGAAACGTGGATTGTAAAACTCAGACTCACAGTCCTTTGTAAGTGGGAGATTTGACATTCTTTCATTTTACCTTCCTATTCTCTGTAGTAGTGGCGGTAATTTCTGTGTGGAGTAACAATACAGAATGAATAATGTAAAAACCACCAGGTGGTCTCTTTTAAAGAAAAACAAAAAAGAAACAGCATTGGGCTGTGTTGCATGTGTATGGAGTAATAAGAGTGTGAAAATGTGGACATAAAAATAATTATAAGCATTTTCATTTATTTTCACATTTATTTGTACATTTCTTTTTACTCTTTAGATTTCCAATGTTTTATTTCATTATTTATTCTTTTATTTATTCCTCTTTATATTTCCAAATTTATTTTCTTATTCTTTTACAGATTTATTCTTTTTTAATGGTACTCCTATGACTCTTTATATGTGCACCTATTTGTAAAGATGGCTCAATTTATATTATAAACAGCATATATACAATGTTTCATGATTCTAGTCATTCTATAGAGACTTAAATGTTAATCCAGAACCACATGTTTATACCATGTTATACAATGCTTATACACTGACTGTTGACAACCACCCCGCAGAGGAGCTTAAGGCAATTTACAGTGGGATAATTCACTGGAGCTGCAACAAAGCACTTGTTTTTAATTTGTTTTTTCTAAGAAAACTGTGAACCTTCTCTCTCAAATCTGCTCCTGAATTTTACTCCTCATCCACACTGATGGCGTTGAGAACACACACACACACACACACACACACACACACAGCGAGGTGCAGATCAGTGAGTGCTAAAAGTCTATCAGAATTAAAATACATCGCACGACTATTCTTCATCTTTAACGTTTTGTTGATGGACTGTGTATAAGGGACATGGGAAACAGCCTCAGACACACCACCTTGATGAAGACAAGATGTGTGCCGAGTTGTAAAATCCTATCTCATAGGTTTACAGACCATTTAGCAGTGCTTGATAAGCCTTCATACTCATGAATCTATTACTCTAACTGGACTTTCTGGATTGTATTTCATCATCTTACTGGTATCTGAAACAACATGCTCCCACCAACTCATCTCATTGGTTTTTTTTAAATGCAGGGCTGGTTTTGGTCTGAAGAGTAGATTGTTACAGGAAGTCTGCAGCAGCAAATGTTGTCGACAGTATCAGCTGAATGATGTCAGGTTATGAAGGCGGCGTTGCATACCTGCAAAAATATGACTGGGTGTTACTAGTAGCCAAGCAGCTGATGTAACTTCAGTGCTCTGTCAGAACTACACTGCGTGCACAATTATTAGGCAAGTTGTATTCCTGAGGATTAATTTTATTTTTTAACAAATACAGTGCTCTCAGTCAATCCAAAATGTTAATAAACCTCAAACCTGAGTATTTAACAAAGGAAAAGTGAGTTTTGGCTTTCTCAGGAGAATATCTATGTGTGCACAATTATTAGGCAACTATTAGTGTGCAGAATTATTATGCAACTAAATGGAAAAACTAAAGATTTCCCATCTCACTTGTTTATTTTCATTTATTAGAGTAAGAATAACATATAAACAACTCGAAATTTACAAATAAACACTTCTGACATTTCAACAAATATTCACATACCACAGCCTCCCAAATGCTGTTCAAAGAGGTGTATTGTCTTCCCTCACTGTAAATCTCACGTTTAAGAAGGGCCCACAAGTTCTCAATAGGGTTTAGGTCAGGTGAGGAAGGGGGCCATGTCATTATTCTGTCATCTTTAAGGCCTTTGCTGGCTAGCCACGCAGTGGAGTACTTGGATGCATGTGATGGAGCATTGTCCTGCATCCTTTTTGAATGATGAAGATTTTTTTCTGTACCACTGCTTGAAGAAAATATCTTCTAAAACTGGCAGTAGGTTTGGAAGTTGATTTTAAGTCCATCTTCAACCCAAAAAGGTCCAACTAGCTCATCCTTAATAATAGTAGCCCATACCAGTACCCCACCTCCACCTTGCTGGTGTCTGACTCGAAGTGGATCTCTGTGCCCATTAGTGATCCAGCCACGGGCCCATCCATCTGGTCCGTCAAGAGTCACTCTCATTTCATCCGTCCATAAAACCTTTTGAAAAATCTGTCTTCAGATATCTCTTGGCCCAGTCTTGACGTTTCAACTTATGAGTCTTGTTCAGTGGTGGTCGTGTTTCAGCGTTCCTTACCTGGGCCATGTCTCTGAGCACCGAACACCTTGTACTTCTGGACACTCCAGGTAGGTTGCATTTCTGGAATATGGCAGCACTGGAGGTTAATGGGTTCCTGGTAGCTTCATGTTTAATTCTTCTCAAGTCTTTAGCAGTTAATTTGTGTCTTTTTTTTTCTCCACACGTTTCTTGCGACCCTGTTGACTATTTGCAACAAAACGTTTGCTTGTTCGGTGATCACGCCTCAATAGCTTAGCTACTTCAAGAGTGCTGCATCCCTCTGAAAGGCATTTTACAATTTTCATTCTATTAAATCTCCTTTTTGGCCCATTTTGTCTGAGGTAAAGAAGCTGCCTAATAATTATGCACACCTTGATATAGGGTGTTGATCTCTTTAGGCCACACCCTCCCTCATTACACAAATACACATCACCTGATAATGCTTAAATCCAATTAGCATTCAAGTTTATATAGCTTGGAGTTGGAAAATATGCATGAAAATGACGATAAGGTCAAGATACTCACTTGCCTAATAATTGTGCACGCAGTGTAAGGCAATGCTCCCTTTGATTCTCGAATTTTGTAGGGGAAAACTCTTGATTGGTTGGTCCTTGTTTTTTTCTCCAATTGTATTTTTAGATATCAAATGCATGTGCACATATTAAGATCTGTACTGATCTGTACTAGATTGGACCAACTCAGCTCAATTAACCTCCAAGAACACCTTCAAAACCTGGAGCTATTTCTCAAGTACACGTTTAATTTTCTCTACGCTGTTATGAGCAAGAAGCTCTTGCACTTAATAAGGATGAGGCATTTTCATTTGATTTATTTATTACATGGAAACAAATTACAGCCTTTTCATCACAAATCCAATGTTACAGCGTTTTACTTCGATGATCTTTATTACTGTTTCCCCTAGATTAATTAAGCTGTAGGGAAAGCTGGGAAAAAAATGCCCCCATTGCTTGAAAAATGTTAATACAGTGTAAACTAATTATCTGGCCTCGTTGTCAGATATACAGGCACGCACACACACACACACACACACACACACACACACACACACACGTGCAGTTTTACCACAATTGCCCATATGTCAGGATCTAAATATCCAAATAGGATTATGTTAATGTTCCCTGAATTAGTCCCAGAAAGACAATTAGCATGTAAGAACCAAAATTATTAACAAAAATCTCTACAGGAGAAACTGAATTTCAATTTCAAATAAATAATAAATAATAAATAAATAATTAAACACTGCAAGAAATATGATACCTGTGGGATTGGAGTCAGTATGGGGTTATCATTTCGAAGATATTACAGCTACGAATATTTTAAAAGCTGTTACAAATACATGAAATGTGGTCGACAGCACAGACTATCCAACTGACATGCTTAATCTCTGTTTTGCTGATATTCCCACAAGCATTTCAGCCGCTCGCAGCAATTTGAGCTCACAGTGGAGAATACAAAGACTGAACTCATCAATTTTTCTGATTGTAAAGACAGTCAGTGGTTTCACTGAGGCCCGGGCAATTTATATTAATGCAGAGGGGGTTTGTGTCCAAAATGAGAGCTGCAATTTGGAAGAAAAAAGTCTTTCTCCAAAGTGCAGCATATAATCAAAATGAATCGAAGTGCTGTTTAAAGCAGCAGCCACGAATGGCAGGTAGGTGAGTTTTGATAACTTAAATACAGAATAAATGTTTAACATCAATAAACTAACAAAGCAAAAGAGAAAAAAATAATCTAACGTATGCAAGAAAGTGGAAAAGTGGAAACATCTCTGATGTGACTCAATATGTTTTTGCTGTCACATCCAGCTTTCATCCTGATTATTAGAAACACACCTCTGTCTTAATTGGCCTGCTTCCTGTCACAACACATCACTCATCTTGATGAAATGGCACCCAGTGAAATGGCAAAAGCAGGGGTCTGCAAAGTCTTAAGTCTGTAAAGACTCGCTAGCAGGAAAAGGTGTCGAACATCAGACTGAAAATGTTTCATCTGGCAAGTTAATATGAGAGTCTGCGGACATTAAACATGCAGAAAGAAATGATCTTTTTCCTGTGTACGATAGGTAGATATATGTGTGTTGAATTTTTTCATTTGGGCAAACTGACTCCCATTCCACAAGGCATTTTTCTTGCCTGCGTTTTCCACTTGGAATTCATCACGACTTGTGCTGCAACAAGACAGCTGTTAGGTTTCCCAAATACACGAGTCCAAAGGTCGAAAACCTTTATTTATTTCATCTTTATTTAATCAGGCACTCTCATTGAGATTAAGATCTCTTTTCCCAAGAGAGACCTGAGAGCAAGAAGCATTCATAAAAACACAATCAGCAAACAGAAACAACTACAGAATAAACAAGGAACTAATCAAAACAGTTACAAGAATCATAACAAAAAAAAAACATCAGATAGTAAAGCTTTAAAATCACCAAGGGGAATGTAAGACTCTAGTTTGAGGGCAGTTTGCAGATCATTTCATTTAAAAGGTGCATAGTACCTGAAACTAGCTCTGCTTACATTAGTGCGTACATGAGTGATATCTAGTTACTGGATCGTGTACTACAGTTAGAGATTTTAGGTTCACTGGATAGCTGGAGTAGAGAGTTGACAGGAAATAAGGAGAGAGAGAGAGAGAGAACTCATGACCTTGATGAAAAATTAAGTTTGTTGTTTAAATAAAAAGGCACACAGGCATTTTAAAGTTTATTGGATATCAGCTTATTCAAGTTCTTGACTTCATGATTTAAAATAGTCACACACACACAATAGACCACACACACACTGCAGTAAGTACTTTACCACACCCAGAACACTAACCAACAGCCAACTGAACATCACCTGAGAGCAGATGGGGGTTAACGGCGACACACAGTCACACACACATGCTCGGCTTCCACTTGCCCAGAGGGACTCACACCTACAGGAAGGCCAGAAGCTAGTGGGCATAACTGGTGCAGATAATGGAGGTGTGGCACGCAAACAGGTCTTTCTGTCAGTGAGTCCATGCAGCACTGACTCATTTACTTATTGCGTATTATTAAGTGGGTGATTTGGATCAAATCATCTATGACGGTTTATGTAATCTTATATATTAAGATATCTAATTATATTAGATAACAGTGCATTTTCTGAAAATCCAGTAGAGAAACTGTTTTAAAGACAGGAATGTCTGTTAAAATGGCTTTTACCTAACCAATCAATCAATCAGAAATCCTGTAAATCCAATGCTGCCATAAAGCAGTTCTGCACGTTGGCTTACAATATTGCCTAGAATGGTCCAAACAACCGCAGATGTTAAAGGAAGAGATACCTGGTGTATCAAAATCTCGTATACTGATAGATCAGGAAACATATCATCATATAGCCAAACACTACTGGTTACTGACTGGTTTAATGGTTAATTGACTGACTTACCAGTTTAGTTAGTAACTGATTAAATAAATTCCTCGTTAATGGAGTTGAGTTTCGGACCCACTACTAAAACAACACTATACAATACTACAATACCGTAAAAATAAAATAATATTATTTTAAACAGGAACTATCTGATCAAAGAATAAGTAAATACAAATATGAATCTCACCAGACTTTCAATGCCAACTTTCAGTTTTTGATTCTCTGCTACAGACACATTTTGGTCAGTACCAAAATAGTATTGAGGTTTGACACCCAGCCCCTAGCAGTTAGTTGAATGACCAAGTAGAAGACTAGTTGGCTAAGTAAAATGATCAGATACTTTTGCATGTTTGAGCTAATAATTTGGATATAGGCTGCTTGTTGACTGTTGTCCACATCACATCCTCAGCTGAATGATTTTCTTTGGTCTCTGTTTTATTCATTGCACGCTGAAAATCAACTTGAAACTTACCAGGGATGAAGAAATGTTACATGTCCATGATAATGCAGCTGCAAGCAGGGACTGTTCTGAAAACACTCTCTTGTGGTGCATTTAAAGGCACGTTTCGACACTGGATGTTTCACTGACAGCTGCCTGACAACAAAACGTAATGATGCCAGAAACTACCACGTCCACAGCTTCCTTTTGAACAATGCTGTTTTCTTTTTTGTTTGCTTGTTTGTGTCTCCTGCGTTTGATTTCCTGACAACAGATCTCATGAATATGCTTTTTGTGCAGCCACTTGACTTATTGATGATGTACTTGGCTGACTGGTTGTTTACTGACTAGTCGACTGACTGACTTGTCTGCTTTCTCTCTTCCATTCACTGTCTTTGTCAACATCTCTCTCTCTCTCTCTCTCTCTCTCTCTCTCTACTCTCCTCTACTCTTGATCTCTCTCTAGCTTTGCCAAAATTTCAACTAAATTCTCCTTAATGCAAATTGCCTGTGCTCTCTCTTTGCGCCAACATACACAGCCCTCATCTGTGTGTGTGTGTGTGTGCAGTCAGGAGTCAAGAAGAGTCCTGACATTTAGAAACTTAGCCACCTCCCTGATTCAGCAGAAACACAGTAACAGATGGAAACCTCTCCTCCTCCTCTCTGCATCATCTGCTTTCTTTCTCTCCATCCCCTCTCCGTCTCTCTCTTTGTACCTCTCTCCATCTGCACTTTCTCATTTGTAATTTATTTCACTTAATGTTGCTGTCAGTTCACTTTAGATTCTGGCATTGTTGGTGTGACAGACACATGCAGCTGAAGAACCTATAGTTCATTTGCTCTGGTCTAAATCAGTGGATGAGTTGTTGTGTTTGCTCAGATTTTTTTTAACACAGAAGAAAATTCAAGCGAACCAAAATGCATCATTTAAAGCCTCATGAGAACGTTCACCAATTGATCAGATGCGCAAGGCTACATCCACACTAATACGTTTTTGTTTTAAAACGCATAACTTTTAGTACGTTTATACCTAGCTTCCACACTACTCCGGCATTTTATAACCCCTAAAACGGAGACCTTTTAAAACTCTGCTGACTCCGTTTTAGTTTGAAAACACTGGACTGCATTTTAGTGAGGACGGGCGGAAACTGAGACGTTTTGAAATGATGACGCAGAGACCGACGTTGGCTTCCTTATTGGGTCTTATCAGCCACAATGTGTCCTTCCCTGATTTGTCACGCCACCATCACGTGACCCTTTTCCAGAAAAAAAAAAACGATATCAGCCTTGACTACAAGCGGTCAATTCAACATGGATAACAAATTACAACACTTACTTTCAGTAACAGTTCCACCTGGTCCTTGGTCCAAGCAGAGAAATCTCTGCTCTTACTTTTCTCCTCTGCTGTTCTTCATTTGTAGTATTTCCTGCAACTAACTAATGCATGCCCAGTGCACGCGAATAGTCATGTGATACGCGTTTTCAGGCATGTAATATGGACAGAGATCATATCTGAAACACTCGTGTGTACAGAGTATTAATGTGGATGTAGCCTAATGGGTGAGAAAGTAAACACACGAAGAAGGTGCTGTGTTCTGGGTCAGTCACTGGGTCACTTTGTCATCATGGGGTATCGCATGTAGATTCACATTTTTATTAGATCCATACCACAATAAAGTGTGAAAAATGTGAAGGTATCTGAATACCTTCCAAAGCCACTGTAAGTACAGTCTGCAATATGATGGGTAATGTGAAACAATATATATCGAGTAAGAAGCATGTTTACCAAAAAGTGCTTGGATTCCTCATTTTTCATGTTTTTGTCAAGATTCGATCATGTCATTCAGACAGAAACAGGTTCTGCTCTTTGAGGGAGCTCTAAAAGAATCGCAGCAGCAACAAGGATTCTGCTGGGAGAACTAATCTCTCCTCAATAAACACATACATGGACATTATAGCACCAGCAGAGAAGTAGTGAGAAAGCATGAATAAATAAGCTGATGCCAATCAGGTAATGTAAGTGTGACTTAAATGTTCTACCCAAACTCACGCTTTGCACTATTCTTTTCGTTATAATATCATAAAATGTTCTACTCACTCATTTGTATTGTTTTCTGATTATAATTACTGTATCATGAACTTCTAAGTAATTAAAACAATGCTCAGCACACCTTTTTCAATTTCTTATGATCTTCACCACCGAACAGAATATTTTTCTGCAATTACTGTAACAACGAGCCTAAAAACATTTTACATACATATGTGCATATATATGTGAAAACATTTACTTTAATGTAACTTTCACTGGATGTTGTATTTGCACAGGACTGAACGGGACAAAAATCAGTTTAGTCTAAGTTATAGAGAGAATTACATTAAAAAAACAAGAAAACAACAAGCTTGTAAACAGAAGTGAGTGATCCGGGGAAGCAGATGAAGGGAGAGAGGAAGAAAAAGGATGAAGGAAGAAAGATAAAAAAAAAAGAAGAGGGAGAAGGTGAGGGGTGAAAGGCAAGAAGAAGAGGGAGAAAAAGAAGACGCCTGGATGGTAAAAGATAAAAAGAGAGGAACCAAGGAAAGGAGATAAGGACAGATCAAAGGAAGTAGTAAGAAGAAGAAGAGAATTGGAGAAAGTAGAATAATGAAGAGAAGTGAGGAAGTGGAGATGAGGAAAGAATAGAAAGGGATGAAAAGGCAGAGAAGAAGAGGAGGAGAAAAGGTGTAAGCTGAGTTCAGAGGAAGAGAGCTTGTAGAGTGTGTGTTTGCATTAGTGTGTGTGCGTGTCTAATGACTGATAAAGCGAGGCTGGCGTTGAATTATAGATGCAGCCGAGGTGAAATTTTCATGAAAATGTTACTAAGCCATTCAAAGATTTGTCAAACAGCCTCAAACATGACCTGAAAGATAAAGGGATGAAAGGGTGTAGGGGAGGAGAGGAAAGATAAGGAAGGAGGTTGGAGGGGAGGAGAAAAAGGAGGAAGATAAAGAATGAGAGAAGGGGGAGGAAAAAGAGGAAACTAAAGGATAAGAGGATGGGAGGTAGAAAAGGAGGAGGAGGGATGGAGGAGCAGAAAGAGAAGAAACAGGAGGTAGAGAAGGAGAAGCATGAATGAAAGAACAGGAGGATGATGGAAAAGATGGGTAAAAAGGGAAGATGTTTAGAGAGGAGGAAAAGGAGTGAATGACAGGAGGAAGAGAGGAAACAGAATGGAAGAGGTGGAAAGAAGGAGGGAGCGAGGGGAGGAGGTAAAAATGGTGGAAGCTGACAAGAGTAAGGAGGTAGAGCGGAATAGGAAGGATGGAAAGAAAGGAAAAGGAAGTAAAAGGAGGAGTTGGAAGGATGCAGAGGGGGAAAAGAGGATGGAGAGGACAGCAGGAGGTAGAGAGGAGCCGAGGCAAGATTGGAGAGGAGTTGGAAGCGAGGAGAAGGAAAGAAAGAGACCAGGAATGGGTTGGAGAAGGTGAAGGAGGTGGAGTGAGAGAGGTAGGGAGAGGAGTTGGAGAACAGTGGGAGGGAGGGTTGTGTCATATGAAGGAGAGAGGTGAGGAGGAGTAGAAAGGGGGCAAGAGAAGGAGAAGGGAAAAAAGAAGGGTGTATGGAGAGAGAGAGGGAGGAAGAAAAGGACATGTGATTCATGTACAAACTCTAATCTTCATCCTCCTGACCTCTGCTGCTAACAAACGAACACTGTAAAACTTCTGTAGCTAACGTAAGCTTGTGTTCGCTAACATTACTTAGCCTGTCTTTACAAAACGAATAACTAACTGGAAGCGGACGGCGTCCAAGAGGAAGAGAAAGAAGGAAGAGGAGATGGAGAGCCAAAGAAAGTTGGAAGCAGTGTTAACGAGTGTGTGTTAAAGAGCACTCTGATTGGTTCAGGCTCATTTCCCAGCAGCTCTGCGACTCCGCAGCAGAGGACACACATGTTCAGCTTCATTACCTGCTCTGTTTTGACCTTCTGCTGTTAAACTGATAACCAGCCAATTAATACGGCCCTTCCTACACACACACACACACACACACACACACACACATAGCAAAATTGTCTCCCAGCGCACATCAATATTAGCTGTGTGTGTTTGTGTAATGTAGGACCATGTAGAATCTGAAATAAATGGTCAATTGTGTGTGTGTGTGTGTGTGTGTGTGTGTATATGTGTGTGGTCTAATTACACTCAGGCAGGCATTATCAGGTATTTGCAATAATAACACCATCATTGGGTAATTTCCATTTAACCATTTAACAACACTGTTTATAATCATTATCTTCCTCTTGTCCTGAACTCCTCTTTCCAGTGGACAAACTGCTGTCAATGTGTGAAATTATATTCAGCAAATTGAACATGGCTTCAAAAAATAAAATAATAATAAAAAAATTAAAAAAACAACATCATAGTGGCCATTTGGCTTCAGGCTGCACTGTAAGAACTACAAGGAAAAGAGATTGGCTTCCCTCTGATATTTTACTATATTACACAGAACACACACATTTTTAAAAGAAAATATAAACATATACATAATATAATAGTGACACAGTTGTGAGTTATGGTGTGACAAAACACAATAAAAAGAAATTAAAATGTACTTTATACGCTTGACAAACACTTGCCTATACAGTAATGACAAAGAAAAATAATACAAACATGCAGACTTTGAAATTGATAAAGTAGGAGCTCATTCCTCAGAAATCTTAATCAGCAGTCTTGACTTTGGACATGTGACTGTATAACACTTAATAATCCATTTATGTATCACAATCTTCTTGTGCAGTACGATATATGTTATAGAGAAATATCCAGACCCATCTCCTAGGAATTGAATTCATAAATGAGGACTCAGCACTTAATGATTTACCTCCAGTGTTAACGATCAATGCCCAATGCTGGAAGTAGTGTCTTTTAAGTAGCAAGTTGTACTGTAGCCATGATCTTTCCCTAACCTGAAGCACAGGACTTGAACAGTATCGACTCTGTGGTGTGGTGATGGGGTTGCATTTATTGTGTGTACCCCAGTAACCCCTTTTTTTGTTGCACTATGCACTGTATTGTCATTATGTTTTCATTTTATTATTTTATTTTTTACTTTATTAGGCCTAGAGTATATACGTGTATTTTTGTCACAATGTCCGCCTCTCTGTCCCTCTCTTCAGCCACATCCCCACTTTCCCAGGCCTCTTCAGCGTCATTCTTCACCACCAGATGCCCTCAGACTTTTCTCCTGTCATTCCAGATCCTGCCACTCCCATCTGCCCTGCAATCACCTCGTTCCCCTCACCTGAGCTTCCCCGCCCATCTCCCCACCTGCACCTCATTCCCTCATCAGCCACTTTCGTTTGGTAGCAGTCTTGCCTTGTGTTTGTTTTTGCTTTCAAGCTTCTGTCACCAAAACCCGAACCCGAACCTTAATCTGCACCTGTACCTGCCTGCATTTACCTGTAAGCTCTTTTCAAAATTACCACTGAAATCATCCTGCCGTCTCTACTGTCTGCATTTGGGTCCTTAACCTGTTGCCACTCTCCCGCACCCCTGTGACAATTTCACTACTGAGCAGAATTCCTTCAGGATTAATTATGGTCTATTATATCTTGTACATAATGAAAATGAAAATTAAACAGAGTGCAATAAATGATCAGCAACACCAAGGAAGTATAATGTAAAATGAATATACACCATTACAAATTATCAAAAGATACACAATAAATATACTTAAATCTGTTTAAAATTGATAAATAAAACATCCCAGGAAGCTGTGTCACGCCCCTCGGCAGCTCATACTGATGCACAAATGGCCTTCAGGTTTAGGCAAAAAAACTACTTGGTCAGGTTTAGGAAAAGATCATGGTATAGTGCAAGTCATGTACGTAACGTTATGTAACTTAAAACTTGAAATTACTCAACGTTGACGTTTGGTTTCACACAGGACACAAACCCTGGTCTCCTGTTGTTTGAGGCTACCTTGAGTGTTGGTATTTGACACTCTGGGAATGAGAACAGGCTGAATAAAACTATAATACAGATCCCTTGACAATAGGATTAAAGAAAAGAGTCACAGCTATGTATCCTAAAAGCCCAACCAAGCAGCTTTGTAGTTTGTATCACATTTATTTTCACTGTCATTATTCATAAATGCTGCCTCATGATCGCAGTGAGATTTGCTAAATTAATGTTTTTCAGTAAATAGTTAAGTGACGGTACGGATAGTGTACAGACAATCACACCGTTGTATGTTTGTGTACTGTTTACCGTGAGTGACACTGACCACCAACAAGCCTCCCACCCACACAGTTTGATTGACAGCTGATCCCTGGAAAATGCAGTGCAGAAGCAATCCAGAGAAAACTGGATTTCTAGACGTTTCTCTGACCTTTAGCTCATGCTAACTAACATTGGCTCATTAAGGAAAGAGCGAGGTGTGCTTGTAAATGATGATAATTATTAACCGGCCTCATTATTTGCAGTTAGTTCATTTCGGTGGCTGTCTGTGTGTTTCTCCACTTGGCTGCATTAGTGATGCATCTTATCCCATAAAGCTTTGCCCTGTCGATACCCGTGGCTCAACTGCTGCCAAATGCTTTGGCTCCTATTTCCTCCATCTATCATCTGTCCATTCATCCCAAAACCTGGTCCTCTCATCCAGCCACCACCCACAGTCTCTGGAACCCTCCCAAGTTTATCTGCACCTTTTTGATCTGTCAGGTTAGTCACACTGTCAGGACTGTCTGTTTTATTATCTATCCATCTGTCTGCCAGAAACATTTAATCCATCTGCAGGAACCTCTAAGTGATGGGTTTGCTTTTGGTGTGTCACATGACCACATCTTTTTTACATTTATCCATCAATCTTTTCATGTCAGGGTTGTGTGTGAAAAGAGTCGATATTCAAGGAGGCCGTTGTCTTCACGATGAAAAACGGCATTGGTCACTTAAAATAACTTATGGTTCCTTTTTGTCTTACAAGTGGACTCTTGTTGTCCTCCTCTCTCAGTAGCAAAGGCAGAAGTACTATGATGTTATATTGCTGCAAAAAGTCTAGGAGATCTGAGGTCGGAGTGCAGTCTGCATCCATTCTGCTACCAACAGTCAATGTTGGTTTATTTTCACCAGGAAGGGGAGCTTGCCAAACCTTAACCAAGCAGTTTTACTGGCCTAAAGTTAAGCAGACCTGAAGTATAGAGGTGGGAAATGTGAAAGCACTTGAGTTGTGTTGGAGCAGTCACATGGATCGTTTTGGATGGCACTTACTATTTGTTGATTTGGTATGAGAACTTGTTGTCCAGGAATGTTTACAGGGTAGTTTACTCCTCCAAGGTTTACCAGAATTTCAGTGGTGTCAGGGATGCAACAGACACGGATTTGTGCTGAAACATCATCTACATCTTGGGACTTGCAGAACATAAACTCAGGTTTGAGTTCCACACAGAAAGCATTGGTTGTTGAATGTCGTTGACGCATGCTAGTCAGGTAAGCTCAGCCTGTATGGCATCATCTGCATGGTGAGCTCAAATCACAGCTGAAAGACCCCAACATAACATTTATATCCCGTGTTTTGGAACTTTATGGTTTCCCAGTAAATTTTAGCAACACTGGACAAGGAGCAGTGAACGACAACTGTGCAATGACATTGTTCAACACAGCTTGGTATCTGAAATTAGCTACATAAAACTACAAACTGAGTTAGCATGTACTGTGGGAATAGCAAAAAGGACAAACCTTTTTGTTTTAAAATATGTCTTAATTCTGTTGTTACCTCTTTTCCCTGGTTTTATCAATGTTAACATGCCGGCATCAAGAGCATCTGCACCATGGTCTCTAACAGAGCAGAGAGGTTTCGGTGTTAAAACTTTATTTCTCTTAAAAGTGGTGAGAAAATCTGCTGGCTTCTCAGCCAGCTCTGTGGAGAATAAATGGAGTCTCATCAAATGAAACATGCATTCATGTGGACTCTCATGCATTCCTCACATGAAAAATGATAACTGAAGTTTTATTTTGAGAAAGATTACTTTCTCAGTCCCCACAGTGGAAATTTGCTGGTCAGCAAAATCCATGATACATCAACTCTTCAATAAGTAGATTCCCGCTCTCTATATATATACATATATATATATATATATATATATATTTTTTTTTTTTTTTTTCTTTCATCTCTGTGTGAATAAATACTCTTTTTTTCCCTAAGGAGACCACCATCTACCAAAGTGTTTTATCAGCTGTTTTAATGGATACAGTGAGAAGGCAGCGAAGCGGGGAAGAGTGCAAAGATGGCACAAAGTGTCTGCAGTTAACTGTATATTAAAAAAAAACTATGGGTCATCATGATGTATTATGAAGTCATTCATTTGATGTTCTAACAAGTAAGATTATGCGTAGAAGACTAGATGAATAAATCACTGAATTAACTGACATTTGCTTTCAGACAGACTGACCATACAGACTCTAGTATGGGTCAAGCTCCAAAACCACTACACTTCCCATAATGCAACTTTATAGCATCTTCAGCCCTGAAGATTCCCTGCCTGGTGAATATGCATGTCTTTTGTGAATATGACCCCTAGGAATTAATTTAAGTCAAAACAATGAAAGTCCTCAAAATCCCCTGACCTGGCCTACCTGAAATAAACCCGAAAATTCAATGATTTTCCAGGATGACCACATTAGAGTAGATTAGATTAGATTAGATTAAATGGGAAAAACCTTAAGGCAACAGATGGGTATTTTGTTTTACACAACAAGAAAGACCAAAGCAGAAATGTTAATCTTGCATACATGCTTTATCTGAATTCAACACAGAATATGGAGAAGAGGGTTTAACTGCACAAAAGTGTGCTGTAGATTATGATATATGTGTGCGTGACTTGACGAGTGCACCTTTTGGTTATTTTCTTTTGCATTGTTTAATCAAAGACTATCAGAAGTGAGCATCATTCCAACTCAGACATAGACATGGTGTAAGAAAGCCAATTTCCAGTAAGAGCTCTTCATGAGTACAGAGTCACTGGAGTCATTTTGCTGTGTCAGTTTAATTGATTGAATGAAGGAAAGGAGGCAGGAAAGACAGGAAAAAGTTCCTTCAATTAGGCTGAATTAACCTTTCCCTGGGTTGTCAATACCCTCACTTATAGCGAACAAATGAATGAATGCAGGAAAGACAAAAAATTGAAGTAAGGATAGTGATTTTAATCAGGTTTGATTTCCAATACCAATATGCCTCTCACTGCACAGAGGGAGGAGTAAATGAGTAAATTAATTAAGGAAGGGAAGTATTCAAGGAAAGAAGGAAGGAAGGTCAAACTGAAAGAAGGAAAAGAAAGTAGGAAGAATGGACAGAAGGGAAAGGTGAACAAGGAAGGGAATAAGGAACAAAGGAGGAAGAAAATACTTTTCAAACATGCTGAATTAGCTTGAATTAGATGGGATTTCATTTTGAATGTGAAGGAAGGAAAAACGCCCAGTTGTCATGGGATTGCGATCAGATTTTACATTTTCTGAGCACTTTAAGGACTTCTCGTCTCTGTTGGCTTAAAAGCTGAGGGCCAGAGTTCATCATTGACCCTGGAAACAGCAGTTGAGAAAACAATCTCACAACAAAGTCCATTTAGAAGTATGGAGATTTCATGTCACATGAATCTTAATTAAAACCTTTGAACCTCAGCTTTTAAACAAACACGGATGAGAAGTCCTTAAAAGAAAATGGGTTCCGCCGTAAAAAAGGGGGGATTTCAGATGTTGTTTAATGATCTGACAAGCACTTTGTTTGAGCACACTGATTCCTTCAGATTTGATAAAATGCTTTAAACCATAAATGGAAGGTCTGCAGCAGCCCACGTCCACTTATTCAGACTAAAGACTAATTTATGGGTGGCTGCTCAACAGCCTCAACAACTGTCTAATCTTAACATATGACGCATCTCACTTCATACCTTGACGACTAAGTAGAAGTAGAGTGGTCACAAAATTACCCTGTTGGGCCTTGCAGACTGCTGTCGTTTTATTCATAGATGAGTCATAAGTGATACTGTGCAGGTGTAGTTATGTGTCAGCCTTGATAGCTGTGTGAGCAAGCATGCAGACCAGAAGGGCCCAGGTTTACTATTGTCTCGGGAAACAGTCCAAGACATTTAAACTTATGGATATCAGCTGTCAAGGAAAACAGGATGCACAGATGGCTTACAGTTGTAAATCCTGACTTTGAAAAACATGGAATTTGCACAGAAATATTAAGAAAATGTTCTGAATCAGGAGAGGTAAAAGATCAATGTCGGTTTTAAAAGGATGCTGGAAAAACAAATATCTACACCCACAATGCAACAGCTCTTCAAGGCTGTACTTACTGTATTGTGCACAGCAATGCTTTGAGCTAAATGCTAATGTTACAATAACATGCTGATGTGTATAATGTTTACAGTCACCTTCTTACTATGACATGTTTTGCCAATTTGCACAAAACACAAAGTACAGCTTAGGCTGATGGAACTGTCATTCGTTTTGCAGGAATTTGGTCATAAACCAAAGTACTGGACAAACTGGAAAAGTGCGCGTGACCTAAAATGAAAGATTTGTCTTTGAAGAAGAAATCCAGTTAAAACAAAAATCTTCATCTGATGGTTCAGGAATTATGAGCCAAAACAGAAAGTGCTTCATAGATGAGCCACATATCAGTAATTCTTTTTGCTAATCTGCTAACAGATGAAAAATAAACAAAATAATACTTGGCAGAGGTGAAAAATGCAAAAAGAAGGAAAGGTGGTTTTTGGTAAGACAGTACACTCAACTCCTGTAACAGCTATGAGTCTAATGTTTTACCTGTAAGACTCACAACTGAATGCCTTTGTTCAACATCTGAGAGAAATAAAAAGTGTGCATCCTGGTTATTCTTGAGTTATAAAATCCTATAGCGCAACATGGAGCGATGTCAGATGTGGTTTTATGTTCCTCGTGTTAATAAATTGCCACACATGCTGCATTTCCCAGCAGTCCATCCTCATGTAAGTGAGTGCAGGAGATGAAGGGATAGAGGATGAGTAATTGAAAAGAGGAGGCGAAATGAGAGTAAGAACTTCCCTGAGAACCAATCTGCTCCAACACATTTGTGTGTGTGTGTGCATGCATCATGTTAATCTATGACTGATTACACAATATAAAGGCATTGAGTTGTTAATTTGAGCCTTGCCTACGCTGCATTTCGGCTGCTATGATTTATATATTGAATTAGCATGTGTTAAAAAGTAAGAAAGGAGGGAGGGGGAAGGGTTCAGCGAATAAAAAGGAAGGACACAAGGAAAGAAAGAAGTCCTCAAACTAAATTAACGTAGTTTAGGTGCAGTTTGTCAACCATTCGTGGTGTCTGATGCAGCTTGTGTGTGTGTGTGTGTTTTCTTGTAGATGTGTGTGTTTGATGTGTGCATTTGTGGCCAACATGCCTCATGCATATCTGTGTGCCGTGCCGTGCCCGGGGGCGTTGAGTTATAGTTTAATCTGTTCCTGCAGCCTCCTGCATTGAAAACAGCCTCACAAATCACAGACCATATCCAGACGTCAGCTCACCTCCACACACACAGGGAGGATGGTTAGGGTCAGGGTTTGTGACAATGTGTGTGTGTGTGGGTGGAATAATGTGGACCCTCATTTTGCCCATTTTGAACACAGATGTAGGGATATATAAGTGTGCTGAATGTTTTTTAAATATATGGAATAAGTGTATATTTACAAGCATGTGACATTATATTTTTGAATGTGGAATTTCCTACTAGTTTCTTTTAGACACACCTGCAATTCTCCAAAAACTCCTCCTCATACCTAAACGACAGAATAGGTTGTTTGCCAGTGACTCCCAAAATGACATATAACCATTGGAGAGTTCCATCTACGTAACTTAACGTTATGGTCTGACGTAAGTTAAAATAAGTCACCGTCAGCGGTCTCCTGGGTGAAAGTCCTGTGTTTGACCCATCCATCCACCATAGCGTCCTCTCTATGCAGACTTGACTTGTCGCTTATACTACCTATACTACCTGACTTCCTCCTTTGCTCCCGTCATAATTACTACGGCCACTAGAGGTTGCCGCCTAACAATAAACATAAAAATGGGTTGTAATGAGCTGTTTGCTCAGATGACCAATACAGCCATATTTCTGTGGAGGGCTGGTCTGGCAATTGTGTGATTATGATTTCCACAATCACCTCTCGTGGGCCATAGTCAGACCAAAATTATTAGTGCATCGAAAATTGCAGCCTCCCCATTCATTTCAATGAGCCCGCAGCGTAGGAACATACCCTCACCAAGGAAGGGAGATGTCTTTTTTAATGCAGTGCTGTTTTTGGTCTGATGTAGTAAGATTGGTCTGTCTGTCCAGAGCAGGGTATCTCAAGGACAACTGGAAAGGTTAACATATTTACTGTGTATATTCAAACCCTATACTTTTACCAGTTAGCAGTGACTGAAGTATCCATCCTGCTGCTGTTATTTTCAGCCGGCACAGAAGCTGTGGCAGCGGTTGCCATGGAGCAGTTAATGTTCACACCGATTTCAGAAATATGGCACTTTAAGACCTATTATTTCTGTAAATCAACTTACAACATGTACATCTGTGTCTCTCATCCATGGTTTACACAATTTTCATGTCACTACTTTTGTATGTAGCTAGCTAGCCATCTAGGAAGGTGATTGGTTGACTGTCTACAATTTGAGAAAGCAGCTGTCATGAGCACAACGTCCAGCCTATTTGAATCGCTGAACAAATCAGAGATGTGGGTGTTGATTCAGAGGTCTGGAACCAGGATAATATAAAGAAAAGCTAACAGTGTGTTGACCTTCTGGATCTCCTGACTGCGTTATAATGAGCACTGGAGCCTCTAGGAGTCGCTAGCAGGGCTTTAGAATTTAAGTCATGTTTACTCAGAGCAATTAAACTAAAATGTTTCCTGTTGAATGACATTTGGCTTGGATGTGTACAATGTCAGTTTGAGTGTGTCACTGTGTAGCAGTATGAATGTAGATTAGGTTCAAAGCATCAAAGAACATGTAGAAAAGACTTCAGCTGCTGAAGCCAAGAAGATCCAGTGTTTGTGTGTTTAATGTCTAACCCCCCAAAGAGATTCACAAATGTGCAAAATGGATTGGGAATGCATATAATTATATTTGCAAGAGCGTGACACGATATTTTATGCATGTGTAATTTTGTACATTTGTAATTTTTTTTCTCCAAATACAGCTTGTTTTCATTCCCTCTTTTATTCTTTCATGCTTTCATGTGTGCAAGTTCTTTCCCCTTACAGCAAATGAGCTCATGTTTCATGCTGAGCCGCGTGTGTGTTTTAAGTAGTTTGAAGGTTAAATCAGACTCCAATTAAGTAAAACCATAGACATCAGTAGCTACAGAAAATACATGCAAAAAAAAAAAAGTGATTGCAGTGCAGAATCACTTAAACACACAGTATGTAATTCTCTTTGTTTTTACATGTGTACATTTTGAATAAGTACTGAATTTTCTTTTGAGAATACATGACAACTCAGTTATTAAAGTCCTCATATCCTGTCTTTTCTGCTTCCGTTTTCTGCATCTTTTATCCTTGTCTGAGCTTCCTTCAGCATGTGTGCATCGGTGTATTTTATGTGTATTCACAGGCACTGATCTCTCAACTCTGCTACAGCAGCCACTGCAACCTGTTCTTTTAAATATTGTCAGGCCAAACCTGCTCGGTTGTCATGTAACACAAACGTCTTGTCTGTCAAAGACAATGTGGCCGGCCTTTCCTCACACTTTCTTGCTGAAAAGAGAACAATATTTTTTTTTCCATCTTGTTCCTCTCTGTCAAGGCACAGCTACGCTGTACATTCAGTATTCTGAAACTGAGAAGGAAAATGTCTTCAGGGTTTATCTCCTGTCCTGACAAAGGCAGATTGTATTTAATTCAAAAGCATTTACTGGCAGCCTTTTACTTTATATAAAACCTAAATCCTTGTTGTGACATTTCAATTTAAAATACATAAAACATAGTTCAGCCTGTCAGCCAGTGTTACACACAGCAACAGTATTTACACTAAATGAGATGCTCTTTGATTAAAAAAAAGTGCTGTGGCGTTCTGGGAAGAGAACTGAAGATGATGTCAAAATTAACAAAGAAAAATACAGGATTTTATGTTATTAACAAAGCAGACATATGGAGTAATATAATCGTTTTTCTAATTCATGTGAAATTATGGAGTGAAAATAGTCTCAATATTATTTGTAAATGTGTATTCCATGATTTGTAACTGAAAAAAACGATTTGAAAATATTTTACTTACAGACTTTTAACTTCAGCTTCTCAGATCTGATCCTTTTCGCTTTCAAAAAGCTTCCTGCGCATACAAATGTCTCATGTTATGCACGGATCAGGTTACTTTCGCTTTCGGGATTTTGAGACTATTTTAACGCTGGTCCCAGCTCCACAGATTGCATGATGCGTTTAAGTGCTGGTGGAAAACTGGGACAACTGGGACATCTGGGCTTTCGGCGTATTCGTGTTTAATTTCAAAGTGGGAAAGACGTTTTTCTAAATAGACAGAATAGCTTGTCGCCCCTCGATTAGAGCACATGCATTTACCAACCACAGACTCTATACAGTAACCTATAAATGTAAATATATGGTTTAAATAAGCTACTGCTAGGTAGTAGAGTTGTTCTGCTGGGAAAACAGCCTACCCCTAACCACTGAGGGGCGACGCTACAATGGTGTTGTGTGGAAGCCCGTTCCCCTGTCGAAATGTGTTTCCCTCCTGTTAGAATTGTGTTTCCCGTAGCGTCGCCCCTCGGTGGTTAGGGGTAGGTTCAGCCGGCATCCGCTTTTTGCCTGGACTGGCTGTTTTCCCAGCAGAACATACACATTCTTGTTTTTCAGTTACAAATCCTGGAATACACATTTACAAATAATATTGAGACTATTTTCACTCCATACAAAACCTACATAATTTCCGTATTCAACACTCAACTCTGATCCACAGTCATGAAGGTCTGTGGTCTCTCTTTTCACACAGTTTCCACACTTTACAACACTCCTGCTTGCCTTCATCCCTGCAGCACTTCATAAAAGGGATTAAATACACAAGTTCTTGGCTCTGCTGAAAGGTCAAACTGAGGCACTAATGCTTAATTTGTTGGTTTTTCTGATGTATGAAGTGGGTATGCAGGCAGGAGGTTTACTGTCCTCTCCACAAAAACTGATGACCTGGTCAATCAGGCCACTGTGTGATCCACTACCAGTCCTGATCAAGGTGAAAGGGAACAGACAGGTTCAAGCAAGATTTTGCATTTTTGAGGTGTGAATTGGGTAAAAGATTTTGTCATATGGAAAATTACAGCATTATACAGCCATTACAGCATCAAAAAAGTAATGATTCATCAAAGAAAAGCAGCACTATAATAGGATGTTAGTAACTGCATGCTGTAAAGAAGCTCAAAATCAATCACTGTGAAGTCGGCCAAGGATCGGTCTTGAATTCTTTTTGATCAGATATTTTCTGAATAATCTGGTTAAATATTTGTGAAATGTAAGATTTTTTTCTTCTAATTTCCCAAATAGACTGCAACTAATGTGATGTAATGCAACCTGTTATACGATTATTTTGTCAAATATAATAATAATATTATATTAACAATAATAATAATAATAATAATAATATCAACCATTTAGTCAGTGTCAAAACTAATGACAAATGTCCATCTAAAGTTACCAGAGCCCTAAAGTGATGTCTTAAAATTGCAAATCCAGATAATTTACAGAAAACATGTAAAGAAAAAGATTCTTTAAACATATATTTTTTCCTTAACTTGATAGTAAATGATGACAGATGATTAAACAATTATCAAATTGTCAATTTTCTGTCAATTTTGGCACAAATCAGAATGCTTCCATCATCAGTTTTGCCAGTATTGAAGGACTGACACCTTACCGTTAATAAATGTTAAGAATGATCTAATAAGCATTTATTAATTAAAGAGAAAAAGATGATGGCAGTAGACTTACAGAACTTCTGAGGGACTTCAGATGGTTGATTACATGTGAATTGACAAAGCAAAAGCTATTATAATTATTGCCATTTGTTTAAAAATGGTCATTGTGCTGTTTCTGTCCCCTTTTCTGCAGCTCTCAGTAACAAGATTAGATGAGGATGCACTCTGAACACTGAAAGGTCAAACCAGGGAGCACAAGGTTCTGTTAAATTCAAGTCAAGTCAAATTTTGTTCTAATGTGCTTTTAACACAACAGGGTTTGTCACCAAAGGCACCACAGAGCAAAGACTGACATTAATACAGACTGAAGAAAGTGTGTGTGTGTGTGTGTGTGTGTGTGTGTGTGTGTGTGTATATTTAGATGAATAAGCAACAGCTAGTTGTGATTCAGATTGGTGGTTGGTGTTTTACAAATATTTCTCAGTGAGCAGTTGCAGCAGGAGTAGGCAGCTACTCCTATTTCATATGTAACACGCAGTACAATTTTCCTATACTTGTTATACTTATAAATTCTTTTAGGCTATTTGACATAAACTACCATAACATAAATTCAAACTGCAAGGTCAAAACTTGAAAATAATGCAAAATCTCCTTTAGTGTGTTAGCATTCTAACATTTGCTATTGAGCGCTTAACCCAAAGTACAGCTGAGGCTGATGGGAATGTTATTAGCCTGGAAGGTATTTGGTTTTTGAACTAATGATGGCAATAGATGGAAGGTCAGGGGATCAAATCTGTACCAATTTTCAAAGCAACCCATCCAATAGTTGTTGTGTTACTTCAATAAACATGGTGGCACTAGATGAAAAGTCAGCGGATCCCCAAAGTCAGACTGATTCATCCAGAGGGGGACATGAATGTCTGTACCAAATTTCATGGCAATCCATCCCATCGTTGTACAGATATTTCACTCTAAACCAAAAATGTCAATCACCAATGTCAATAGAATATATCTTGTTTGGAATTTCTGTAGAAAATATCATGGCAATCCATCCAATAGTTGTCAAGATACAGTATTTAACTCTAATATTAACCTCATGGTGGCACTAGAGGAAAAGTCAATAGAATTGTAGTAGTTGTAGTATTCATCCCAAAAGGATGAATACTACAAATGTCTACAAAATGATAACATCTGATAGTTGTTATCAGATGGATAGTTGTCTGGACCTAAGTGGTGGAACGACCAACCAACCAACAGACAGACATTTCCATTGCTAGAGCCATGCCACTTGCATGGTTAAAAGACACCCACTTTGAGTGTTTAATTATTAGGTGTCTGCACTCTTGGTCTCACTTGTAAAAAAGTACCATTAACACAGCTTTGAAAGGAAAATATTAAAATGTCATGTCATTTTAATGGTTATCAGAGAGCTGAAAAACTTGAAAAGACCCAAAGATCTTGACTTGCAATTTGATTATGAAGACTTAACTTGGACTTGAGACTTGTTATGACAGACCTGACACTTGACTTGGATTTGTCTCAAATGATTTAATTTGGCCTTGCCCCAAATGTTCCTCCCAAGTTCCAGTGTTTCACCATATTGGAGACATTAGGCTGATAGCGACTGATTGCAATAATCAAAAGTCTCTGACTGCTGTCTCTAATGTATGTAGGTTGACATGAAGGCTATTGTCAGATGTCTTACTGTCTCTGTAGCTTATATCATGTACCTAATTCCAGCACATTCTTTGGAGGTCAGAGCGACTCTGATAATGTGAATGTGCAGAAACACCACCTACTGTGGGGCTGTGAATAATGAATACGCATGAAAGTAGGGGTCATAAAAATGGTGTGAATGGTATTAATATGGATTTCTCAATCATGTGTCTGTGTGGGAACAAGGTTATTGAATTTAATCCACTGAGTAATATGTTTAGGCAGTGAAAGACTCCTCATGCAAATGGAAAAGCCTTGACCTTTCTGGATGCATCTGATTACTGTCGGCTTTACTTCATCAAAAGTGTGTGTGTGTGCGCATGTGTATTTGGTTTTGAAAGTTGGAAGGGAGACCCGGGAACAAAAAAAAAAAAAAATTCTGTGAAAGTGGATGAATTAATAATAAAACGTATTATAGTGTGATGAAATAAGTAATTGTGCCTCTTGTAGTCTTACAAAATAATTAGATATTATGTTCAATTCTGTATTAATAATGCATTAAAATGATTGAAAATCAGATTTACTTTTACAGATACAGACTTGATAATGTTAAAATATAGTTTACGTACCGATTCATCAAGGGCTTTGTGTTTTACCGTCTTACCTTTGGTTAATGAATGATGAGAATATTGAAAAAACTTTGTAAATTCAGAGTGTCTATCTGGTTTCTGACAGCAAGGACACTGTTTTCAAAGATTTTAGTCAAAAGTATGAGTGCAGTGAGAGTAACCTGAAACAGTAAAGTAGCAGCCGGGCAGCTAAACAATGAGTTGAAACTCACTATAAAGCTCCGTAAAGCCAAGGGGAGCTGCAGATTCAGATAATAAATTATTCTCTGTAGATTCATTACTACAAGCAACCCTTTTCACATTATCACATTGTTTTCACATGGTCATTTGATACATTGTTATATATTGATTATAGACGCTTTAAAGCTGCAATAATTGAGTTTTGGCCACTTGGGGGCAGCAGAACGAGCTGGAAACATAACACTGACATATCACCTTATAAAGTTAATATGGCGTATTTATACATTTAACAGACACGAAACAAGATAACCGTTCATTTGGAGTCATGTCCAATATTAATTTTCCTTTTAGCTCTGATTTGGTGTCCACCAGCTCTTGAGAAAAATATCAGGCTGTTCCACTTTCCTCATGAGCTGGTTGCCAACTTTGTCCGTCTGCTGTTTGTGGGGTACAGTGGGTTTGTCAGAGCTTTTTCACTGAAAACAGCTGCCTGCTGCTGCTGGAAACAGGGTGGTTGATGTGAGTGGAGTTGCAGGAAGAAAAACCAATAAAATGACCCATAATAGACAAAAAAAAAAAACCCTCTGTAGAGCTGAGGGGACTGCAAAGTTTGGTGATATTTCTCTGTGGGTTTGTCACTACGAGTGATAATCATTGATTGTTAATATAAAGCATTACTAATTAGTGAAGCTTTAAACCTTTAAAATATTGGATATTTAATGTAAGTGTTTGTGTCTGTGTGCAGCTGACTGTAGGGACTGGAAACGACACTCCACTGAAAGCTTCAGAAAACTTTTTGACCACCTACACTCACGCAATGCACTTACATTTGACATTTAACTTGTCATTCAGAGCGACTTACTCTGAGACCAACAGCAGAATATCTGTTAAGATGTCAGTGTGGGACACCTAACTGCACTGGCTAACCATTTCTCAGGTAAAAAAGCATTAATGTGTCTCCAATTAGATTTTGTAGCAACTTGTTCGACAACATTTTCCACCAGCCTCATCAAAATATCAAATGAGGGAGTATCTCTTGGAACAATGGTGTTCATCCCTCCAGTAGAGATCCACAGACTTGGAGAATCTATGACAAGGAGCATCTTGAAGCTGTTCTGGAAACTCGTGTTGGAACTAGCGATGTGTTGTTTCTGAACGAATAGTTCATTTTGAATGACTCTTTGATATGAACGAGTAGTAATGAGTCGTCTCAGAGATTCATTCGTTCATTTTGGCTGCATCTGCGCAACAATAATAATGCACGAGTTTCATTTTTCTCACGTGACAGCTGACTGGTTTGGGTCGTTCGTTCGTCTTTTGTTCATTTTTCATGCGACAGCTACAGCGACAGTTTTGAAAAGCGGAAGTAAACAGTACGGCTAACAGCAGACCATAGCATTCTCTTAAGCTCTGAAAACGAAAAGTAATAACTGTAGCCTTGTCACAATTTCTGCTTGCACATGATTAAATTAGAAAAAAAAATGTTATAAGTGGTACTTCTATTTATATTCCTACCTGTCAACCACTGACGCGGTAGTGTTGCTGTCCGCCATTGGAGATTGTTTCTGAATCAGTACAACATCTGGGTAATTCTGGCATACTGCATACTACATTTTGGCCAAATCAGTACGTGTTGCTAGTATAACAGGCGGTTTCAAAAACAGCCAGTGGCTGCTCACAAAAACACTGACATTTCTATGAAAAAAAAAGGATTGGATGTCAAAAAAGGATGTCAGAGCCTCAGTGATAATGATCCTGTGATCATAGATGATCAAGAACTAAGCACAGAGGTAGAGACAAAGTTATTCAACTCTTAAACTTTTGATAGACTGTTACGTTGTGTCACAGTTCTTGTGTGCATCATAATTTCTGACTTATCACATGATCTTCAGCATGTGTTTTATGGCTGGAAATTTCCCGTTAACGTGGAGTCTTTTAATAAAGTTCCTTAACGAGCCGTTTCTGCCTCGGTATGTTGACTTTGCAGGCTGTCGCCCCAACACTGCTGCTGACAGCTCGTCTCAGCCTGGGTGCTGCTCAGATGTCAGCAGAGGGGAGCTCAGCTCGGAGCAGGAAGATTTTCCTGCTGTCGCATCATATTAAACTGCAGAGAGATCGATGTCACCTGAGGAGACATTTAGAAAGGCACTGTTTGGATTTATGGCATTAGTACTGGTACATTAGTGTATCATTTTTTCTTCTGTTCTCTGAGAACTTTGGGTCGAGATACGTTGCTGTTGTGGCCATATAGAGCCCACTAACATATTGTGTGTGGTATTTTGCTATACCCATGAACTTGCCTGGACTTGAAAGCCTGCATAATGATAATCGGTGTACTGGTTGCCTAAGTTATAGTATATCTATTCATATGTATGTATCTGCAATGCATCCGAGTGTTTTTCTTTCCACTGATGTTGCTTGACTTAGGCTTTAAAAAAACAAATACAATATCCGGACTATAATGAGCTGTTTGCCTTCTGAAAGACCAGATTAAATTCATTGTCAATATTTAGTAATAGTAGAGCCATTGTGAGTCATTTATGAAAAGGACAGGTTTTAGGTAAATACTTGAGCTTTTTAAAAACACACACACACACACACACACAATGCTGTGCACCTGTTGAAGGACGTCCTCAGAGGATGACACTTGAGTGATTCATAATTTAACTGAAACATAAAAATGCTTTTAATATGTTAGTTTGATGAATTAGCCCAGCTTTTTGCCATTGTTGTATTGTTACCTTAAACATCAAAGGGTTACGATAGTGTCAGTGTCCCCTGACCCCTAAAACCATTCCCTACTTATGCACTTTTACTTTCCATTATCTTATTCAAGTGACTAAATTCTAACACTTACTGTGCATTGCACCTGAACCCACTCTTCTATATGTAAGCCCACACACCTGTGGCGTTAAGTGGGATATGACATTACCATTACCACTAGAGAACATGTCACGGTACGGCGCAGGGAAAGGACCCAAATGCAGACTAACAGGCGGACTGGTGCAGATAAATGAAACTTACAGGCAGGTGATCGGGTAACAAAAACTCCAGGTAAAAAACAAAAGGCAGACAGCAAGGCAACAGACACAAGAAAAGCAGGAAACCAGGACATGACATTCAGAGAACCAGGAAAACTGACAATGAACCAACAAAGAACAAAGCAACAGGACCAGTATATAAAGGGGAGGAGACAACGAGGGAAGCAGACACAGGTGGGTAACGAGACACAGGTGATTCCAATAAAACACAGGTGATCCTAAACACACAAGCAAAAAACAAACACAGCCCAGCACACAAGAGACGGACTCAGGAAACTTCAAAATAAAACAGGAAACAAGAGCAACAGCACACAGTCCACACAAGAGTCCTTGGGCTCATGACAGAACAGTGAGAGTGAATGAGGGATTGATTTCAGATGCAGCCACTGGTTTAGGTAAACTTCAACAAGCAGGAACTTGTGGTCAAAATAAAATCATCTAAATGTGTATTTTCTGTCATATATGTTGCTGGATCATGGATATATTAACTGGATACCATGTTCCAAGATGGCGCCCCACTCATTTGAAAGTTATTCACTGGGCGCATACCCTGAAAAAGTCTCCACCCGTATTTGGGCCCATAAAGAATGCGTGCTAGAGTCCTTCTCCAGTTCTTGCTAAAAGTGTGTGTGATAAATGTGTCTTTTCAAGCTAGAAATCACTTCGCATTAGTGACATTTAGTGCTTCAGTGTGATGAGGCCAGTGAGAACAAAATAAGAAACCCCAAGATTAATTCACATCATGCCTCAAAAGAAAAAAAGAAAAAGGGAACAGCTGGGAGATGAACAGCTGTGTGTCGTAATTGACTTTGTGGCCACTGACAAACATACAGTCCATATCAAACTGAAAAGACTGTTACTGCTTTCACGAGGAGGAAGTTTGTTCCTTCCAAGAAAATTCTGTCACGATGATGAAAAGAACTTGGCCCAGTTGTGTAGAAGAGCTACTGTAAATGTAAAAGCTTTTTTAAGCACTCGATAGTGATCAAGGGCGGAGATTATTCATTTAAAACGGCTTTAGAAATCACCGATTCATGAATTAAAATAGACCTGCATGCCTTTGTCCTGCCAGCTGTCCTGTCCATATAAAGTGGTTATAGAAGAAACCAGCTCCGGCCAGCCAGTATTTATGTGTGTATTGCCAGGAAACACATTCTAACATGATTGAATGCCAAGTGATTCACACACACACACACACACAGAGCGAGAGAGAGAGAGAGAGTGAGTCCATACTTGTTACTATATACAGTAGTGGGAAGATAATTGCACAGGTTGCTTTCATCTCCCACTTATTACTGTGTGCGTGCGTGTGTGTGTGTGTGTGTGTGTGTGTGTGTGTGTGTGTGTGTGTGTGTGTGTAGCTCTCTGTGATAACAAAGGCAAGATTGTCAGTACCAGCGTTTGATAAACTGAGAGAGAGACGATGAGAGAAAGATATGTTTCAGTGTGTGTATGTGAGTTTGATTTATACCAACAACTATTCAACCACCTGGCAAACCGTCAATCTTTCCCTTTTCTTCTCCCCTCTGATGTCCTGCCTCCTCTTATTCAGAACATCGGGTTGGAGGCAGAATTCAATTTAAACTAAAAGCAGTCGAGGACATTTGGTTTGCAAACAGGGTTTGCAGTGGCAGCGCAGAACGCAAACATAAAAATACAAATTAAAAACTCGAACAGTACAACAACACGCAGCAGTGATGAGAGCTGACAGGAAGGCACCAGCTGGATGTAATGAAATAAAATGTTTGCATATCTGCTGCACACTGTGTATATGAGCTGTAAACACTTTTTTCTTAGTGTCTTATTTTACCCAATTTATATATGCTGATATCCTGATGAATTCTTACTTATTTTATATTTATTTTCCATTCATATATATATTTTCATCTGTTGTTCATTGTCTCAGGATGTAACTGTAGATATTCATTACCTTAGAAACTGTTCACCGACGGTACTCTTTATAATATTATTTTCAGAGACCCAACAGTTCCCACCATGAACAAGCACTAGGCGACAGTGGCAAGGAAAAACTCCCTTTTAAACAGGCAGAAACCTCGAGCTGAACCAGGCTCTGGGTGGGCGGTCATCTGCCTCGACCGGTTGGGTTGAGAAAGAAAGCAGAACATGGGGGCAGCAGGTGGCCGGCAACCATAGATCCAGACTCTACAGCTCCGGAGGCAGAAATACCTGCCTCCAGAGCTGGTAGGAGAGAGAGAGAGAGGAGAGAAAGCACTCAACTACGGGAGAGAGAAGATGTCGAGTTATTAACAAGCATTAATGGGATAAGAGTGCATGCAGATGGCAAGGGAGAGGAGGAGAGAGGAGCTCAGTGCATCATGGGAAGTCTCTCAGCAGTCTAGGCCTATAGCAGCATAACTAAGGGGTGGTTCAGAGTTCACCTGAGCCAGCCCTGCTAAGTCTTAAGCCTACTCTTAAATGTGAGAAGGATGTCTGCCTCCCGAACCCAAACTTGAGAGCTCGTTCCACAGGAGAGGAGCTTGATAGCTGAAGGCTCTGGCTCCAATTCTACTTTTGGAGACTCTAAGAACCACAAGGAACCCTGCATTCTGTGGTAGTGGGGTAATAGGGTACTATGAGCCAGTGCAGAGAAGTTAATATGGGAGAAATATGATCTCTTTTCCTGGTTCTTGTCAGTAAACGTGCCGCAGGATTCTGGATCAGCTGGAGAGACTTAAGGGACTTATTGGGGCAGCCTGATAATAGAGAGTTGCAATAATCCAGCCTAGATGTAACAAATGCATGGACTAGTTTTTCTGCATCTTTTTGAGACAGGATGTGCCTGATTTTTGCAATGTTACGTAAGTGAAAAAAGGCAGTTCTTGAAGTTTGTTTTATGTGGGAGTTAAAGGACATATCCTGATCAAAGATAACTCCAAGATTCTTTACGGTGTTGCTGGAGGCCAGGGAAATCCCATCTAGAGAAACTATATCTTTAGATAATGTGTTTCGAAGGTGTTCGGGGCCAAGTACAATAACTTCAGTTTTGTCTGAGTTTAACATCAAAAAATGATTTGTTAATTGTATCTTATTGTCAACTGCATTGTATTAATTGCTTCCTATTTGCTGTATTCGTACTAATAGCTGGCTTTTCGTTCTTGTATCCTCTGGATAAATGAGTCCTTTCTAATATCCAAGATATGTCGGACTATTACTGTTACTGCTTATTTTCCCAGAGGTTCCAGTCTGCTTTTATCTTATGAGATGAAATGCTAATTTAAACACCATTGCCGAACACAACCATTTATTTATTTATTTATTTACTTTGTTTTTATTTATTTTGAACGAGTGGGTCCCAACTTAAAGTATTCATATATTAGGAAACTTCATGGTTAAACAAAGGTTAATGGAAATTTGAAAAATTAAAAAGTAAAACCCTCACAAATCTTGAGTTGATTAACTGCCGTAACATAATGTACGATGTATTTACTCCCAGTTAGGCCTCCAATAATCTCGAAGACACAGTGAAATCCTGTGTCCCTGTGCAACCTTCAAGAGATACTATATCCAATAATGAAAGCAAATATTCCTGCTTCTAAACTGGTGCTATCATTTATTAACAATACATGGGGCAGCAAGGGAATGAATTTACCAACAATGGTAGAAATAGTATCACAAATAGTATCACAAAAGTCTATTACCTTTTGACATTCCCATACCGTGTGTATAAATGTTCTTGGGTTGCCGTTAGAGCAAAATGAGCATGAAGTTTCCCAGATGAAAGACTAATATTTGGCCATCCTGACTGCCAGTTGATATGTATTTTAAAGGGTGATCAGTCTCACAACCATACAATGTTTAAAGGAAGAGCTAGAAGCTTATGTAACATAAATTTGTAAAGACTTGAAACTACTCCTTAAGCAGTTTGGTTAAGGATTTTAGTAAGAGGATGAGAGGACAAGCTGCACCCACCTGATCACCCATAAGCATGTAGTGCGGCGCGTAATTCATTTGGGTTTCTGTAGGTGGCGCTTTGTTCTCAGTCAGTACTGTGCATGCTAACTACGTTCTCTTTGTTTCTGTCGCAGGTGTGTCATGTACACACATGAGTTTATCTGGCACAGAACATTGACAATGACTTGCTCTCTCTTTCGTACACACACACACTCTCACTCTCTCTCTCACACTCACATCAATACACTTACATTTCCCTTTTCTCTCTTTTATTTCCCCTCCCTCACTTTTTCACGTCACGACAATTTCCAGAATCCATTGCAAAGATGTCAAAAGGTCACATGCCGCCCACCCATCTCTCGCCGTCATCTCCAGGGAATTCTGAGGAGGAAAAAAAGGTGTCATTTCAGCACTGAAGAGTGCCGAGCCGCACATTAAGAACATTAAGTGAAGTTAATAGGCAGGTGCAATTCTCCAGACGCCAATGACTCCATTGGGAAAATTGGTTTAGGAAAATTTAATTTAATTCAAAATTGCAGTGGAAGTTCCCTCATCCTGCTGGTTATTTAACAGAAAATAACATAAAATGGTCGGGCAGGTTATGATGAAGCACACTCATCTGGAGAAAGAGGGGAAATAATTAAAAAGTGTCGCCCTTAAGGGCTAATTATATAAGCTGGGTGAAAGAGAGATAGGGGGAAAGAGGAAGAAAGGAAGAGAGAGAAGGGAAAGAGGTGAAGGGAAGAGGGAAAAACACAAGGGTTAAAAGATTTTCAGGAATGATAGAGTGGTGAAATAAGGATGAGACTAAAGCTAGAGAGGGGAAAGATACTAAGTGGAAGAAAAAGAGACGATATCTTAATAAAAAGACCAAAGGAAGAAAAGAGCAAATGAGAGATGTGATAGAAAAATGGAATAGTGTTGTAAAAACCAAATAGAGAAAATGAGGAGAAGTTAATACAGAGTGCAGATAGAGGGGTGATAAAGTGCAAGAAAGAAGATTAAAAGATACAAGGGCAAAGATGGAGAAGTGAAACACAGAAGAAGAGACTGAAAGAAACATGTAAATAAAGATGGTAATGATGAAAAATGATAGATTATTGGAAAACATTCACCTCTCAACTCCTTTTCATCAATGCTGATCTCCAAAATATACCAGTTATACCTGTTTTTGTGTGACAACACGAAGAAAAAAATGTTTCTAACTGGTTAGAAACATGTGTAGTACCTTTTTTAAAAGGCTTCTTCAACAAATAATAGGACAATGAGAATTTCATAGAACTGTTTTCAAAATGTCTTTTCTTATCAGTCTGTGGTTAAAGGGAAAAAAAACCTTGTTGCACAAACATATATGCACAATAATTTACAGTCTTTATTTCTAGAAAAGTGGTGGCAGCATGTGACCACGGTTGAACTAGACAATGGAGGCACATGGCTTCACTCTTGCTTCAGAAACATCTTTGTTATGTGTCGTGGTCTCTCTGTGCCGTAAACAGCTTGGTCACTTAATATTTGATGTGGTGTTTTTGTGTCTCTGCAGCCTTTGCTTGTAGACACTTAAGTTGGGTCGAGGTTAGGGAGCCGGGAGAGAGAAGCATGCTTTATTAAAATTTATGTCACACATTCAAAAGGCCCCCAGAAGCCAACCATCCATGGTTGCTAACAAGCAGCATGTGTTGTCCTTTGATGACCTTTGTCTGCTTGAAAAGTGAACTGGTAAGAAGCTTAACTGCACTCTGGCTATCGGGATTTTCCCAGTACTGTGCTGGGATTCATGTCTCAGAGGTGATGCAAAATGAGCCTTCTTGATGTTGACATGAACATCCCACGCACCTAATTTCTAGCAGTTACCTGCTAACCGCCCGGGGCAGCCCAGACCTCCAGCAGCTAGTCCCTCGAGCGTGTCACGTCAGCAGTTGATCATTCCTGACAAACTTCAAAAGAAGTGTTCAGTCAGAAGGTATGTAGGTTACCCTGTCTTGTCTGCTGCTATAGACTGTAGAGAAGTGTCATCCCCAAACTTGTGAAGGCACTAGGGTGCGCTCTGTTTCCACCCAGTGTGCTCTGGTCCTGCTCCATGGGCTGTGTGTGTTCTGTCTTTTACTGAACATCCATCATGTAGCTACTTGTTAGTTAATGCTGAAAATTGATTTATACAAAACAATCTCTTATAGACTTTGTGCCAGGTGTGTGTTCATTTGGATCATGGATGTATAATAAGACCTGGATACTCCGCCGCCGCTCACCTCGAACTGCAAACAAGGTCCGTTATGACTCTTTTTATTCTGAATTTTTGATCCATGGAGGTTTTATATTTGTAAAACTTTCCTCGAGCTGAGAAAAGCGACATCAGTGACATCATCACAATGTAAAGTTTATGGGCCGAGTGGGAACTTGCGGGCGGGGCCAGCGGGAGAAACACTACTGCACATATTCAGTAGGCCATAAACCCAGAAGCTAGAAACCTTTTTGGCGTATGCGCCAGGTGAGCAATTCTTATTGCACTGAATAGGCGCCATCTTGGGTCCAGTATCCAGTTGCTATAATACATCCATGATTTGGATGCAAAGGAAGCTGACCAGTGACGTGATTGGTTCCAGTTTGCGTCAGGCTGTTTATATAAGGAGCCAAGCTGACCTGCTGATCCCGGTGTGGCAGAATATTTCCCAGATCAGCACTTTGACCGTTAGTGCTTTATTTTGTGGCTGTTCCTTATCTTAACATAATTTATAATTATTTAAAGTTATCTTTTTTAGCTATTCTTTTAGAGCTGACTGAAGATTTCGCCCAGAGTTGCAACCACAACTGAGAGACCATGGGGATGAATGGGGGTAAATGATACTTGCGCTTCATATGCAGTCTCCAATTTTAGAGAGGTGTGCGCATTTACGCACGAACCTCGTAGCGCAGTAACTTCATTAATTATTCAAATCCACCGACACAGAACTTAACGATCCTTTACCATTTTTATTTAAGCAAACTCCAAACACGATTTCTTCTAATTAATCAAAATATTTTGTTATGTCATAAGGGAATATTAAGGGGAGTTTTCAGTTTTGCTGCTTACATGCAGTCGTGATCAATGTACAGTAGCATTATTGTGCACATGAACGCATACCCAGATATGACAAACTGAATGCGACCATTCTAATTACTTAAGTAAAAAATAAATATATTTGGGGTGATACATATTTATGTTTTGTGCAAAAGCAATTACATTTTTAATAGACATTTAATGCATACAACCAAGACTTACAGTAAAGGTATAATTTGAAACTCAGACCTTATTAAAATGATGAATTGTGTGTAGGAGAACTGAGGATCTAACCGCTCTGCTGCAGCCTCTCACTGAGATCACATAGATGGTTAGTTTGTCATCTGTCATTCAGGTTGTCCTTTGCACCGCTATAAATGAAATAAATACAAATAGAGCAAATTTCTGGGTAAAAAAAAACAACACTTGCTTATGGCTATTTGGAGTTATGAATGGTAGTATATTATTTCATACCTGAAACCGTAAAGTTGTGTATTTGGCATTTCTTACACTGAACAAATAATTTATTAATAAAATACATTATTTATTATTTCCTAAAAGCAGGGCTTTACATTTGTTTTCCAAATGTTCCCTCCTTCTTTGAGTGTGTGCCTCAATTCAAAATGTTCTAGATCCGCCCCTGACAACATCTAGCCTATTAAGCGGGTATGGCAAGCCCTTTTAAGGTTTCACTTGACCATCACTAATTGGATTTTAGACATCTGCAAATGCATTTTGACTAGTCATAATTGCATTTTGAGATATCTCTAATTACATTCTCACTAGTAAGAATTAACCACTGAGTTGAATGGAGAATCTAATTAGAGATATCTACAATTCAATTTTGCCTATCCGGAAAGTGAATTCCAGGTATCTCCATTTAAATTATGACTAGTCAAAACTCAAATTCAAGATATCTTCAATGTACTTTTGGCCAGTCATAATTTCAGTTAAAGATAACTTTAATTCAGCACATTTAAAGATATCTTATCTTTTTTGGATATCTCAAAATAAGATATTACTAGTCAAAATTCAATTTGGAATTTAGGTATTTGAATAGAAAAAAAGTACATAATACAGATGTATCTCATACAGCTATGAGATGAAATAGTCCATATCTACACAAATATATCTAGTTTAAAATAAAATGAAATGGCAGCATGCCAGGATCAGTACGAACCATTTCTGATCCTTGAGAAAAATGTTGTCAGCTGGACAGATATGTCGCTCACATGGACACAATGTCAGAATGAAATGACTTAAAAACGATATGGCAATTCAGTCTGATTATTAGGCTACATGCTTATCTGTTTAGTAGCATACCGCTTGATTGGACTTACATTGTTGTTGATGTTATTTTTATGGCAGTTTTTGTTATGCTGTCCAATGGGAACCTACCAACGTTGGAAGGCATCTGTGTCTGATGCCTCCCAAGGTCTCTTCCAGGGAGTATTGTTTTTCCCACTTGAGAGTAGTGAGTGCATCACCATTCCAACGGATATGGAATTTTAATTATCAATATTTATATGAAATTCCAAATGACTCAGTGTGTAAGTTGCATCTTTTTAAAAACAACTGAATTGTAAGTAATTATAAGTTCCAGTGGAGCTGCTTACCAGCCAGCCAGACTGTGGTTGTGCTGGGAACTGTCAGCTCCAGGCATGCATGTGTAGCAGGATGGTTCTGGGCACATAGATGCCATGCTTAACAAACTTTCCTTGGATAAATACTAGTTAAATAAGTAATAAGCATGGTGCTGATAGGTAAATACTACAGTAATGTGAGTTTTGGCTGTAAAAAAGGGACAATGGTTCCAATTTGTGTTTGAGACATTAGTTCATATCCAGTTCTCAGTGGAGTCCATTCACACCAGGCTGAAATAAGAAGCTGAATTATTAAATACACCTGGAAAAGTAGAAACTGTTCTGACTGCTGCAGTGTTCAACCTGTACTACAGGGAGTATAAAAATCCTCTCCAATACACATGGGAGAAAAACAGTGAATGGAAATATACAAAGAAAGAAAGCAGAATTTGTGAATAAATGTCAGTAGATAAATGGATCTATGTGTGAGTGAATTAGACATAAGAAACAAGGAGATTTATGTAGTTAAGTAGGGTGAAGTAGTTTGACAAGAATGTGAAAAGTATGGTTGGTGGAGGTTTGCAAACCCAGCAGCCAAGGTAGGTTTCAAGGAATTCTCTGAAGATTTCTGTTCTCAGCATCACATATTAACTCCCTGTAGTGTTGAAAGGTGGCTCTGAGAAATTTCTAGTTTGCTCTTTTGTGGAGGACGGCAGCTGTAGCCATTGTGGATTCACAGCAGTTACAATGGATTCCCAGTTTCACAAAAATATCCTTCATAGAAGCTTCACAAACCTTTCCCGCTGTATGTTCAGTATGTCCTAATTAAGCTTCACCAACAAATCAGAACATATGCTATTATGATATGGAAGCTGTGTGTTTAGCTTCAGTTTTTGGAACCTTTTGAAGATATGGAACAAGAGAAGACAAGAGTGTTAGTTTTGAAATTTTCTCTGGATGGTTGGATACATTTTTTTCCCCCATAGACATTAGAGAAAACATTTGGAGAAAAAGAATTTAAGGCATGTGACAAATATCACGACACGTAGCTTCATATTGACTGTAAAACAATATCTAATGAAGCATGATTCAACAGTCAAAACCATCAGATCTCTGTATCTCTACAGAACGCACACTTAATGTCATGGTCGTAGCTGAGGAGTTATCTTGCATGTAGCCTGTTGTTTATATGTTAGCCAGCTAGCTAGCTAGCTAAGATTTGTTCATGTGATAGCATAATATGAGGTAATATTGGGGGACGTGATGCAAACAACAAAATGTAATAAAAGTTTGGATGTTACGGTGATTTAATTTGGTCTAACTTTAGCAATTATGAACTAATCGTATTTATAAAGCCACAACAGCAAAAATAAAACAATCATTAATATTATTATATATATATATATATATATATATATATATATATATATATTATTATTATTATTTTTCCACCAGAGGGGCAGCTCAGCCAATGGGCTGTAGCTCGGGCAACTTTAGCCCGGCCTTGTATTTAGGTCACAGTGATACAGAGATGAAACTAGGTAGGTTTGTACTGTAGCTCACTTTCACTTTGCCTCAAAGACTTTGAACAGTTTTGACAGTGGAAAATGATGTGACCTAACCCCTTCACTGTTGCATAATAGAAGCACAGTTTTATCGTGTGTTTCTTTGTTCATCTATGGAAATGAACAAGTGTGTGTGTTATTCATATGACTTGACACTGCCTCGCTTCAATGCGCTTTATAGCAACACACACACGCACACACTCTCCTCCTTCAGCCTCTTTCCAGAGCCTTACTCTTCTTCGCTTGAATAAACCCTGTTGTTCTTGTTGTTGTCTTGGTGAAGCAAACAAGGTTGTTGGGATTAATTGTGACCACAAACCAAAGGCTTTATTTCTGCAGTGAGAAGCTGGCAGTGTTAGCAGGTGGCAACAATAAAAACAGTTTGTGAAAGAAGAGCTCTGAATGTTTGATACAAAGGAACAATAGCTCGATCGAAAACAACATGAGGCAAACAGTGGATTTATAATAAAAGCTGTGGAGGCTGTTTGTTTTGGCAATCATAAAGGAAAAATCCAGCCTCAGATCCTCTTCCTGTGCTCTGTATCATCAGTCTGTGATGTTCACTAACTTCCAGAAGTGGCATCATGTCTTTTTATTTATTTATTTTTTGTGAACCCGCTTTCTCTCATGTCTACCTCTCCTAGAGTTAAAGGTGCCCTGTGGAGTTTTCTTGTAAACAAATAAAAGTTATGTTTACATTCAGAGTGTATCCTTGAGGTCTAACAAATGTGATCAATGCATTTCCTCATAAAACATTTTCAAAGCTGATTTTACTCAAAAGTTTGAAATCTTGCATTCTTCCCTGTCTTTAGGCGTTTTCGGACTGGAAGAACTTTTTCATAGTTCTAAGAAGAGTTGGAGGACCCCTCCCCTTTTTATTGTGTTTGATCTGCAACAACTGGGAACGATTGTAGTTCTTAGAACGCGTTTTTTTTTTAGCTCCTACTTCGGAGTAGGTACTCTCCCAGCACAAGAAGAACCTGGAGTGACGCATGTGTACGGTGATTGGTCCAGACAAAAGTGTACGTTGATTGGTCGAACACATGAGCCAATGCAGCACCAGCAACCGCCATCTTTAAAAACCTGTGTAACAGCTCATAACGGTAACCTTAAAAAATGGACCAAAACACAGACAAATGGACCAAAAGTGAAGTCCAGGCTTTATTGAGCGTATATACGATGGAGGAAATACAAGGTGATTTTGACTCATCAAAGCAAAATATAAAAATCTTGTGTGTGACGTTGCCACCCGCCGGCCGGCTTACGTCACTTGAGCATTCCTATTGGCGGTGCAAATGCAAACAGAAAAAAAGCCCTTGAAGGTATGTGGTTCTCAGGGGAGCTCCCCATTGGGCAGTTCCTCTCAGGGAGTCCCCAGAACTGTTTGGTCCAAAAACGCCTTTTGCTGCCATATTGCTGTGTTTCTTGGTGCATTACTGCCACCTGAAAATCATTGGAATAGTGTGAAGGAATTGGCTTCTCGTGTGCGCGCACAACACAAACAAAACAGGGACCCACTCATAAAGAACTGCTCCACAGAACACCTTTAATCAGGGGTTAAGCTTTGAACACTATCAAGTTTTCACTCAGAATCCAATGCACACTTAATTTAGAAACAAAAAATGGAAATGACAATTATCCAGATAGCACCTTAAAACACTTGAGGATTAAACCTTTATTTATTATGAATCTATTAAGGATATTTCCTGAGGATGTGATTTAACATGACGTGTCGTTGATGTGACGTAGTCGGCTGTGACGCCAGCAGACACTGACTGATGAACTCCAGTTAATGATGTGTTTTACACAGATGGCTGTTGGGTGTTTGGGACCAGAGCTTGGTGACCATCCAGAAAACTTCTAAGTGGTGGTTCAAAGACTCGCTGCAGCACATTGTGAGACACAGCAGCTCATATCATAGAGGCTTATGGGATGGTCAATCATCCTGACACCTCTTGTTATTGTTCCTGTTGGCGCTGTGTGTGTGTGTATGTGTGTGTGTGTGTGTGTGTGTGTGTGTGTGTACACGTATGTGGATACATGTTTGTTCAATAGAATGACTGAGAAAGCAAAACGTGTGTGTTTTCTGTATGTGTGATGTGTGGGTGTGTGCTTGATACAGTGACACAATGATGGAGAGTGTGTGTGTGTGTGGATATAGAGTGTGGCAGTGTATAGTGGTGTGGGGTGTGTTTGAAGATGACTGTGTGTGTGTGTGTGTGTGTGTGTGTGTGTGTGTGTGTGTGTGTGTGTGTGTGTGTGTGTGTGTGTGTGTGTGTGTGCGTGCGTGTGTGTGTGCGTGCGTGCAAGGAGGCCCTTATGTGGAGATATGTGTGACCTGCACTTAAATTCAGAACAATCAAAACCAACACACACACACACACACAACGTATTTTTGCTGTGTTGGTGTGTGAGAGATATAGGTATGTTGTATTGTACATCATTTGTTGACTGTGTGTGTGTGTGTGTGTGTGTGTGTGTGAATGTGTTGTTTTATTGTCTTTATTTCCTATGACTTACTGCACAAACTCTGGATTATATCTCAGATGTGATGTGTTCGTGCTTCCAGCTTTATTTCAGCAGTTAGAGTTGTTTTCCCCAGTGTCAAAAAAATCACTAGTGAATCAACAGTCCTCTATTCTGTCACTCTATCATGTCAAAATTAAAAGCACCCTCTGGCACCACTACATGTAAACTTCAGTTTTTTTTTTTTTTGTTTTGTTTTTTAAACATTGCCTTGCATTCATGTCTTTTTGTTATTATTGAATAGAAGTAGGCCTACATATTGGAAGTATTTCTTCCTTACATTTTCATGAGTACAGTGGCTAATTCCTACTAATTAAATGCTTTCATGTGATGTTGTGGAGGGTCCATGTGACACGTGCAAACGGATGAAAATAGCATCCATGTTACCAGTGACCTACAGTAGTGAGGCTGTAATGTTCATTACACACTAGAAAACAGAACTGCACCCATTGTTTTCTATGTAAGCCCACCCAGCATCTTGATGCAGGTCATCTCGTGGGGATACGCCACAGTTCCCAGCGACGAGGTGAGTCAGCTCTCCAGAAAAGCATCAAGTTTATCATGTTTGTTCCCTGGATTGGCACATCCCAGCAACTGACTACTCCCTCTGTCTGTACACTGCATCTGGTGTGTGCCACATGTATCAATTGTGAAATTGCGTGACGCTCTGCAATGCTGCCGGTGTGTGTTGCACTTAAGATACTTACCACTAGTGGGGCAAAAAATTTATTAAGTTTGTCCTGAGGGTGGCACCAGTGGAAAGGCTATGTTGTTACTTAAAGTGTAACTACACCCTCAAATTCAGCTAGAACCCTCTCCCCCAGCATATTTAAAAAATGCATCGAGTGAGGGAACAACTGTAGGAGGTGTGGCCTCTTGGCTACGTAGTGTGTGGGTCAGGAGACATTGGGGAGACTGACTGACACTGATTAGAGTCTTTTTTTGGATATATTTCATGACTTAAACAGGTCCCAACTGGTTGACTCTATGTCAGCATTGGCCTCGCAGGCTCAGTAGATGGTGTGTTGAGCCATTTTCAACCAATGAAATGCAGTTTTTATAAATTTGGTAAGAGATGTCAATATTAAAACCGGCATTGATGTGTTTCATCACAGTACAGTCATATCATTTAGTTTACAGCTCAAAAAACATGTTTAAGTGTGCAGTACCTCTGTAAATTAAAAGGGTTTATTGTATGTATGGTGTATATCTTAGGACACAGCTGAATGCTAACATAGCATGCTAGTATGCTTACTGTGTATACTTCTACTCCTTTCTCTCTCACCCCCTCCCCTTGGTAAATTGTGCACCTCAATGCATTTGTCATCAAAATATCCAACATTTCTTTCACAGAACAAACAAACAGCTCAGCTCCGTCTCTGGTTGTTATAGCAACAACAAGTAGTGTGGCTGAACCATTAAAAATTATCATGCATCAAAATACTCAAGATATAAATGTATATTGATCCATGATTTCACAGAACAAAGCAGTGTTTGTGTGTGTGTGTGTGTGTGTGTGTGTGTGTGTGTGTGTGTGTGTGCACGCGTAACAATGGTAAAGAGATAAATATGTCTTGTTTATGATGTGGAGAAGAAATTGTCACCATATAAGCACCGCCGCACATAAAAATCTATCCACTAATATACACACAGGTCCATTATAATTAAGTGCACACACACTCAGTAAAAGCACAGACATGAGAGCAGCTTTGGTTTTATATGGGTAAAAGTGATTGGACATATCTGGAACTGAACATAAAAAGCATTAAAAAAAACAATGACACTAACACAAACGCTCATGCATACGAAATGTGCACACAGACACTTATTAGTGTCTGGTTTTATGATTGTGTGACACCAGTAAAATGAACATGGACACACAAACAGTAGACAAGCATAAGGGTGTGTATTGCTGACAGTTTTATAGAGATGCTCCTGTACCATCATGTAGAAACCAGAGAGGATGTTGCAGCTGGATGTCTCAAAGTCAGAATCTCCTCCTGCTAACAGGGAAAAAAATATCCACACAGTGAAATAATCAACTGAATAAACCTGAAGAAAACGTTTTCTTCTGATGTCATTGCTCCTGGGTGTAATGTTTTCATATCAGTGCTGCATAACAACATTTCCCGTCAAACACCAACACCCAATGAAACAAATCTCCTCCAGGAAACAATCAACCTATAACATGACTTTGACTCTCACATTTTGTTATGGGAACAGCAGGTTTGACACTGAACTTTGGATTTTATAAATAACAAACGTATAAAGTCTTAACAACTTCTGGAAATGTCATCTAGATGAAGACAAAAGTAAATCTTCTACTGTAACCCTAAATGACTCTGGTGCACTGGTTTAGTATGTTTGCCCTTAAAGGAAAATTCTTGTATGTTCCAACCTACAGTATGTCCTATTGGTGTGTTTTTGTCAAATATACCTATAGGTAAACATAACATTGTTCACTGAAGCTTTAAATTTTCCAGGTCTCATATATTCATAAATGCTAAAAATTATATTATTCTATATTTTTCTTATTGTCACAGATCCCAAGAAAAGACTAGAGCACTAAATGTTTATTAATCCACCTCTGAAAATAGTCCCCAGAAATGCACTATTTACTATTTTTAGGAAATAACTGAGCCTTTTTAAAATAAAAGAAACTATAAATAAAGATGGGAGTGGGGTTGAATGCCACAGACAGGTTAGGAAATTGGAAAGTATTGAGAGACGAACTAACACATTGTTGGTTTTCGTCTTTTCATGGGATTTGTTGACAAAAGAAAAATATAGAATAACATCGGCCTTATCCTAACTTCCAAAGGGATTTATTTATTTATTTATTTAATGGGAAATGCCCAGTAAGCTTTGTAATTTGGTGCTTATGCTTGGTGATTTGAGTTTGTGGAATGATAGAGAAGCTATGTGGAGAGCAGAAGAGTGTGGTTGTGTGGAGTGGCAGAGATCCATTTGTTAACCTGAGTATATTTACAATATTTTTATAATTCCCAATTGAAAAATCAATTTTCTGTAACTGAGGAATTGTTTTTTGTGTGTGTGTTCAACTGGCCTGTTGACCACCGAACACTCTGCAGGCTATGCTACAAATAAATTGGAAAATGTTACAAGTTTACTAATTCAATATTTTATTCATTTTCCGTAATTAGTACTGATTTACATAGTAATTTCCTGGAAGAATCATAACATGTACATATTCCTCTCCAAGGAAACTATTAGCAGCTATGTGACCTGCAATATAAAGTGTTCTCAGTCAGCACCATCATTGTAAGGACTGTGGACACAAACACGGTTACTTCACTTAAATATTGTTCTACTGGAGAAAAAAACAAATGTGTAAGTCAATATATCTGTAAAGTATTGACTAACAGTGAATTATTTGGTGTCTGTAAAAGGGCCAACATGGCATATTTTCAATATTTTTCATTGGAAATTCTTGCTACCAAAAGAAGTCTCTGCTGACAGTGTGTTCTGTGGATTATCTAGAGTACCAGGGACACTGACCCTGAAAGACACACTGCTATTTAAAAGTTGTACTGGTGTGGAGAACAAAGAGATTCCTAAAAACCTGGACAAATAAAAGAACTGCATGATTTGATACCACGAAGGGTAAGAGAGTGGGTGAACTGGCACTTTAATGCAGCTGTTGTTATATTCTATATTTATGGTTCTTTCTATAATTATATATTATTATAACATTATATATTACTGAGGAAACTGCTTCTATTCTCCCTCTCTGTACTGTCACGTGTCTCCATGGTTACCTGTTACCATGAAGATGTCAACTGAACACCAGTCAAATGTCAGTCAGTCAGTTAGGCAGTTTGATCAAACTAAATTAACACTCTTTTCTACGTTTACTCCTCAGTCATCTGTTACCTCTCTTCTCTCTTCTCTTCTTCTTCTTCTCCTCTGGTTTTCTCTTCTGTTCCTCTTCGCCTCTTTTCTTTTCATTCTTCTCTTTTTAATCCATTCCTGCTTTTCTGTTGTCCTCTGTCCTTGTCCTCACCTCTCTGTTAGTCTCCTCTTTCCTTCTCTCCTATTCTCCCTCCTGTCAAACTCATTTTGTCCTCTTATCTCCTGTATAAGACACTTCAGTGTGTGTGTATGTGTGTGTGTGTGTGTGTGCAGCAACTGTATGTATTTACCTGAATTTAAATTTTGGCATATGAGGACAGGATTTATAAATATTTGTATTTATACAAGCAAATATGCATGCATAAGCAGATTGTGTGTCTGTGCGTGCACGCGTGCAGGGAGAGAGAGTGTCATGACTTTGCATCCAATTGCCTCCTTAAGGTATTTAGTCAGGCCTTTATATAAGGCTGTGGGACTGTATGGAGCTAATCCTGTTTAAACACTTCCTGTGTGTGTGTGTGTGTGTGTGCGCGCGCACACGGGTTTGTGAGTGTTACTTTGTGTGTGTTAGACATTTAAAGTGTCAAACAAAAACTTGTGTTTGAGAGTGAAACATTTAGACAGAGAGGTCAAGAAGACAGGAGAAGACACAGGAAAAAAATGTTAGTTTGGATCTTTTTGGTTTGGGACTGTGGACCGTTTTGTGAGCAATTCATAAAGGTTTTGGTGTCACTCTTGTGAATGGCTGTTTCCTCTGTTGGAGAAACAACTGAGCAAATCAGAGCTTATGTGTGTGAGGCTGAAGTTGATGACCTTAAAGGTTGGTGTTGTTAAGGCTGGACTCATATTTCAAAAGGAGTGTTGTTCCCTTCACCCCATCATCTGCACACTCGAAGGGCATTCACCGACACAGGTGTGGGTTCTGATGACACACATGCCTGTTTAGAAGTCATGTTTGATGTTCTCTATATATTTATCCTCTCAACACACAAGTGAGCCTAGACCTCACAAGAGAGTGTTACAATCCAGAGCTAATGGAGCAGACAGGGATGAGGAGACAGGAATATGGTTAATGGGGAGTTTATTTCAACAGCACTGGAGACTAGGGCTGGTAGCAGGAAACCAGGGCTGAGGCTGGACTGTATGTAGTATGCAGTATGCAAACAAAAGCAAAATCTGCAGTATGCCCTTTATACCCAGATGTTGTACTGATTCAGAAAAAATCTCCAGTATGCATCAGACCAGTCTACCTCACCTACTGTGTCCCACAATGCAAAGCGGTGGAACGGTCCCCATTGTTTTTGGTTTTTTTGGGGTTTTTTTCCAACTTTATTTACATGGTCACCAATGATGGACAGCAACACTACCGCATCAGTGGTTGACAGGGAGGAATATAAATAGAAGTACCACTTATAACATCTTTTTTCTAATTTAATCATGTGCAAGCAGAAATTGTGACGAGGCTACAGTTATTACTTTTCATTTTCAGAGCTTAAGAGGATGCTATTGCGGTGGTTTGCCGTTAGCCGTACTGTTGTTTACTTTCGCTTTTCAAAACCGGAAACCAGCTGAACCTGGCCTAGCATACTGTAAAATAAATTGATTTAACAGTTTCATACTGCATACTACTGATGAACGCAGTATGCAGCAGTACCACAGGCATAGCAGGGCACCGGGCTTCTCTCAGCAGGTGGACACGAGGCACCTGTCTTCTGTGTGTTCTGACATTTTCATGTCTGTAAATGTGAGGGAATACAGATCCAAATCCTGAGCTCTAACTCAGTGGGCGACACCTGAAGCTGCTCAATTGTCGTCCTGGATCCATCCTCTTCGCTTGTGTCTTACAATTTACATTGTGTCATCATGATTGTATATACTATGAATTTCTGTTGTGTATCTGTTCTGTACACACAACATCTATTTCCTGTCTGTCTGTCATGGGAGAGGGATCCCTCCTCTGCTGCTCTTCCAGAGGGATCAAAAGTGAATCTCCTGAGTGACACATCCTTTTTGTAAACAGGCATGTAATCATAGTACTTGTCACTGTTGGAAATCACTGATCATGTAAAATCAAAGTTCAACATGTTCATGATTTCATTCCTTTCTGACAGTGATGAGTTTATCATTAGTCTTAAATGTGTCCATATGTGTCATGACACATGTGTGTTCAGCCTGTGATTGGTGTATGTAGGTTTGGTTTGTAAACAGGAAACACATCTAACATTTACATAAATATGACTAAATATCAGCAGCCTGTTGCAGATACAGTAAAAATAAAGGTGCAGCCTCTCCTGGCTGAGGGATTAATATCTAAATCAGAGAAAACAGGTCACACTTTTGTTTTCATTCATATTTTACTGTTTCCAAGCTATCTGAATGCATTGAGCTGATATAAATTGCTGGTGTACACATGCAGAATCTATAATATTAAAAAAGTAGAAAAAAAATAGTAGATTATTTTTTTATGTTCCTATGGAGATTATTGATGGTGTATTCGGTAGCTTCCTATTTTGTTTTGTCCTGCAAGTAAAGATCATTTTAATAAGAGAGAGACATATACAGTACAAAGGAGAGAAAGATGTAGAAAGTAAGAAAGAGAAATAATGAAAAAGAGAGCTGGCAAAGGAGGGAGGGTGGTGTTTTTGACAAAAATGAAAGGACAGAGAGAGAAGGTGGTGGAGAGAGGTAGAGGTTAAAGTGGGTCTCACTCTTGTTTCTTACTTGACTGAGCATTCAGCATCCTTCACCCCAGGGCTCTGTCCTCTGTGTGTGTGTGTGTGTGTGTGTGTGTGTGTGTGTGTGTGTGTGTGTGTGTGTGTGTGTGTGTGTGTGTGTGTGTGTGTGTGTGTGTGTGTGTGTTTGTGTGTGTGTTTGTGTGTGTGTGTGTGTGTGTGTGTGTGACTGCAAAAAGACACTTGGAGGTCAAAGGAAAAAACTAAAAACATCAATGAAAGAATTAGGCTCATTCAATCACAAAAAAACTCACACATTGCAAATATAGAACAGTTAAGATACGGTGACTACAGCTAACAGTGAATATATTGTTTGTCTGAGACCAAACACAAACTTTAAAGACAAATGTTACACTCCTATCCACCACTGGTGGTGCAAAAAGTGGAGTATTTCCCGTAGTGTAGTGGGAGTATAAAGTAGCATAAAACAAAAAACCCTAAAGTACATGACTCTAGTAAATGTACCTGGTTACTTTCCACCACTGGATAAATGTGAGTGAGAGACAGGTTTCTCTTTAACTTTCTCCTCACGGGATTCAAACCTGCGACCTTAAGGCCACAAGACTTGACAGATAATTGAGCTTGACAGAGAGTGCAAAGATTGATTCAGGAATTAATCAAACAGACACACACACTCACACACACTGTCAGCAAATGTACAATTATAGCCTTTGGCAATATAGATAAAAATGCACAAATGCACACTGACACACATTTTAATGATTCTCATATGCCTGCATGGAAAATAGAAGTCTTGCACACAAATGTTACAAAGTAGCCACCAATTACACACACACACACACAGACAGACAGTCCAGAATGTGAGTATATCCCTGGGCTGTGGTTCCCATTAACATCCTGTATGTGCTGCAGTGTTAACTGCCTGCAGTGCCAATCAGCTGAAATGCCAGTCTGCAGCCACCGGCAGGAGCCCGAGTTGTTATATCCTGCTATCTTAGTGTTTTCTTTTTCCTGCTGCCTGCAGGGAGAAAGACGGAGAGAAACACACAGACAATCAGAAAGGTGGAGAGGGAGAGATAAAGAGAAAGGACAGAGGCAGAAACAGGTAGCCAATATGTTGACAGACACTGACAGTTGAGGACATGCAAGTTCTTGGTGGATTGTCCGGTTGGTTAGTAATCTTTTAAAAGTATTTTCCCACCTACCAATGGCAACAGAGTAACAGGGACACGGTTTCTAGACGGAAACATTGCTATTGAGTTTTTCAAATGATATGCACAACAAGCTAAATTCCATTCGCCTCAATTGTATTTAGGTAGAGACAAAAAAATCAGTGGTGCAGATTTGAAAATCTTTTGAAACTAAACCAAAACTATCTGCATGGATATGACTAGGAGTAAGTGGAATATGGTTGCTTTGTAGTGTAGTTAAACTGACCTTTTAGATAACTGGAAACTAGACCCTGTAGACCTTTGGCTTTGGGGCCTGTTTCGCAAAAACATCATCACAAAAATCCATCTTATGAGCCATTGTAAAGGGCATTTCTGGTATTTTTAAACCTGGGCCCTATTTTGACATATTCTGGGGTCTGAATGACTCATAGTTACCAAAAGTTTTGGAACTGGTCCAGTAGATCGCCTCAGCTGGTATCCACCAACGAGCAGCAATGGCTGCAATGTAATCCTTTGGGGCAATTGCGCCCGTCAAAAGTACATCCACTAAAAGAGCTTGTTTTTGCCACTGACAGGCTCAGACTGTTATTCTAAGTGTCTGACAACATTATGGAAATCTACATCCATTCAGAGACAGACCTTTTTGTTAAAGAGTAAGATCCTTTTTGTTTAACCAGAAACAGAAGTCTCGCTTAAGGAAAAGTCTCGCTCTGAAATCTTGCGAGAGGTTGAGTTGTTGCAGGAAGACGGCTGTGTTTCTGCAAGGATTATTTTGCAGCCATTGCAGCCTGTTCGCAGCTGCCGGCTGAGGTGATCTAGAAGACCAATTACAAAACGTTTTGTAACTGTTAATCATGTAGACCCTAACATTTGTAAAAAAAAAAAAATAAATAAATAAATAAATAAAAATAGGGGCTAGGTTTGTTGAGAGGAGTTTCTGAAAAGCTGTGTAAGTTAAAAGTACACTAGTTCCTGCTATTGGTTTCACACTAGCAAACATGGATGTAAACAATTCAGGTTCCAAACCTTTAATTAAAAGCAAATGTTTTTAATGAAAGAGGAAATAGAAATAGACACATACTATATGTTAGACCTCAACGATACACAAATAATTTTGGTGAGCAACACTGAATACACAGACATTTTGTTAACAAGAAAACTCCACAGTGCACCTTAAGATGCTTTTAGAAATTATTGTAGATTCGATTTCTGAATTTGAGCTTAAGGGCAACATTTGTGTCGTGTATTAAAGTTACTTCCAAAAGGCAGCAAGCTGAAACAATAAACTACATTTTCATATTAAACCATTCTAAGTGTATAAAACATTTCTTTGTGTTTGAAGTAAGTTTGTTAAATTGAATTGTTACAGTATGATTCCACTGTTGTTACACATCACTGTACAATTTCAGTTTGATTTCCTACCTTTCAGCTGCTGGTTTTAGTTCATGTGCTGAGAGACACAGTAAATGGTAATAACATTTGTTACATTAAAAACGTAAGATATGACTCCCAATGTGTATTTTGTTAAAATTTGGTTGTGTACACCACTTACACCAAGTGCAACAATGACACATTCTGAATTTTCTACCAAAACAGTTTTTCTATCTTGAGGAACATTGAGGATATAATTTAATGAAAACTTTGAAATGGGAAATTAAAGTGGGGAAAAAAACCCTCCAGAACCACGTTGCTCTTCCCTGACTCTAGATCCCTTGAGCAAGGCAGCCCCACCATTACAAAAATGATCCCAACGGGTATATACACTATGTTTAGTGATTGTAGTTTACAAGGTGTGTATGTAGATGTTATAGCTCTAAATTAAAAATATGTTTATAAGGAGTACAGTTCTTCGTATCCATTATTATTATTTCATACATGTGGGCCATAGACAATAGAAGTAGATTTTCTCTGAATAAATAAAGGTTAAAAAAGGCTTGTGATTATCTGTGTGTGTTTTGATCCTGTGTGAAATGCCCTTTATCTTTTGTCTGTGACATTGTTTGCATGAAACTCATGGCTAAGAAGTCTATAAAAAGAATTTCTTAAAATATGAGCCATCGCCGGGCTGTGAGCTCCCATCAGCCCCCTTGTCAGCTCCGTTTGTCTGTTGTTATTTGTTTGTTTGGGTCTAATTAGCGCAAAATCCAGCCTCAGTGTGGTGCTGAGGGTGGGGGTGGTGAGACTGATAAAGAAGCTGCAGTATATGCAATATGCAACCGACGCTGTTTAATGATGACTGCCAAGACTGTGTGTTGTGCAGTGTGTGCGGAGTGCAGCGGTGTGTGTTTGTTAAATGAGACAATACGAAATGATGAATGAATATAGTTACATTTTTAAATGAAGCAATAAATTATGAAATAATTCAATAACTGAAATATTATTTCCTCTGTCTTACATCATTCTTATAGTAACAAAGTTTTACTGGATTTGTTGCAGTTTTATTTCTCAATGCCCTTTTTCAAAAGTCACTTTTCATACTGATATTGTTCGCAATTACTCTTTCATTAAATTAAATCTTGCTATAGTTAAATAAACTATAGCACCAATATCAAAACAGACTTTGCAAAGTGCTTTATATTAAAGGATAAAATGAAAATGCAATGTGGCAGCACTGTGTTTTGGAGTTACCTTTAACCAAAGGCATCAGCTCAGGGCGTCCTGCAGTAGTGAACATGATCAGACATTTTGGATATAGAACAAGTTTATTCTCACCAGCTGCAAAACAGTTTACGGCTGAACTCCTCCTTCCTGACCAGCCCTGACCAGTCCAGATGAAAAACAAGCTAAAATTAGAAAATAATTAGAATGAGGTGTGTACTGCGCTCTGCTGATGTGAATATAAAGCAGCTGATAAGCAGCGCATCGCACGTCCATCTCCGTTGTGGTTTGATTGGAGTAGACTGCAAATGAATTCATTAGGAGGGCGAGAGGGGATCGGCTGCCAATGACAATTCACTTAGACAGACACTGATCCGTGAGTGTGTGTGTGTGTGTGTGTGTGTGTGTGTGTGTGTGTGTGTGTGTGTGTGTGTGAGTGAGTGAGTGAGTGATAGAGAGAGAGAGAGGGAAAGCATTGAGTCTTTCTATAGGTTCAACTTGAGAGTGTGTGTGTGTGTGTGTGTGATTGGGGGTTCAATTATTGGCACTAGAGCATGTGTTTCTAAGAGTGTGTGTGTGTTCTTGAGTCTGAGTAAATTAAATCCAATGGGCAAACATGCCTGCACAGTATACATGGGTTTAGCATGTGTGTATGCTGAGTGCGTGTAAATGGAGTTCGATTGAACAGGCGTTCCAATCAGAGCCTTTTAGGTCTGTCATTAGCATTCAAGTGTTGCTGTATGTTGCTGTAACAGGTCCACACTGTGTGATACTGTACAGGCTGTTTGGTGTCTACTGTGAGTGTGTGTGTAGTAAAAAAAACTGTGTGCAAGACTGGTGCTGCAAAAGACAAAGAGAAACAAAGAAAAAAAGCTGGAGAGAATTAATAATACACAATAATAAAGCCAGATCTCCTATATAACCCTATGTTCTTAAAGTGGGACTTGTCATGGCTGAGATGCCAATTTTAAGCAATTCTCTTAATCCGTCATGTCCCACATTTATCATTCATACATTATCTATATCCACTTTTCCTTAGAGGGTTGTGGGGGGCTGGAGCCGAGAGGCGGGGTACACCCTGAACAGGTCGCCAGTCAATCACAGGGCTGACACATAAGGACAGACAACCATTCACGCTCACAGTCACAACTACGGGCAATTTAGAATTGTTAATTAACCTAACCTGAATGTCTTTGGATTGTGGGAGGAAGCTGGAGAACCTGGAGAGAACCCACGCAGACACGGGGCGAACATGCAAACTCCACACAGAAAGGGCCCAGCTGGCCGGTGGGTTCGAACCCACAACCCTCTTGCAGTGAGGCAACAGTGCTAACTATTGCCCACATTAATCATTCATAATCTTTCAAGAGCAGACATGATACAACTATTAAAAATTCTAGAAAGACAATGACACATAGAAAAGAGCACAAACTACAGAGAAACACCCCACCCATTGTTTTCTGTGTAAGGCCACACAACAGCATCATTGTGTCAGGATCTACCATTGTCCTGTTTATATTATATCAACATTTTATCACATGCGCTTTCTGGATTGGTTAATCCCAGCTACGATACCATGACTACTCCCTCCATCTGTAAGGTGCAGCCGGTGTGTGCTTCAGACACCAGTCACTCTGCGATATGGCCACTTCAGGGCAAGGATATGGTAAACATTTTACTTATTGAACTTCGTAGCAATGCAATTTCATAAACCTTCTAAAACAATATAATAAAATTTTGCACAAACCCAAAATGAATGTTGGTGTATGAATGTATCCTCTTATAGTTAAGGAGTTATGTAGTTATATCCTCATGTTACCTTATGTATAAAAGAATGATCCCAACACGCTGAAGTGTGCAGACTTTAAACTGATAACAGACAAAAAAAGCACTGGTATCACGTTAGGACTGTGTATCAGGAAAGAAAAAGTCATGATTGCCTTTAGTTTCAAACCTGGAGTGAGGCACAACCAACAACCTGGTCAGAGGACTCAGTGACCTACTGCTGATAATTGATTAATCCCTATTGGTTATTTATGTAAAATATTGAGTGGATTTATGGACCACAACAAGCTGTCTCAGATACAGTAGTGCTCTGTGTGATACTAACCAGGTTATACACTGTGAGCTACTGGATCTACTATGAAATTACACAAATCAGCCAATCTTCTGAGATAGAAATAGCTGGTTGATGGGAGATTTGTAATACAGCCGCAAAGCTTATACGCCCATGTTTTATTCAATGTAAGAACAAAAATATGTGAACCTTAGCTTCAGCTGTAGAGAAACAAAACAACAGGTCTCTTTAGTTGAAAAGCTGCTTCAGTTTCCAGACACATTTTCACCAGCTAAAACACATTAATCCTTTAAATATGGTGAAAAACATGTGGGAAACATTACTGTGTGCACTGTATCACTACTGATGCAAGGTGTGTAGGAGTGCTTGTTATTTTTGCAGGAAAGCCCAGGGTGGACAGATTTTAACAGCTCAGGCCTTAATCTGCTCTGGGGGGATAAATTAAACACGCCCCCAGACTCAAACCTACATCCAATGTGTATGTTGTTAGTGTGTGTGTGTGTGTGTGTGTGTGTGTGTGTGTGTGTGTGTGTGTGTGTGTGTGTGTGTGTGTGCTTGAGCCCCTGCCCCTTCCTCACTTCTTAGCATTTCCTCTTTTAAGTGTTGATCCCATAATCCACAGCTGCAGAGAGGAGACAGTGAAACAGAGAGTGGGGTGGAGGGAAAACGAGTGCCAAACTCCACATCACTTTCTTCAAATTAAAATACAAAAAAAGAAAAATTAACATGATTAATAATTTAATAAAAGTGTGTGGAGGAGTGGGAGGAGCTGCTGCTAGTTTTTCTATTATTCATGTTTGAACTTTTTGAGAGTCTGTTCGATAATGTAAAAATACTTCAGGGTGTTACCACAGTATCCATGACCCATTGCTTTGGTAAAGCCACCAGCCAGAGTCTTGAATCAGACCTGTAGCATTTTTAGTACACTTCAGAATTAAGAGATTAATACATCTATCAAATGAGCTCACTGTGTAACTTCACCCTGCCATTAACTGCATGGCAACATCATTTGAAGCTCTCTGACAGGACGTTTCTTACAACTATGCTTCCTACAGAGTCTTGTACCTGTTACTTTTTAAAAATTACACTAGCCATGTTTCCATTCAATTGTCAAGCAAATTTTAAGCAAACTTTTGAAATGTCGCAAAAAAAAGCAAATTAGGTACGTTTCCATCAGCTGGTTTGAAGCGAATAAACTAGGCTCGTTGCAAAGCGTAGTTTAGTCAGAAGTTGGCGGTATAGGCTACGCTTTACGCATGGCTGTAATCCGCCAGTAAACAGATTAGAAGAAGTAGAGATTGCGAAAAATAAAAGTCACATAGCCATTTAACCCATCTACAAGAGAAAAATGGAGAGAGGTGGTCAGCAATTCTATTAGTATGGGCTATGTTTCACGCTGTCCAGAGACAAAGACAAATTAACGCGAAATGGAGCCAAATAGAAGACATGAACTTCTCACCACAATAGGTTTTGTTAACACAGGTGCATAGACCACTGACACTAAACGAGAATGTAAACGTCTTCACTCATAATATGTAATGAAGTATAATGTTCAATCTCTCAAATATCTCTTTATTGCCCACTTAGAAACATTGCTGGTCTCATCCCTGAGATCCAGACGGTTCTATCTATATCTAGTATATTATTAGTATTAAGAATACATTTAAAATGTAAAAGTGTGGAATTATACTTTGTGTGGTCAGACCTTTATTCTTCTTATGGTTTGATGAAGACAGTCACTTTGAATCAGGAGAGATTTCAACTGTCTATTTTAACTATATATTTTCACTTGTAAAGCATATTGCTGAAGACTGCAGGTTTTTATTTCTGGGACCTTTATGTATAAGTCTTTGCTTCTCTGCTTGTGTAAAATATCGGTATTTTGACTACATTGGACAACTTCTGTCTTCAGTCTTAGTATTAAATCAATTGAACTGCACAAGTGAATGGATATTATTATTGATACGACTGTGTTGTGTCACAGTTTATTCATTATGATTTGTCAACACCGAATTTACTTCATGTGAGACGCCTTATTGCTTTTATAACAAAGCATATTTGAAATTGAGCGAGAGGGAGATGAATGGGTGGGGAGGAGGGAGGTGGAGAGTCAGAGGGATGAGACAGAGAGGCCTGGATGGAGAGAAAAGGATGGAGGTGGAAAAAGAGAGAGAGAAATAGAGAGCGGTAAAGTTGTAATGAAGGAGGTATTGATTTTCTATAGAGGCTCTTTAATCAGAAGCGTGTTTGCGAGTTCGTGTGTATGTGTGTTTGCGCGCAGGGCTGAGCCCATTCAAATTACACTTCATCTTTTTCTCTGTGGACACCTTGAGTGTGTGAGTGTGTGTGTGTGCACACGCGTGTGGAGGGGGGGTTTGTTTGTGTGTCCCTTTGTTGTGTACTGTAAGTATGTATGTATGTATGTATGTGTGTGTGTGTGTGTGTGTGTGTGGGCAGGTAGTGGATAGATAGATGAGGCTGCCCAGTAGATGGATGAGTGGAACAGCCAGTCGTTCATCATCTGCAGAACAAGCAAGGAAGGAAACACTGTGATGGAGAGGAGGAGGGATTTAAGGGGAGGGAGAAAGAGGGGGATGAAAAAATAGGGGAGGGGGAAGAAAGGAAGGAATTGAAGAGAGAAAAAGTAGTGGAAAAAAACAGAAAAGAGGAAGAGAAGAAAGGAAAAGACAAAAGAAAGAAGTGAAAAGTAGAAGGGAGGGAAGAGGACAGGAAAGGAAAAATTGAAAAAATGAATTGAGTGGAGATCGGATGAGAAAAGGGAGAAGACAGAGGAGAGAGAAAATAGAAAGTGGGGAAAACAAGATAGCAGGGAGCAAAAGAGGAAGTAGAGAGATGAAGAGGAGAATCAGAGTAGGAGTAGAAAAAAACACAGGGATGAAGGAGGAGAGAGGAAAGGGAGAGTGTGTTGATCTGACCCAACATTGTCAAAACTGGAACTTCAGTCACTGAATAAGTCCCCTATATTTTTCCTACACTTCCAGGCAGCCATTGGTTTCCATTCGTTTTTGCAAGGTATGAAAAATCAAGCAGACTCTTGAAGATTGCTCATGTTGTGTAATCCACCACAGAGACCATCAAGCCTGTGAACATTTTTGTCAAAGTCACGTGGTTGCTGTGCAAAAAGTCTCCACAATAATGTCTGCCAATACAGTGTGGCAATGGAAATGAATGGAAGCCAATAGATGTACATGTAATGGTAGACTGAATATATACAACTTTCATTGCAATATGTTTTGCAAAATGTAATGTAAAGTATTTGCAGTAAATGGGATAAAACATGCAAAACCACTGGTATGATCCTTTTAAACAGACTTTTCCACTGAGGAAGTGCTCATAGTAATTAGCCTTTTGTCAATCAGAAAAAAAAGCAGCCCTGTTTTTCACTTTACCAGTTATTTTTAACCCATAATCATAATAAGTTAAATATTCTGCACCATCTTCAAATACGGTAAATTGAATGTTTGTTACAAAAATGGAAAAAAATAACCACAGAAAGGAGCAGACAGTTTCTGCCTCTAAAGGAAAGTTGGACTAGAGCCAGCTCACTTCAGCCCAGTGACGGCGGAAACATTCATTCTTGAGGATCTATAAAATCACTATTTAAGTAATCGTTGATTCCGTAAATTGCCCTTTTATTAATTGCCTACCTGAGCTGATGTCGGGTCTGCCGTGATTGCGGAGCAGAAAACAATGCAGTATCGATCTGTCCATCGGCTGTCCTGGTTCCAGGAACAACAGTTCATTAATGCAGTCTAAGAGAGACTATCTGTCTCTATTACTGCCTGTTGGCCTGCATGGCAATGATTTATAGGCAACCTGTGGAAGCAATGGAGACGGCTAATGTTACCCTGAGTGGGAATGGAGGAGTCACCTGGGATGAAGCCAACAGTGAACATTGTGCTGTCAGGTGTGCAGATATCACCCATAAAAGCCTTAATATTGTCAGAATCCTCAATGATGCACTGTAAAAAACAATGAGGTCTCTATCTCAGCCTGATTCACCAACCGTGATGCTTCTTTATTTCATCCCTCCCCCAATCATCTTCCTCCACTGAGTGCCCATGCACATGACAAAGTGGCACAGTAAAATTCATTTGCATGTCCTCACAAGAGGTGCTGGACGCTTGGTGACGTGCTGACTACCGGTTGTGCAGTGGCTCCTGGGTTGTGTTTTTTGTGCCAAAGTGGATATAAAGAGGAGGCTCTATTTGGCATCGCTTCTCATTTGGCAGAACAGGGTTACAGTGTTTCCCATTCATTAACTAATGTATGGCGGCCCGCCACAGTCTCATAATGAACTGAAAGTTTTTTTTTTCATCATCTCTCACTCCACGTTAACTCTCTGAGACCCATGGGATCATATACGATCCCCAAAATCACGTTGTCTTTAACACGTCATATCTCCGCAACGGTTAGAGCTAGAGACATGCCGTTTTTTCCTCTTAAACTATAGAAACAGCGCTAACCGGCGAGCCATTTATTTGTCTGTAAAACTAATACGTAAAGTTGTAAAAGATGTGGATGGTCTCCCCTTTTGCATGGCGAATTGCTTGTTCTACTATGTATATCGATCAATTCTCCCCCACCATCTTTGTTGCTGACATACTAGAGTGTATAGGTCACATTTCTATATCGGACACTGCTATTGGCTCCAGTGGATGCAGTTACAGCCAATCGGAGTGTCTCTATTCATTTATAGGTTCCTTGCTAGTAGTCAGCCCCCCCCCCCCACGTTCTACACATACGTGCTGGAACCGACTGTCAGGAACAACATTTCTGGCAAAATTTTGAGGACATGACATCGTTTGATTTAAGTGGCTAACTAGCTAGCCTAGATAAGAAAATAGGAAAAGTTTCCTAGTATGACTCAGTTGTCATGTCCATCCCAGTTTTATTTCTTGCTTGCAGCTGCCAGCTTGAATTTGTGCGCGATGACTTATATCTTGCAAGTGGCAGATATTTGATTAAAGTGCAAGTAGTATTACTGCCAGCTTTCATTCACAGTGAGTGTCATCATGAACAAGAGGAAGGGTGACATTCATCAGTTTTTTGGGCAGCCTCAGAAAAGAAAAGTAAGTTGAGAGCAGTGGGGAAATGAGTACATTGGACTACCAGTCAGATGATAGAAGTAAGAGATGAGTCAGTTTGATATAATAATAAATGGTTTATAACCCTTATTAATTAATAACCCGTATTGATAGCTTCTTAATTTTGCTCTCAAAGTGCACCAGATTGATGCATTTAACTTTAAAATTTAAAAAACGTTTCTTCGGACACCCCTAGAGGGTTCGGGGTCCTCCCCCCAGGATCTCATGAAACACGTCATTCGGGTGGACTCTTGGTCTACACCTATGTTTTGAAAAAGCATTCATATTACCAAAATTTAAGCAGACTGTGTATGAATTACTGTTTGGAACATACCAAACCTACAAATGTTTGGTGAAGTAACAGAAATAGTGACCCTTGATTTCATGTGGTGGGTAATCCATGGCAGCAAGGAAAAGCTGTTTGATCATGTTGGTGCATCTTACCTAACTTAATGACAGGACAAAAACATCAATGAGAATCTGTATCTCCACGCCAACACAGTTGCACGTTTACATCTAATATCTGCCCCATACAGTGACAGTCAGCAGTGCCTCACTCAGTGGTGGTAATTACAGGAAGGCGCTGGGATTTTATGTCACCATTTGGATTGATCCTGATCAAACAGGCAACCTTTTGGTCATTAGTTTGCTTGTCTGACCTTCTTAGCAACCACATTCCAATTTTCAGCACTATTTGCAGGTTGTGAAATAGAAATTAATACTACCACTGATCTTACAAAGAGTGGCAGATAAATAACTAAAACATGTCAATTTGTTTCACAGTAATTGTGTGTTTGTTTCACAGGAGCTTCATGTGGGATGACACCGTAACATTAATCAATGGACTGCCTGTAGTAAGGAAAATAATTAAAATAAGATTTTTGTTTTAAAGTAAAGCCTCAAGCTGCTTTTACAGTGTCAAATGTACATCATCACTCTGTGAAGTTCAAAGCAGTCCGTGAGTTATTTTGTGATGAAAGGCTGTAATGTACTTTTTGTCCACTTTGCCTCAAGGAAAACAAACCACCAAACAATAAAATGGGCCCAGAAATAAAGGTACATTTCCACCAGTGTTAGAGTGGTGTTAGAGTGGATTTTTCCTTTAATATTATGAAATGAGTTGTAAAAGCCAAACAATGAAGGGTCAGACAGTAAAAGTTTTCTGGTTAGTGTTCACTACTTCAACCAGCCTTTGAGGAAGAAAATAATTTAAAAAGTGCCGATTAGATTACTGGTGATGTAAATCCTACGTGAGATGAAGTTAATGAAGTAAGATATGATTTCATGACTCCAGGATGAATAACCCTAAAAGGATGACAGGCCATCCAATACAGCTACATGTGATTTATTTTACTTCTCTTTGCAAGTTCTGATAAGCTTGAAGTACATACCGTCAACAAACCAAATACTAAATGCAACAATGTAAAATTGTCTCCTCTGACTCAGACAAAAAGAAAAACCCAACCAAATGGTCTCAAACTACGCAATAAATGTATTTTCAGAGATACCCTGTACTTTGATTCAGTACAGATGTTTGGTGTTGTAACTACTATCTTACTTGAAGTAAAAATCGTGTTGCTTTGTTTCTTTGAGATGACTTGTTTCTTTGGGACTCTTCTCACTTTGAACTCACCTTGCCTTGACAAGCAATTTATTGCGGTCATGCAGATATTGACTGTCCTCTTCCAGTAGCAATGGCGGAAGTGGCGTGACGTTATCGTGCCACCATAAGTATCAGGGAAGAGTGTGGGGCTTGTGGTTGGGAGTACAAAATGTAGAGGTGGCAGAAAATGCTCATATGGATCATTGTTTTGGTATGAGGTCTTGTTAAAGAGAAGACTGTAGTAGTAAAATATGGGGTTAACGATTCTTGAATACACTTTGTATTTGTAGTAGTTTTATCAAACTCAGGTTGCAGCCCGTTTCTATAGAGACATGTTCTAACTACAAATGTTACTATTGTACGAGATGGACGATCCCTCACTTTCTCCCTCTCGCTTACCCCGCAGTCTAAAGCCACATTTCTCTGTTCAGGTCACCAAATCTCAGTGACAGGACATTAATACAACTTGTAGGCTGCAGGGACTTAAAGTGGCAACACTCAGTTGACTCTGCACTGATCTGCCAGAGAGAGGGGAGAACGAGGTGACAGCGAGGAGGGAGCAGATAAAAACAGGGCTATAGAGAGGGGACTGGACTGACCTGAACCTAAACTGATTCTGAAAACATCAGGTCAACTTACACTCTATGGCCAAAAGTACGTGAGAGTTGACTAGATACCAGCTTTTATGTGAGAATTTATTGTGATATCTCAAAGAGATTAGCCCCACCAGAAGAGAATCTATTCTAATCCAAGAAGAATAGTTTGTTGTTTATGTAGAAGAATGTGTCTAGAAATGAGAAACTAATATAATCATATGTGTACTAGTGGATCATTCATCTTAAACCAGACAAAAATCTAAAAGCACACACACACACGCACACACGCACTCGTATATATATCATCATCATCAGAGTGGTTATGCCAGGTAAGAGGGCCTATTCATTATCATTATTCAAACCAAGCCAACGCTAAACTATTATTCACCAAGGTGTGTGTGTGTGTGTGTTAGGAAGAAAGAGAGAGAGAAAGACGGGGGAGAGTTTCTGTCTAGCTTGTGTGTGTTTGTCCTCTTATCATTTCCAGTCTGAGTTCCTTGAGTCAGAATCTCTTGATGTGTGTGATTTTCACATGTGTTTGTGTTTCCCATGTGGATTTGTGCGTGTGTGTTGTCAGGGCTGCCGTGTGTGTCTGGTGTGTGTATGTGTGAGCGTGTGTGCCAGCCCAGCCTGCAGCCTTGCTCGGGGGCTTCCAGCTCGACTCTTCAGTTATGCATCTAGCCAAGAACCAGAGTGTGTGTGTGTGTGTGTGTGTGTGTGTGTGTGTGTGTGTGTGTGTGTGTGTGTGTGTGTGTGTGTGTGCATTTCATGGATCTGAGTTTATCCTTTTGCCACAGCTGTTACCTCAAGCACTAATTCTGTGTGTGTGTGTGTCAGAAGGTCTTGAGCAACACGAATGGATCAGAGTGGAAATGAGGGAATTTCAAGTAGCAAGGAATGTTAAAATGAAGACGTCTGAAGAGGCTGTTTGAGGGTTAAGACTTGGTTTTAATGTCATGATTAGGTTACGATAAGGGTTAGAGGCTAGGAAATGTACACTATATCGCCAAAACTATGTGGACACCTGAACATTACACCTATATGTGATAGTTGAACATGCCATTCCAAAACCATGCGCATTAATCCACCAGATGTTGGAATCTTTGCTCCCATTCATCCACAAGAGCACTAGTGAGGTCCAACACTGATGTTGGGCGACAAGGCCGGGCTCGCAGTCTGCATTCCAGTTCATCCCAAAGGTGTTGGATGGGGTTGAGGTCAGGGCTCATTTCTTAATGGACATGGCTTTGTGCATGGGAGCACTGTCATGTTGAAACAGGAAAGGGCCAAACACAAACTGTTGTCACAAAGTTTCCCAAATTTTGTCAACTTTTGCTCACTATTGTCTAAAATTTCATCATAGGCTGCAGCATTAAGATTTACCTTGATTGCAACTATAAGGGACCTTGACCAAACCATGAAAATGGTACGTAAAGGACAGGGGTCCTGTCCTTTATGTTTGTATATCCTGTCCACATACATTATAATGTGTTTTGTCAATGAGGGCCCTCAGAAGTATACAAGTGCACACATACTATGTGTGTTTGAAAGTGAGAGATTAATAGTAATAGTAATTAGTAATTGCCAGTCTCTACTTGAAGGTCAAATATTCAACATTTCGCACTAACACCATAACAACAACTGAAAACAAATTACCCACTGACTCTAAATTAGTCTCTCTCTCTCTCTCTGTCTTATTTCTCATTTTCTTAGAGAAGAAAATTATTTCCTTGTTGTAATACATTTGTCCAGGTCTGTCTTGTTATCTCTGCCAAACACACTGACTCCCCCCCGCCCCCCTTTTCAGATCAGCCCTCCTCTGTACTGCTGCTGCTCTGAATGGGCAAAAATGTTACACGTCTTCCCTTCATACATGACACCGATGAGGTGAATCCAGGTGAGAGCTGCTCCAGCTCAACATCACGCTGGCTGGCCTCGTCCTGCCACAGGTTGACAATCATTAACCATGTCCACAAACTGTACCACGCTCCTCCTCCCAGATACAAGGGGAGGACACCATAACATGAACACCGCCACAATCTAATGCAATACAGTGTAACTTCAACATTAACTGCAGCCTCAGAAATGATTTATTGCAGGGAAATTGCTTTGGATTACAACAGACTCTAGTGTCTGTCCTTGATGGATAAATATTGAATAGTTATTACTACTACTGATACTAATAAAAGTAGGACATTAATTAAAGAGTATTTCAAAAACATTTTTAGAAGTGATTTAAAAGATGTTACTGAACTTGGATACTCAGGCAGTGAGTTCCAGAGCTTTGCGACTGCAAAACCCTGGTCACCTTTTATCTTGAACCAGGATTTGGAAACAATCTGAAGAACTCTGCCTGAAGATCTGAGACTGCACTCTGGTTCATAGGCAGGCAACATTTCTGCAATAGAGCTAGGAGCTAGTCCATGAAGTGCTTGAAATGTAACCGGTAAAATAAACTCAGGGAACAGACTGGTAATCAGTGAAGAGAGGCCAAAACAGCGGTAATATGTTCTTGTGTCTTTGAGTTTGTTGAAAGATTAGTACTCCTTATTTTATTAACTATAGACAGATGGATACGTGGATTGTTAAATACATATTTACACTAACATATAAAGGTGTGGGTAAAGTCCAATAGCAGACATGGACACCAGATGTGCACAGAAGTTTGTACTACTTTGAGTGTCTCCATATAGTTGGATGTATATATATAGTACATGTACATGTACATGTATATATAGTTACATGTGTTTGTCCACACAGTCATAACCAGATGACGAACTTTATGTCATGCATTTGATTGGTCTGTTCGGTTGGTTTATACTGTTATTTGGCTGGTTGATGGCATGTAGGATGATGGTATGTGCCTTTGAGGTGATCCTTGGCTGCATGACAGTGAACATTAGTTTGACAGTTGACACAAACAAAGAACTGATCCAATAAGTGTCTGTATTTCAAAGTAACAACTGTTAGTTCAGAAAAAGTCTGTTTGTTTTCAAGAATTTGCTGCAGGTCAGTGGAAAGGAAATGTATTGTCACTTTTTGTTTCAGTGTTTTTTAATCACTCTAGTTCAAGTGTGCCACTTTCCAGGTCTTTTTCCATTCTATATTCAGATTTTAGATTCATTTGTATCTGCCGCTTGTATGGGGCTTGTTTTTTAGTGTTTTCATCATCAGGTCAGGCCAGGTCTCCCTTATGGAGAAAGTGAAACTTGTTCTCTTTTTAATGCAAACCTCTGAGGACGTGGAGCAGAAGCTATCTTATAGTTTTAAAGGTCAGCGCTATATGTGAATAAATCAGAGCCGTTATTGGCTGTGGGAATATTGACGTTAAGCCCACAATGATTCGCTCTATCACAGTATAACCACCTTGTGTTGTAAGCAAAGTTCATGCAAGTGACTCTAATCCCAAAGCTACTGCTGTCTCGTCTGTTCTGTTTATTATTATGAAGTGTTTCTCCCTGCCGGCTCCTCTCCGGTGGAATGACCTTCCCTCGCTGAAGGCGGAGTCACTTCTCATCTTCCAGGCTGAAAACTAGACTTTTTATGATGTACTTCACATTATTGTCTCCCTGCTGAGCCACAGCCAGTCTCAGCTCACCCTCACTGCTCTCCAAAATCCTCCTGATAGAACCCCTCCTCTTTTTTTCCATCACTTCACTGAGGTACATGATTAGTATTTGGTCGGTGAATAATTGGAATCAAAACATATTCCACTGTTATTGTTGAAAATTTAGGGTGCTTTTACACCTGAACTGTTTGGTTTGTTTCAAACGAATTCTGGTGTGTTTGCCAATTTGGTTCAGTTATTTTAGACTGGTGTGCCAATCGAACAGATCCATCAGAAAGGGAAAAGGAATTAAACCAGCGGTGTGTTGTGCTTTTGTCCTGACCATCATAACTATTCCTCCATAATATCATTGGAGGATACCTCTTTTGGATTCTGTTTCTGCCTGTTTGACATTACTCATGATATATGAGTTCCAGTTGCAGTCTCAACTGATAATGCTAATATTCAATTGTTAGACAACAACGCCCCTTAGCTGTTCTAAAATCACTGTAAACAACGGCTTCTTAGGGCTTAATGCTTTTACAAAACAGTTACTACATACACCGATCAGCCATAACATTATGACCACTGACTGGTCATAATGTTATGGCTGATCGGTGTATACCTTATGTAGGTTTCATAAAATAAACACACAGCAACAAAAAATGCAATAATTTATTGATAACAAATAATCATTCTTCCGCCAAGCAAAGCAGTTCTTCAGCGACATTTAGCAGAATGGTTGCCAAGCAATACACAGACGCAGTGGAGAGCATGGTTAAAGATCGGGATGATTATTAACATTTATCTGGATATCCCCATTAATTGTGCAATTGTTGAAGTAGTGTTTGATTATGTTAGCTCTCCTCTTTGATGGTACAGGGGTGTTTGACTCTGGACAGGTGCGTTTTAATTGCGCGGTGCCAGAAGCAAGAATATTGCTCCAGCATCTTCTCTCGTTGTAGTTTGGGGCGAATTGCAGGGACGATTCACATTTATGCCCCGTCACTGACATGATTTCTCTTGCCTTTAGGCCAGCATCAGAGAGTTTTTATAGATGGTGCTTTGCAAGCAGTGGCTGTCTCTTTCAGCAACTCATCCATGCTTAGCCCTCCCAGTAAATCAAAAATTCACAACAAAATCGGAAATTTTGAAACAAATTTGTTTGGTGCAGTAATATTGATGTAAGGCAGTCACAGTGTGTTTATAGAGTTTATTTACAATGGCTTTGAACGCAGTTCAGTCAATCATAATCAAGGACCAGAACTATCTGTTTTATAATTTATTTTCATGGCGAACCTGCTTTCCTTCAACCTGCCTTCTCCACCTAAGTAAGTGGTTTCCAACATTTCCCCCAATGCCCTTTGACATCACCAAGAAAATAAGCTGCATCAACTTGCTGCATGCAGCTGAGGAATATACATGAGTGTGATAGTAAATATCACTTATCAGCAACTGCAACAAGGCAAACGTGAGTCAAAGCTGCTCTTCCCTCATATTTTAATTGCAGTGTAAAACATAGCTTATTTATAGTGAATATAAATATTCACCCCCTATAGGCATGGACTATAAAGTTTGTAGTTTTGTCCTTTAGGAAGAACAGGGGCTGTAGTCGGCCTCAATTCACATCAGTATTGTAATTATTGCGGGTTTTCTTGGTGGGAAAAAGAATCTAAACATAAGTAGTAGAAATTAGCCATCTGCCATTTGCAAAATGATTACTGTATCACATTGAGCATAACAATGTGGAGCAGAGTAGTGGATGCTGGTGTGGTTTGAGATGTTCCTATGATTTGATATAATACATATTTTCTTTATTGCAAACTTATTACAATGGAAGTACTGACATGAATCCAAACTAACTACTTTAAATAACTCCAAATGCACTTCAATGCAAAATCGGTACAAATCAGAATTGGTTATCTTATGACATCGACTACAGTGAGCCCACTTTAAACTGCAGAACCTTCAAATATTAAACCCTCAGCAGTGTGCTGTATGCAGCAGGCAGTATGTACAGAAATAAAAAATAAGTAACGTGTATTAATCATACTAAAGCAATACAGAGAGATTCAACCGCACAACAGGAAGCAAACATAAAAAAGAAAAGTGTAAGATGACTGTGTTTACTGCCTAATCTCTCCTCTGGATAAATATGTAAAATATCACACCATATGTTCATATATGAGCCTTGGGGAGGTTTGCCTTATAATCTTACAAAGGCTGAAGTCATGCACCTTCAGAGATTGGTAATATAATTTGCAGACAAGTGCTTGCTTTTATTTTGTATTTCACTTCCAGCACAGACAGGAAGTGAAGTGAAGTTTTCCAGTCTTTTCTTCTGTGTTGCTGCATTTGACTGTTCTTCATAATCTGTGTGATATTCACTCAGAAAATTGACTTGCACTGAATTCAACTGGCAGATGTTTTACTGAAGAACTTCAGCAACACACACTTGCAGCAACAGAATAAAATAAGAAAATGTGAAGGTAACTGAGTTATCTATTTGTCAAACGTGTCTGGATTACTGTTACCATCAGATAATAAAACTGCCACTCAGAATAATTTTGTTTTATGTTGAATTAATTAGTAGAGATCACTCAGCTGACGCTGCAATTCATTATAATGAATGCCTGACTTCTGAATCGCTATGTAGGAAATTTGAAAGTGAATGGCAGAAACTGAGTTTGCTTTGTCTGATGTGACACTGAATGTAACACTTAATTGTGGGTTGATGAAACCTTTTCTTAATTTATCCTCCTAGTTTCCCAGATGTTTCAGAGAAATTGTGTTGAATTGTAAGAACAATTTATTCAGTGAGACATTTTTGCCTCAAAATAGTTTTCAAAAAGTTTGAAATTGGAAGCAATAATGACCAAATGTCAGTGTTACTTTTAATCTCAAATACAAATTAGTTCATGTTTCAAATTGAGTATCAAGAATCTGAAAAATCAGTTTCTTGCCATAATCTCTGAGTACCATGGCCTCTGCATCATGTTAAATATGTCATGGTGCTCACATGTGTCATAATAACTGTGATATTTCCAACAGCGCCTGAGGACACCATTTGTGTTATCTGTATAATCACAGCACATTCCCCTATGGTGTTAGCTTTAATTGCTAATCCTGCATACACAAATTCACAGAGAGAATCTGCCTTTGCTGCAGCGGGGTGTGATTGTGCAATTCCAGTTTAATTTAACACCCAGGAAATAAAGCTCGTTTGATTGTAAAGCTGGGCCCATGAAGCTGCTACTTCTCTTCTGAAAGCAGGACTCAGAAGGTAGTAATGTTAATGGCTGTGAATCGTTGAACCTGGAGAGTTTATCTGAATGCTTATCTTACACACACACACACACACACACACACACACACACACACACACACACAGCTGGGAATAAGTACACAGCGTCAGCTTCAACTGGCAGGGTTTGGGTGATGTGCTCAAGGGCACCGCAGCAGCACAGAGACCTGATTGGTTTTGTCCAGACTCAGGGCATCAGGTCAGGTCACTGCATCAGGGTTTTCAGGCCAAACCAGCAGTGTAAACAGTGCAAAAAGTGATAAAGGTACATTTTCTCAGAGACAAAATATAAGAAAGAATCCCAAAGTTTTACAGTTTAATTACTGAATACACTGATATATTTTTAAAAAGCTATTATGAATCAATTAATCAATTAACATTTGCATTTAAATTATACATTAATAGATACAAGGTTAAAAAAGATAATTAAATTTGCAAATTTACAGTCTTATTTCCTTATTCTGGCTTTATACGATTAATTAATAAAAGTTTTTTTTTATTTTAAAATAAAATTTAAAATGGCTTTTATTTTTGTTTTTACATGTACTGTGTCTGTCCCACAATTCATTTTTTCCTGATATTATTATTATATTTTGCATGATTGTTTTAATTTAAAGACGTGTAAGCAGGGTGCCATCTAAAACATTTATTAAAAAGTCCAACCCACAGAGCAGCAGAAGCGGGAGCTCTGATTGGCCAGCTGTTGACCTCTGACCCCACACATGACTCCCACCAAAACAGCTGCTCTCATATTGACTGACTGATTTTAAATTGACTGAATTTAAAGGCACTTTTAATTATCCATTTTTGTGAAGTTTTTTAATTTATGAATTGATTATAATCAAACACTGTTAATTATTCTGGTGGCACACTCCAGACTCCATAGCTGGATAGAGTGCAAGATGCTCTCTTATCCTATCCACTTGTGTGCAGATTTTGTGGGAAAATGGAAAAGTCTTGATGGCAATTGAGGATAAAATATGACTATGATATGAAGCTCATTTGAGTTTAAAAGCTTACATTAAAACCACAGTCAGCTCTTTGATTCATTTAGATGGCTTACAAGCTTCATCCTGTTTTATGCTAATGTATGCATGTATCATCAAACCATGAGGCCCTGAAGGAGGAAGCTTTTAAAGCTAATTTACTTATAGAGCATGAGATCAATGGGCTTTAACATTTTGGTTCACCGTCTCTGTTAGTGCACAGACACAGGAAGTGTTGCTTTGTTTCCACCAAAGGCTGTTTTCTTTTGAAATTAATGCAATTTTCTTCTGCGATGCTTTACAGTGACAACATGTAACACTCATCTGGATGTGATTACGTAATACTGAGAGCCTATTCATAGTGTGGCTGAGATGATCACCTCTGCTGATGTATATCATGGACTCAAAACTCATCATACAGTATATGCTGTGTCTGCAAACACACAAAGACATATCTCTGTGGGATGTACTGTAGACCAAACCCCTGCTCTGTTTGTGTGTGTGTGTGTGTGTGTGTGTGTGTGTGTGTGGGCCTTTTCCTTCTCTTCTCTCTTTACTGTGCACACACACAGAAATTGGAAACAACACAAATCTTTACTCATACTCTCTTGCTCACTCACCGCCGCACACATAAACACAAACACACACACACAAACACACACACATTGGATTTGCTGGATCAACACTTTTCTGTTGTCCACTAAATGTGGACCTCTGAAACAAACACACACAGGTCCCCCAGGGCCAAGCTCAATTTGATTCATTAGAGTTTGACCAATCAGGTTTAAGATGGCTCTGTCATCGGGAAGGTCGGGTAGAAAAGACCAGAGATCATCAAATCACACACACACACACACACAAAGAAAGTTTCTTTAACTTGACTTTTTAACCTTTTAACTTTTCTTGAGATGCAGGTCTGAAAGCAAAAAGCTCTTCTTTCCTGTAATACACACACACACACACACACCCATGCATGCACACACACCCACACACACAGTCAGTCAGCAGTGCTGAATCATAAACATTTCTTCCCTCCTGGAACCCAAACTCACTGCTGGTTATTTCTAATGAGGGAGAGAGAGAGAGAAAAGAGCAGCCAAGCACAAACAGAAATGCAGTAAGAAAGACAGATACAGATACACTACATGGTCAAAAGTAGGCGGACAAACATTTGTCCACCTACTTTTGGTCTAGGTCTGTTTTTCAGGGCGTCTTCACACCTGTAGTTCATTTGCTCTGATCCGAATCAGTTGATAAGTTTGTAAACTTGGAGAATTTTCCCCTTGATTCAGTTTCTTTTCACACAGAGAAAAATCCAAGCGAACCAAAATGCATCACTACAAACCACGTGAGAACATTCACTAAATAAATAATAAATAGTTTTCACAGTTTGATGTGGAAGAATTTGGACTGCACAGGCCTCAACACCATCCAACACCTCTGCGATGAACTGGAACACCGACTGCGAGCCAGGCTTTATCTCCCAACATCAGTGTTGGACCTCACTAAAAAAAAGTAGAAAGCAGGAAAGTTTGTTTCTACCAAAAACAACAAACTGCACTTTAGCTTGAACAGAGTGTGTGTGCGTGTGTGTGTGTGTGTGGCTTATTTTGTGACATGTGCACAAAAAAAAAAATCACATTGTTCATTGTTACGTTTGCTTTAATTTTAGACTTAATTAAAACTTAAGTTAAGTTAATTAAAACTTGAGACTTTAATTTTGTTTCGTTTTGCCTGCATTTTGAATACCCCCTCCACAAACACACACAGTATACATATTTCTGTATGGATGAACCACTTCACTATATACTGTATGACAGCTTGAGATTCAGAGAATTCTTTATGCTTTTCAAATTGCATACAATATCTGATTTGCTTTTGTTTTTGAGTATGCTTTGGTTGTAGTTTCTGAGAGTTTTGCTCTTTTTCCTTCAGCAGTGGGGAGATGTACTGCGGCGTTTTACAATAGTTATGTAAGTGCTTTTGTTTGAGTTCATTGTCATGTCAGTTTCAGAGTTGCTCACGCAAAAAGGGAGAGAAATAGTTAGGAACAGTGCTTCTCCAGGGATTTCATGAAACTGATACTTTAAACAGAAAAAATATAAAACCTAATGTTGCTCTTAAAACTGCCTTTAATATTGCTGGTGCCATGTTATTTTCCAGTGTTATAATCATTGACTAGACGTTACTAAATCAGTTGGTTGTGACTATGAGGAAGCGTCGCCCTCCATAGTGTATGTCTACCTCTTGGTTAGAGGCTCCCTATGGAGTTTTTGACCTCTGGGGTGCTATAGAGCTGTTTTTGTATGAGCTGGTCCTCTTTAAGTTTATCTTGTGCACTTGCATGCAGACGTACATGCACGTGCAATCTCGCAGATGAGGCGATGCCCAGTCCTGCCAATAGTGTCACACTATTTCACCGATCAAAATGTGTCAGTAACATGCCAAGATATGCTGCAATGCGACACAAAAGGCAGGGAAGAAGAAGACTGCTAGCAAAACGTGGATATAAACAATTCTGGATTTAAAATACTAAAAAATCTGATTTGCAAATATTTTTTATGAAGAAGGAAATGCATTCAACCTATTTATTAGATCTCAAGGATACACACAATGTGTTTTGGTGAGTAACAATGAATGTGAACAAGTCTGGGGTGATCATTTAGCCATTTTCCTTTCAAGATGTAAATAGTGAAGTTTTAGTGAAGTTCTTTATGTACATAGTCTTATTCTTACCATTATTTATTTTTTATCGTGCCAGACTTTTTCTAGGTCAGAATGCAGAAGCATTCAAGTCTTAAGTGAAATCTCTCAAATAAGTTAAGTCTCAGAGCAGAGCAGTCCTCATAATAGTGAATCAAGACTAACCTGAGTCCAAAGCTCAAGTCTACAGCTCTGAGAGACGGACATGTGGCTGTCGTCACCCTCCAGAGGACAACATAGGGAGTCAGCATTGAGAAACTAGCCATTCTAAATTAAGAGAAAAATGAAGAAAAATATATACTAATGCATACTAAACTATACTATACTAAATGCATGTGTGATGCGTGCTTCCAGAAATGTCCAGCAGCTACATCGTTAATACTCAGAGCTGTCTCGTGTCTCCTGAAGTCCTTCTGCTTCATGACATTGTTGACAGAAAAACAAATCATGAGTTGTTCCATCTCCGGCTGACTCATCTGTCAGATTTCACTCCCACTACTGTACTATCAGTGGTTTAGATGAGTCATTCACTCATTTACATGACTCTCTTAGCTTTCTGTAAATGCCAAGTTGAAATGAAGCAGTCATGAAACATGTTGCAAGTGAGACATAATCACTTGGAGCTTTACAGCGGCCTGTGAAAATCTGAGAGTCGGCCTGAGAGTGGCTAAGGTCTTCATCTGGGTGTTGGGTTCCTCGCCTGAGATCACCTCACTCTGCCTGCTTTGTTTCTGAGCACTGCTCTACCCACTGAATGCACATTCTGTAGCATGTAGCAGCCAGGGCTAGCACTGTTAGCATTACTGTTAGCTTATAGCCTATATCTGAGATCAGATGTATTCACATTTAGCAGCACTCTCATCTCTGAGGAGTTAAAAACAGTATTCACAATCCTTCTGATTGTCATGTGGGCCAGTGGATCCCAACCTGGGGGTCGGTACCCCTTAAGCGGTCCTAAGTGATGCAACTCGACACTTATATAACGCAGATTAAGCCATATATCAAAATCATATTGCTTGAAAACTTTTCGGAATGTATTATTAACAATCAAAAACACACAAAAAAATATTTTTGCCATGTGTGACATTTTTTACAATCATTTCTGGATGGCAGATTGTTTTTGTCTTTAGAAATGTATTACTACATGTCATGTTATATTTCATGTTTATACTGGTCTGTCTTACACATAGGCTACTGTAACTTCTTATAGACTGACACCTACCAAACCAAAATTAGTCAGCCCAGAAATCACAAATCAAAGTCACTTGCTTGTGGTCACTGCAACATGGTTGTGCGGACTGCTCCACTGTTTTGCAGTTGAGCATGGATGGACAGATGATGCATCTCCAGCGTTTTTGTGGGTGGACCTCATAGACAGGGTGTGATATAGTCCAGGGTCGCTAAAGACTCAAGGTCTGCATTTAAGGGTTACAGAGATAAAAAATAATAATAATAATTACACACATTTCAAAATATTTTTCCTTTATCTAGTATTTTGCTTTTTTCTTGTAAAATACAGTTTGACACTTTCACCTCTTCAGGCTTGTAGATAGTCCCCAAATCAATCAATGTTAGACAGAAAAGTCACTCTTTGGTCAACAGCTCATGTCAACACTAAGGTCAGAACCTGTGGGATCACAGAGGCTTCGCTTTAAGGGGTCACAAGCCAAAAGGTTGGGAACCAGTGATGTGGGCTTACATAGTTTTACATTTATTCACCCAGTGAATGTTAATAAGTCTCAGACTGTGACTTTAGGGTATAAAGGTCATTTAATGAGTAACATAATTATTGGTACCATCATTTAATTCATTGTGTTAATTAATTTTAAAGTTGAATTTAATTCCATCTCCTGTGTCATTCCTTAATTTTCTTTTCCTCCCAGTGCTCCCCTTCTTTCTCCCCCTCCTCTCCTCTCCTCCATCTTTCCCTCCTCCTCTTGTCTTCTCAGCTTGTGTTCATTAGTTGAGTGGATGGAGGGAATTGGCACACAGCAAGGATGGGGATAAAAACTACATTTGGTTTTCAAATCCTGCTCTGTGATCAACTGAGCTCGTCTCACGTGATGAAGCAGCGATGGTTTGGTCTGCTGCATCTCGCCTGATCAGAGCAAACTTGTTGGTTGTTGTTGTTCTTTTTCCTCTTGCTTTAATGCGAAGAGATATTTTGATTTGACTGGAGCTGTCCTTTCCACTATGGCACGGGTTTTGTATAAGTAATTTGTGAACGGTCCCTATTTGGGGAAACACTCAATTAAATCACGAGTAGAGGTGCTGATGGTACTTCAGTTATTAGGTGTGTTGTATATCTGCTTTGAAACTCTGTCCCTTCAGTACTGATTATCACATAGTTAAAGAATTCATTGTTTCCTGTTAATTCATGAATCTTTTATAAACATGTCCCAGGATTGTACCAGTGTTTACAATATTAAATGTAAATAGAAATGCCCTTTGATTGAGTATTATAAGTGAGGCTTGCAATGTGGTGCCTTCATGTGCTGTAGAAATCTATGACTTTCATTGCTTGAGAGCTGTATGTCCATTTTGACTGCGGTTCGTTTGTGGCGTGAAAACAAAGCAAAACAACCACAGGATTCTGTGACGTGATTTTAGCATGGATTCAAAAACAAAACCATAACCCACACTATGACTTTTTTACTTTGTTCTTATTTCTTTTCTCATTCTTACAAAAACATGACTTGTATCTGTGGTTTTGATGCTTGTGTGAACAATGAATGAACACTTGTTTGCAGCTTGTTGTGGGTTGCAGCTATCCTCCATTATCTGTCTTTTGTGACTAACACCAGTTATCTCTTCTCTTTTATTCTCTTCAGATTCCCACCTTTCTGCGTCTCTCCCTCCCAATCCATCCATTTGTCAGACGCCCGTCTCTCCAGCATGTCGCTGAAGGTCCAGACCAGCAATGTGACCAACAAGACAGATCCAAAGTCCATCAACTCCCGGGTGTTTATCGGCAACCTGAACACAGCAGTGGTGAAGAAGTCAGACGTGGAGAGCATCTTCTCCAAGTATGGCCGGGTGCTGGGCTGCTCTGTGCACAAGGGCTACGCCTTCGTCCAGTACGCCAGTGAGAGGCACGCCAGGGGGGCCGTGATCGGGGAGAATGGCAGGGTGCTGGCCGGACAGACGCTGGGTGAGTCCACATGACACAGCGTGGATTATAGCTCTGCTTACAAAGCAGGGAAAGAAAAATGCAGTGGTTGTGGTAAATAACTGTTTGAGACCTTTTTTTCAAGTTTGGAGGATTTACCCACAAACCATTTAAGATGATGTTATCCTGCCTTCAAATGGAAATAATGAAGTTGTATTTTCGACATGGAGTGGACATTATGTTTGGCTTTCAAGTGGTTTAAGTAACAAGATCAACATTTCCTTGTTGCATTTTTAAAAACTTTAACGCCATGTTTAGTAACAACTAATCTCTATAAACAGATATCTGCATATGAATGCAGAATCTGTAGGCAAGGGACAAGATTTTGGTATCAGAAGCGTTCTGTCCGTTTGTAGTCCGAGTAGTGTGCCGTTGCCCCCAGAGGCTAAATCTTCGTCAGATGATAGCCAATGGGTTCCGATATTGAGGAACAACAAATAAGTAGACAACAACAATCTCAAAAATTTTTGAAAAATGTCTAAATGGGTGTGTAACTTGTGGTAAAACAGCCTCTACACTGCAGGTTTTTAATTAATGGATTAATCAGTTAATTCATTAGTTTGTTAATTAATTCATCAATTAATTAATTTGTCTTCAGAATCAGGTTCCCAGGAGAGAGACATCTTCGAATTGCATCTTTTGTTCATAGTCAAGTCAAGTTATTTGAGGATCATTTTAAACCACTACAAATAAAAGACTTAAACAACTGATCGACTATCAAAAATGTTGTTGAACTGACTAATCATTTCAGGACCAGCCTTGGTTACTGTTTTTAACCTTCCTCTTGTGTTAGGGTCGGCACTGACCCGTTTTTAGGTTTTAAATGCATAAAAGAACCACATAAATTTGTTTATTGCATCAAGGCTTTTTGACTTTGTCAGGCACCTCTTTTTCAACAAAATAAAATAAAAAAAATGTTTTCACTAAATTATAAAATGCTCTGGTTGAAATTATGACCTTTGTGTTGTTAGGGTCGGTTTCGACCCAGTTATAAAAATAAGAATAATAATAAGAAAAATAAAAGCAATAATTAGAGCTAAAACTGAAATCATAAGTGCACTGTCAGCCAACACACTGACAGCCAGCTCCTCTCCCAATCATGTGAGCTTTAGGGGATTCTCATTTTGCGTTGTTTTAAAGTATACCTGCACAAAAACAAAACAAACAAAGAAAACCAAACCAAGGAAAACGTGTAGTCCTCGATATGACTACTGGACTGCAGGGTCACAATATCACTTGTGACAATTTTTTCACCAGCTATGACCTTGGACAAGAACTTCTCAGGAGGAAACTTACCATGGTGGGCACAGTGAAGAAAAATAAGCCTGAGCTGCCTGCTGAAATCTTGCAGGTGAAGGACAGGGCTCCACTTTCCTCAAACTTTGCTTTTACAGACACCACCACTGTTGTCTCATATTGTCCAAAAAGAAAACGGAATGTGATACTTATGTCTACTCTTCACAAAGATGCAGCTGTGTCATCAGGAAGTGACAAAAAGCCCACAATTATCCTCGACTATAACAAAACAAAGGAGGAGTGGACAACCGCCACCTACACTTGCCAGCGAATGACCAGAAGATGGCCAATGGTTGTGTTTTACAACATCCTTGATGTGTCTGCATGTAATGCATTTGTGTTGTGGACCCACATCCACCAAGGGTGGAATTCAACCAAAAAAAACAAGCGGAGAATGTTTCTTGAGGAGCTGGGAAATTCCCTTGTCAAGCCACACATTGAGCGAAGGGAACGGGTGCCCCGAGACCCAGATGCTGCAGCCTTTGTCAGACAGCTGCAGAGCTCACCCAGCACTCCGTCCACGCCATCAGCAACACAGAGAGCATCTGCACCAGCATCCTCCTCAGCCAGCCCTGCCTCAACACCAACCAGAACAGCCACAGCCACAACCCCAGTCAGGCCACCTGATTCTAAAAGAAAGAGGTGTCAGGTCTGCCCAAGCAGTAAGGACAGAAAGACAAACGTATTGTGCTTCAACTACAAGAAATATCTCTGCAAAGAACACACTAAAAGTGTCACATTTTGCCACACATGCATCTAAACACACACACATACACAAGCATGTTCTTGCACACAGAGACTTTTACTCTGATTTTGTTTTTTATTAGTTTTGGAACTAGTAATTGATTCTATTGGTTTGATTTGCTTGATTGGTTGTTGTTTGTTTGACCTTGCAAATCTATATTTTGTGTTATGACCTGTTCTGCTTTTCATTTTGTTTATATTAAAGTTCTATTGCTGAAAAAAATACTTTTTTGCCTTTTTCTTGAAGTAAATATATATGGGTCGAAATTGACCCGTAACACCATAGATGTTACTATAGTTAATAATATTAAAATGAAAAAATAAGTAAAACAAATTTGTTTAAGAGATGTGTTCTAATACCCCTCTGTAATAGTCAGGTAACACAACAACCTTTTATTTATTTATATGATTCTCTTGAGGTTCATTTTACATTTTTTTTAAATTGAAATCGAGAGGTATACTGACAAAAAAAGGCCCAGAGGCGCACACCAAAAATATTAAAACCAGTATTTTCATTGATAAGGAAGCCTAACAAGGTAACCAAGAGATGAGAAACAAATTGGATGAGAGCTAGTTGTTTTTAGTGTATTTTACAGCTGATTTAAGACACGGATCAAAACCGCACCGTTAACATAAGAGATGGTAACAGAAAGCTAACACAAGAGGAAGGTTAAAGAAGACAGGTAGACTCACTCCTGCTTGTGTAATCTCTGGGGAAACCAACCCTGCAGGCTACAGAAAACCTTTTTTTTCACCCTTGGAGTTGTCAGGACTCAGAGCCTCAGAATGTCTCTGGCTCACTGTTTCATCACAAAACATTTTGATGCCAAATCAGCAGGCAGACTGGATGATGAGTTCATTTCACAGTGCAGCACATGACAAGAGGCAGTTTGTTCATGTAGGTTTGGGTTCAGGCATGATCTCTTTCTTAGCACACAAAACGTGCCTATTCCTACAATATTTGTACATGGCCTCTTGACCAAGAGCTTTCCACAAGGACCTTTTTTTGGAAAACAAAAAGCTAAACATATGAGATGGGACACAAACGGAGGCCGAACACATTACATGCTCATTCCCCACCATGACCTCCATGCCTTCATACTAAGCAGCCCTAATGTCACACTGCATTGGTAGTGAATGTAAGCTTTGGACATGAATCTAGTACAGATTTGTCCAATATGAGCCTAATTTGTAGGATTTATGTCAAAAAGCCATTGCTGCTAAATGGCTGGTTGTTGAGTTGGTTTATTTGATTAATGTCTTCAGAACATCCACTCCTGTAATATACTGTAAAATCAGACTTAAGTTCAGTGAGCTTGCTGTAGCTGCACAAACCTCTGGAACCTTTGACGAGCCCTGAGCACCATTACATCAATTTTCTTCTTGAGTGTTTACATATGCCATCTCTCTCCCACCTTTCCTCTGTGTTACTGTGCAATAAAATATCAGAGAGGGATTCAGAGTTGAGCAGAGTGCGCCTTTAAGCCGCTAGAGTGTTTTCCTCCGTCTGTCTGTTCCCCCTGGCCGAGCAGGAAGAGACGAGCTGTCGGCGAGCTGGTGTGAAGATCTCAACTGGTTTATGTTCAGTCACTGCAGAGCTGCGAGCACATTTCTTTAATAGCCTCTCTCAGTGCAGTGTGTGTGTGTGTGTGTGTGTGTGTGTGTGTGTGTGTGTGTGTGTGTGTGAGAGAGAGAGAAAGAGAAAATATATGAATGAGCATAACTGAAAGTGTGTGTGTGTGTGTGTGTGTGTGTGTGTGTGTGTGTGTGTGTGTGTGAGTGAAAGTGTGTGTCTTCTGGGTTGAAGGGTTAATTACTATCTCACAAACAACACACACACACACACACACACACACACACACAGATGAAGCCTCCTGGGAAATATATCCTGTATTTCTCTGTGTGTGTGTGTGTGTGTGTGTAATGTAGTATAAAGCTGTGACAGCTAAGGGGCCACTAAGTGATGCTCTCTGCCCCATTGCAGCTTATGTGTGTGTGTGTGTGTATGTGTGTGTGTTGCTATAGGGATCATATAAAATCTGTCTTCTTTCTCTGTACCACTTAGTTACCCGACTATTTTCTCTCTTCACATGTCTCTCTAGCACGCTCCCTCTCTTTTAAGCTCTCCATCCCCTTTTAACACAGAATCACTATCTTGGTGTTTTGGTTGGCAAGCAATTACCAAAAAATTGAGATGCATATTGAGATGCATCAAAGAAAGAAGACTGTCATAAAAATCTAACATGTACAGCAAAATAGAATGATTGATCAGGCATAAAACGATGATGAGAGAAAGACCAATCACTAGAATGAGTTCGCCCAGAGCCAAGGAGGTCCAACATCAGGAAGCTCCATCCCACCTAGTTTTAAATTTGATCTCTGGAACAGCTTCCTGTCAGAGGACATCGTGCTAACTCTGATTGGTAAGGTGAGAGCAATTCTGTGTACGATCTCGAGCCAGGACATGAAATGCCTTGAACGTCATCAGTAACACCTCAAAAATCCATCCTAAAACAATCAGGTAACCAGTGTTGTGACAATTAAAGGTACCCTGTGGAGTTTTCTTCATCGATCGGCGGGATAGCTTAAAACCTGCGAGCTTCTGCACCTGCATGATACAGACAAAATGGGGACCCATTCATAAAAACATTGCTCCATAGCACTACTGGTCAAAAACTCCACAGGGTACCTTTAAGTGTTTCTTTACAGTGTTCACCTGTTACAGCTCAAAGCTGGAAGAGGTTTCATTTTAAGAACCTTAAGCTACTGTGGCTGGGGAACTAACCATGCGAGTTAGCTGCTAACATGGCAGCTACCCAAGTTAGCTGGCACGCTAGGTAGTTCAGTTGCTAACTGGACGGTGTTGGTCAATGGTGAGAATTTGCATGTCAGAGTTCACCAAAGCTGAACTTTAAAATCTGCATGGATTTACTTCGCCTACAGAAGTGAAGCTACTGATCGTGGCGATTCTGTTGTAAATTGCTTTAGGTCCTAAACTCTGTACCACTAAAACCCGATGGTGCCTTAAATTATAGCTATATACTCTAGATATAATGATAGATGTAGGGATAGATAAAAATATAGAGAAATATAGTGAAAAAATATATCTTTACCAATCTTGTTAGCTGCAGGACTGTAATCTTTAAGGTCAATCTCAATACTGTACAGTATGTACAGCAGGAAGGTTATCCACAGTCGTCTGAGTTCTTGCTCAGTAATGACTGGAGCATTAAAGGAAAAGGGAAGGGGCCTGGTTACCTGTACCTACCTAAGGCACAAACAATATATTGGCCTCCGAAGCTCTAACTGCCTATTCAACTGCAGGTTGGATCAACAGAATTTCTAAATACATTTTTTTTTTTAAAACAGGCCAAAAACAAACTACTGTAAAATTCAGTAATACTGTCAAACATGGAATAATTTCACCATGTTAATTCTTATCACACTTTGTGACACATTTTTAATTTTGACCCAAATATACAGTAAGAGTATCGTATATAGAAACTCTTTCATTTAAGGATAAGGATACCAGACCTAAGAGCTCTGAAATAATGACAGCAGCTGCGGGGACAATTGATTCACAAACTGCTTAGCAAACCGTTAACAAGAGCTGACAGTTTCCAATTTCTAGTTCAGCAAAAGAGTGGAGTGAAGTGATTTTGGACAGACTGAAATTACTTACTGCTCTTAGAGACACTGAAAGAGTCGATAAAGTATGTTTCTGTGTGTGTGTGTGTGTGTGTGTGTGTGTGTGTGTGTGTGTGTGTGTGTGTGTGTGTGTGTGTGTGAATGTGTGTGTGTGTGTGTGTGCTGCATTCAGGGACTTTCCCTTTGAATAACAAGACCCTGCAGGAGACCAAGTAAAGTCACTGAGGCATATGGAGCAGCAGGTGGACTGTGTGTGTGCGTGTGTGTGTTTTTCCCTAGGTCAAAGAGGGGAGGGTCAATAACAGTGTGTGTGTGTGTGTGTGTGTGTGTGTGTGTGTGTGTGTGTGTGTGTGTGTGTGTGTGTGTGTGTGTCCCCGCTTGCAAACAACTGGACCTCTGCCATTTCCACACCTGGCTGCAGTCAGAGTTCTGGATCACTGCCTCAAACACAAACACACACACACACACACACACACACACACACACACACTCTCCTTCACGGTGAAGTTAACAGGCTTGAATCTTCAGCCTCTGACTGCTGAAAACTCACTTTCCGTCCTCATCCGTCCATCCATCCTTTTATCATCCTCACTCCTTCCTTTGCTTCGCTTCATCGTCCAACACTTTTCAAAGAGATGAAGTTTCATCATCCTGCTTTATGCGTTAAGGAATTTCAAACACTTCAGAGTTCCTTTCTCCCTGAATTTGATCAAACTTTTCACTTGATGTTTTTATTTACTGGAAAGTGCTTCATCCTGTTGTTTTTGGATAGATTTTGGATGGATTTGGAAATGTTAACGATGCCACTGAAGTTGTAGTTTAGAATGACAGTAACCATAGACACATTTGTTTATTTTTCTAGATAAACCATGAATGATATGGAAAAACTTTCCATCTGTTTGTCTCAAGGCAGCAACTAATAATCCAGAAATGAACAAATACAAATTGCATTAGCATTGCATTAGTTCAGGCAGAGAATTGAAGTGGTGCTTCTATTGGCATCATCATGTTTCATTCATACAACCTGAGATTTTTCACTATCACTCTGATAAAATGCTCACGCCAACGCTCTCTCCACCGCCCCAGCCTCCTCCATATGTGTTACATCTTTAGTTTTGCCTTTTCCTCCAAATCTAAATACTTACAGACTTAAATGTCTGACCACAGAGTGATATGATACAACCATTTATTATAGTCCAACATAATCAGATGATAACCAGTTTAAAGTACACGATCATTTGAAATAGTGTTTACACAGAATCTCAGGGGCAGAGTTTTCTCTTGGAAATTCTATGGCTGCTCGTTTTGTCCTCCACTGGTTCATGACAGGCGATGACTCACTGGCTCAGTGTTTACAACTCCTCCTCCGTCCTTTGTTAAAATCTGACAGCAGACTTTTCCTTTTCTGTGTGAAGTTTGAATTTTCTCTCCGTATCTGTGTGTGGGTTTCTTGCAGGGGCTCTGGTTTCCTCCCACAATCCGAAGTCATGCAGGTTAGGTGAACTGGAAACTCTAGATTGCCCTATGATAGACTGTTGAGCTGTCATGGTTTTCCCTGCCTCTCATCCAGTGCATGCTGGGATCGGATCCAGCTCCCTTAACAGGATAAGGGGTTTAGAGAAGGGATGGACAGATGAATCATAGGTGCACGGTTGTTTCCTCGAGTGAGCACAGAGCAGCTATTTCCACCCACATGTGCTGGGTGGATAAAAAAAAGTAGTAATCAGCTCTTATGTGTGTCTGTAGTTTTCTTGATTCATAATGGCAGATCTACTTTTTTTTCACAGTTTTAAACAAGGTTTACATGTATGTTGTTGTGCATGTTACTGGTTTACATATCTTATTCTATTCATATCTATATTAGAAATTGGAATTCATTATTATGCAAACAATTCGGGATAGAAGAATTTAAAAATCCCAACAAGTCTAGTCGACACAATGCAACTTAGCAGAAAGATGTTAAGGTGTTGCCCAAAGCAACGGCTTATTGCGCCTTCCTTTTAAAAAAAAAAACACTTATTTGATGTCAAAAGTAGCATCGAATTTTACACCATCTTTACTATGCTAACGGCATCATTTCATTGTAAGTTTAAAAAGAAAATTGATTTAGTCCATGGTGCTGCAGCAACACGAACTAGGGGTTTATCCACATTTTCTCAGTTACCACCACAGCCCTGTAAGTAATGCAGGACATTTACTTTTAATGTGGTATTCCTCTTTTGACTTGAGAAAAGGATTTTAGGGTTTTTTTCCCCATCTCCCCAAAATAGCCAAAAAGCGGATGAAAAGCCACAGACAGTACAGCTGGAAATCAGATTTCTTACTCCCCTTCTGATTATTTATAGATGGCAAGTTGACAGGCCAATGTGGGCCCACTGAATAACTGACTGTCTAACTGAACAGCTGACTGACTGATGGACTGAACAGCTGATGGTACTGAAAACATGCACTGTGGGCAGACAGAAGAGAAAAGATGTTGTAAAATGGCTCAACAGCTTCCTCTAGTGGAGGCTACACGGCAACACACCATCCACCTTAAGAGACAGTTTCCCTACAACAAGCTATGTTACCTTCTCTTCACTGATGTCTCACCCATGTGTTATTCTCTGAATCTATTGTCTCGCACATAACATATATTTTACTAAATCTTTTTGGATGTGATTGTAACAAATACTAAAGGACCTTAGATACTCATCTCTTTAATTGGGTGGTTAACCAAGTGGGTGTGATTTTAGGTAATTTTCTTCATAATAACTTTAAAGAAATTCCCCCCTTTTCCCCTTATCTCTTTTTTCAGATATCAACATGGCAGGAGAACCGAAGCCAAGCAGAGCCAAAGGCCTGAAGCGATCAGCAGCTTCTCTATACAGGTACACACTGCCAGTTATTGGACTGATTGTTTGAATGATCAGTGTGTCACTCAGTCTGTAATACGCATTTCTAGGAAGATCCTGTTGTGTTTCAGGTCTCTTCTAAACAAGCACAGCTTCTATAAAAGGCCAGGATCTATATTAGGAGACCAACAAGAGAATATTATACCCATAAATATGTTAAAACAAATGCAGGTGCTCATGTGGGACTGACATCTAAACCACTTTAATTGAAGAGGGCCAAGGCTTTAAAACCACCTACACTGGATAACAACACCCTGAAGAAGGTGGAGGCTGAGACCTGTAAGTGTTTTATTAACAACAACACCCTGAAGAAGTCTCACGCTTCTATTTTTAACATCTAAGCTCTCATTAGTTAAAGGCTTTCTAACTTTTCTTGAGTATTTTAAGTATTCAGACTTTAAGTTTTATTGCAGGAGGACAGTATTTCAGATTTTTCTTTCCAATAAAAAATCATACAAGACATGGTATTGTCTGTAAGGTGCTTTTTTTTTAAACCTTCTACCACTTTAATTATTTGTTTTAATTAATTCGTTTTATGGTAGTTTCCTTGTACTGAAAAGGTGTGGTGAGTCACGCTACCTTAAACAGCTGCTAAACCTGAGAACAATGAATAAGTCTAAGACTTTTCATGGCCTGCAATTGTTTGAATACTGTTTCAGAAGCTTTTCATGCCTGACGAAGGTGAAAACTCTGACTCTTTGGCATTTATTGTTTAAACGTTTAAAAGGATATCAGTATTGGGCCTGACAAATAGCTCAAAACCTTTTTAATATAAAAAGGAAGAATCAAGTGGCCTGCTCTTGTGTACTAATTATTATGAGTTGCTCTTCCATATATGTAAAGGTGGTGAACAAAATATTAAAAAAAGAATATAAAAACACATTTCCACTTTCCTCTCCAGCAAGTCTCTAACTTTTGCTGTGTCTCAAATTCAAATACTTCTTTTAGTACACTTCCATGCAGTACACTGTGTACACTATGTACTTAGTTGCATAGTGCATGAATTTTGACAGGGTAGTGTTGTCTCAAATGGAACACGGCTGTTGTGCGCTTACCGAAAATGACGATTCCAATATTTAACCGCTTCTTATTCTTCTTCTTAATGGCGAATTGCAACCGAGCGGAACATTATCACCAACATCTGACCGCGATTGTTGCCCGCCAAAATATCTGCCAGCTTGTTTGTTCACTTGACTTCAATTACATTTTATTAAAAATGAGCGTGCTTTTACTTGTAGTGCAGTGTTCACTGTAACAAGCGCAACCGCGGCCACCATTTTTATAGGTTGGTGGTCCCTCCCCTTCCGCTACGTAGCCAAGATAGCCACCAATGAGGGTCAGAAGCGTCCAGTGTTCCACAGTCAACCTTTTGACTGTTATGACTACACCATCCGGGTACTTACAGTGCACTTTGCCATAATTGTCAGTGTGAATGCATTTATGGACTCAAAATAGCAAGTGTAAGTACGGAAGAACGTGAAAACACAGCTTTTGTCTGTCTGCTTTTTAGTGCTGGGCAGGTGGCGTACAGTGTGTTTATCAGAGCTCGTTCCCTTGACACAGTTCCCTTCCTGCTGCCGCTGGAAATGGGGTTGACGAGAGCGACTGAACCAAAACAGTAAAGTTACAGGCCGTAAAAACAAAACTATGAGCTGCAGAGTTAAGAGATAATTTCTTCAGGGTTTGTCACTATGAGGGATCACTTACACATTACAAAGTAATTTGATTTAATTTGATCAATTTTAATACAATAAATATGATTCATGCAGGTTTGAGTATAGGGCAGTATTTATGTCTACAAAGTTTACAGCTAGATAGTAAAGTTTTTATTTTTATGGTTAAAGAACATCTGACTTCATTGTGTCCCCCCAAATTTTGGAACCAAGCCTGCACTCTTGTTTGCACTAATGTATTCATGACATGTGTGCTAAAGGTTCATGCGTACTAATAGCTATTGTAAAATGTGTCGTAAAACGTTAAACGTACTGCACATCATTCTCGAGAATTCAGTTTCTGTTGCCAGGTTCTCTTTTGTCTTTGTCATTTTTATTTCTCTCTTCCTGTCTCTTGGGGTGAGATGAACTATATTGTGGTTTCTTTGGTCTCTCCCACACAGTTTGTAATTATTGCCTTTTTTTTATGCATTTTTATTTATTTTTTTCATTTGTATATGCAACAATAAACTGCACGAAAACCCAAAAGAAGCTTTTGTTCCCATGTGTTGTTTCAGATGTGGTTTCATGCTCATGTTATGAAAAGCATTGTATCACATTTGTTTTGTACAGTCACTATGTTCCATTGTCCTTTTTCCCCAGTGGCTATGAGTTTGACTACGATTACTACAGAGAAGACTTCTATGACAGGTAAGAGGAAATGGGACTCGGAGTTCTTCCAGGATTCTTCTCCCTTTTAGAGCCAGCAGGGCTGCTGTCAGAGTTTGAACACAAGGACTCTTGGCTCTGGTGTTTCCAGCTATCAGAAGGTTAATCATTGATGTGGAAAAACTTTGATGAATAGAAGAATAATCCGATATTAGAGATCTTGGTACAGCTTGCATACATTGACACAGTACAGCTTAAACATCTCAGCACGCATACATCTTTGATAGAGCAACCATTGTCCTCCTGGATCACACCACCTGGGAGAGAAAAACAGGCGGGTAACTCTGGGTCAAAGTTGTTTATCCTTTAATTCTATCAGGGGAGTCTGGTACTCTTCTAGGACCCATCTTATCTTCACCTCCTGGCGCCCACGACAATACAACATACCAAGTGTGAAGGACTTGAGGCCCTCAGATAAACTACCATGACGATGCATAAATTCAAACTTTGCTTGATCATAAATTTCTCCAACAATCACGTTAACCTTTTAGAGGCCCGTGGCAGAATGTTGTACGGAGGCCCAAAGTAAAGTGAACATATCTTATTTGAGTCATAACAGTGGCACAAATATGGTGTTTAAAGCACTTTATTGGATTACTTTTGTAGTACACAGAATGTGAACATGGAAACAAATATGGAGCGCATCTTCAACAATAACCAAACAACTTTGTCACTTCATAACAACTTCACCTGACTTCCTACTTTGTTCTGTTCATAATTACTACGGCCGCTAAAGGGCTTTGTCACTTGAATGTAAACGTGGATTGGGGCACTTACTGAAACAACTGACGCTGTCGTTCTTCTTGGAGGGACAGTCTCTAATGTGGCCTTTGAGGGCTTTGTCACTTGAATGTAAACGTGGATTGGGGCACTTACTGAAACAACTGACGCTGTCGTTCTTCTTGGAGGGACAGTCTCTAATGTGGCCTTTGAGTAAAATATTGTTTCATCCAGATCTAACTGGAAACTAGAGGTCTCCTCGACCCAATCTGAAAAACTCTAAATGCCATCCAAGAACAGTCAGACCTGTTCCAACATAAAAATGGTCCAAAACATCAGGCAGCATGACCATTTTTCTTGCACTTCACACTCAATTTTTTTTTTTTTTTTTTCCTGTGATAATAATGACACAGGACGTGATCAGAGCTGATACAGAGTCAGCTTGGATCCACTTAGGTGTTAGACATGTTGACAGACAGATGTCAGACATCACCCAAGTGGACTAAATTTAATTTAGACCCGGCTCAATTCAGGTTCTGGGTCAAGTCTCAGTTACTAGGACCCAAATGGACCTGTGAACACCTCTGGAAACAAAGCAGATGTCCTAACTAATAAACAGTGACCTTTATAAACATCATTGCTTTATGTTATGTTACCCAATGTGGACAGCAACAATTGATAGTTTTCACATTTGATGGTAACACAACAGGAGGGTTAACAATGTCTTTCATCATAATAGTAAGATTTACAACATCGTAGACAAAATTCTTTCAACCAGGGCATTATCTGCCTTAGGGGTGATTTTTTTCTCTCTCTGTGCCTGCCTCTTGATAAAGCCAATCTGAGGAACATCTGGTCAAATTCAATCAATTTACACTGACCTCTGCAGTCATGTCACAGTGTGGTAACTATTACTGCTCTGACAAGCCCAGGTGAAAGTCATCATCATAGCGATCACTATTGTGAGGGTAAAAAGAAAAAAGCTGCATCTGTAGTCCTGGCATTCCACGTTCTTGAAGCAAATCCTTGAACCCAGTCATGTATGTCTCAACTGATTTCCATGAGAGTTCAGGGCTTTGAAACGTAATCTTTACTTTGGTAATTTAAAAAAAGAATACATGCGCACCAATGGGAGATTTTTTTTCTTCTTTTTGGTTATGAAAATTGTACGTACCAAACAGGACAGAAAGTACAGATGGCCAGCTGAGTTGAATCAGTGATGATGCATCCAGATGATCCCAGATGTGAAAATAGTATATGTCTCAGATGTAAAAAGAAGATCTTGAGGAGACCCTGAGAAAAAATAATAAAACAATCCGGGGTTATTCAGTGTCATTATATGCAGAGGTTTTGAAACCTTTGGGGTGCAGAGGTTTTATGTTTCACAAAAGACGGTTGTGGGAGAAGAACAACTCTCCCGAAGTCTCTTCTGACTCATGTCAAAATGCATCAAGCTTTGTCTGTCTTGAATATACAACAGCCTAATGCAGTGAAGAAGGGTAATCAAGGTTGCATCTGTTAATACTGTGAATTATACATCACTATTCCAGTTACTTTGCCTGTGCTCATTCAACGAAGAGGGAACAGCCAGAGGGTTTAATTCTCATGGGTGTTGCTGAACACATGGCTTATCCTTTGGATCTAACACAAGGCCTTCCAGTCCTGGGATGCTTCCTTTAACCAGTATGATCCCTTTCTGTCACTGATTGGACATCGGAGTGCCCTGCTTTCACTGTGGCATTGCTCACATAAAGGTAATTATTTTCAGTGGATGGTATGGCTCCACTCTCCAAACCAAACCACACTGCCCTGAGTTTTCCTCCAGTTTTTGCTGCCAAGGTTCAACTTTGACCCCCAAGTATTGTGACCTTCAGAACGAGCGGCCAGTGGCATTCTGGAATTGACGGAAAGTAGAAGTTATACCAGCGCCAAACATCACTGTAGAGAAGAATGTAGTAGTTAGTTAATTAAGTTAGTTCATTTTCATGAGTCAAAATGGTTCCAGAAACATGACTGTGAATTTATTTTGTCCCAAGACCTCAGCACATCAAAGACCTTTGTGAATATGTGGAGTGGGATATGACTCCTACAAAACCTTTGATCTTTGATTTACATTTAAAAGAACCCCCACACACAGGACTCCTCAGTTTGGAAACCAATAACCACATAATCAAGCAACAGTCATAGCCGGCTCTCACATAAACATATTATCTAAAATGGATGCAAAGAACGCAGAAATAACAAACCAAGTTATGGCTTTCTGGAGCATATTTAGAGGTCTAAAACAAAACAAATCACATTTTTAAGACAAAGCAGAAAGAGCAGAACCCTAAAATGGTTGCTGTTTTATTGGTTATTGGTTGTTGGTCAGTGATCTGTGCATTTAGATGAAGGCCATAAACTTGGTGTTCATAGTGTAGTCCATATGTAGTGCAACACTGATACATTTTTCATTGTTTTGGCTCTGTGCTCTGTACATTTGATCTGAATAAAACAGTAGCCATGAGGTTATAGGGCTGAGCTATAAGATTATTTGAGGGTGTTTACATCCATATTGACTCGTAGCACATTTATACATAGCCCCCAATTTGCAGCAAGACAACAATCAAACAAACAGACGAGGCAACCAAGGAGTAGTTTCACAGCCAAACAGTTGAAAGATCTTAACTAACCAAGTCAGTCACGTGACCTCAATCTAACTAATCATTTCTTTCATTGCTGAAGACCAGGCTGAAAGCAAAAGGCATCTTAAACAAGCAGGAGTGAAGATAGCTGCTCAGTTCCCACACTGTCCATCTGATTTGGAAGTAAACACCCTCAAATTAAAGGTGAGAGCCAGCAGTTTAACCTTGTAGTCATTGTTTCATTTAAAATTAAATATGCTGGCGTCTAGAGCCAACACAACAAAAAAAAGTGCCATTGTCCTGATACTTTATGACTACATTGTACTGTACATAAACAAATAAAGCACTAAATTGTTTTGCAGATTTAGTTAATTACATTTGAGTTTATACTCGATCCATCCAGTAATTTTCTTACTATCCTAGTCTGGTAGGCTGTGCTGCTCCTTCCAGATGCCTGAGCTCCTCATCCCTTCGCTCAGGCTCAGCCAAGCCACCCTGCAGAGGAAACAAAATAGTTCAGAATTCAACCTGGTGTTTTTTCTTGCCACAAGCTGGCTTCCTTAACCCCTCTCCATCCATTCCCCCAAATCAGCTCCTATACCAGAGTCAAAGAAATACTGCTGAGCCTTACTGCACAAACATCTGTCTAAACAGATGTTGAAACATGCTGACCAGCTGGGCCGCAGACCTCTGTGATCTGGCAGTCTCACTCCCTTCCTCCCATTTTTAACCTATACATGTACAATATACAGTATGTGCATATATGTATATATATATATAGTCATATCATTATACATAAATATATATATATATATATATATATATATATATATGAGTAATGCTGCGGTGACCAAACATATATGGTTCATCTGCTGTTTCCTTGAAAGCACCAGAGAAGTCAAATTGCATTTTTCTTTCTTTCCTTCCTTATTTCTAGCTGTCTTGCCTCCTCTTTTCCTTTAACTTCTTTTTCTTTTCTGTTCAGTCCTTTTTTTAAATTCTGTATATCAAAACCAGCCTGATCTGATATCATCTCAGCAAAAATCATAGTTTATTAATCTCCTGAAGTATGATCTGTATAGTAAGTCTGGGGATTAAAGACCTTGTCTGCTCTGTTTATTTTCTTTGTGCAGCAGAACCATTTTTTCCAAATGGTGGAATTAAATTGTCATATTACACAATATGATTTACCATTATTTCTTTTCATCCCTGTGGAGATATTACGTAGGGGAGTAAAGCACCTTGCCATCTGGTTATCTGTGTTCATTATCAGACCTATGACACAGTTTTACGACTATATGTAAGCATTTGAGCTGATCTAGAATCTGATTAAGCTCTGGGAGGGTGTATATCTGGAGATTGTGGACCTTGTTTGGGCTAGTTAACGAGAAAAAAAAATTCCCCTTGTCCCAAAAGGTTATAACACAGGCTGCAGTGGGCCATATCTCATGGAGCTTGATATAGTAAAGCCAAAGGGTGGTCAGTGTTGTAAGATTGGTTCAATTAAATCACAATATTCCACACAGGTCTCCCAAAATGTTGTAAACTTTCATGAACCGAGTTGAATTTCCAACTCATGACATGTTTTCTACTGGGAATGATTTAAGTTTTTGATTTGAGCACAAGCTGTCATGATCCACCCTTTTTTGTCTTGTTGTTTCCTGTTTTTTTTTAAAATCACGGTTCTTGTTTTCGTGTGTGCCTTTATTTCCTGTCTTTGTTCTTTTCCCTCCAGTTTTGATTGTTTTCACCTGTGTCTTGTTACCCACCTGTGTCTGCTTCCCTCGTTGTCTCCTCCCCTATATATACCGGTCCTTTCGCTTTGTTCTGTTGTGTCGTTGATGTTGTTGGTTGTCTCTTTGTGTTGTGTTCTTGGTGTTTGTAAGTTTATTTTGTATTTAATAAGTCTTTGAGTTGCTTCAGCCTGCCCACCTGTCTGCACTTAGGTTCTCTCCCTGCTGCCTTGATGGCCTATTGTGACACAAGCGTTTTATTAAATATGACCAAACGTATTTGAACCTGGGGTTCACTGCCTTTTTTTTTTTTTTTTTTTCAATTGAAGAAGGTGGCCTGGTCTGATGAATCACGTTTTCTTTTACATCATCTCATACATCATCTCTGCCGGGTGCATGTGCATAGCTTACCTGGGGAAGACATGGCACCAGGATGCACTATGGAAGAAGGCAAGCCGGCGGAGGCAGTGTGATGCTTTGGGCAATGTTCTGCTGGGAAACCTTGGGTCCTGCCATTCATGTGGATGTTACTCTGACACGTACTACCTACCTAAACATTGTTGCAGACCAAGTACACCCCTTCATGGAAATGGTATTCCCTAATGGCAGTGGCCTCTTTCAGCAGGATAATGCACCCTGCCACACTGCAAAATCGGTTCAGGAATGGTTTGAGGAACACAACGAGTCCAAGATGTTGACTTGGCCTCCAAATTCCCCAGATCTCAACCCAACCGAGCATCTGTGGGATGTGCTGGACAAACAAGTCCGATCCATGGAGGCCCCACCTCGCAACTTACAGGACTTAAAGGATCTGCTGCTAACGTCTTGGTACTACAGCACACTTTCAGAGGTCTACATCAGCTCCACTGATGTAGACAGGAGTGTGTCTTTGCCTCCCTTTTGCTAAAATCAACGATCAGATCCTTAGTTTTGCTGACGTTGAGCAGTAGGTTGTTTTCTGTGCACCAACCTGCAAGATTGTTAATCTCTCCTAATATATGTCTCACCGTTGTTTGTAATCTGGCAGATGATGGTGGTGTCGTCCACAAACTTCATAACAGGGTTCTCTCCATGTCAAGGGTTGCAGTCATAGCTCTACAGGGTGAACAAGAGGGGGTTGAATACACAGCCCTTGGGTGCTCCAGTGTTCAACAGTAGAGTTGAGAAGGTGTGATCACCAGTCCGAACTGTCTGGGGTCTGTTGGTGAGGAAGTCCAATATACAGTTGCAGAGTGTGGTACTCAGAGTGCCAAGTTTGCCAACCGGTTTCATGGGAAAGACTGTGTTGAATGCTGAGCTGAAATCAACAACTAACATTCTTATGTAGGTGTTATTTTCAAGATGTGCGAGGGCTGAGTGGAGGGCAGTAGAGCTGGCACCCTCTGTGGATCTGTTGGTTGGAATGCAAACTGGTGAGGGTCCAGGCTAGCTGTAATGACTGGCTGGTTGGCACATGCTCTTAGTACACGGCCAGGGATGTTATCAGGCCCAGCAGCTTTACTCAAATTCACTATCAGGAGGGTTCTTCTCACATCCACTGTGGTTAGTGAGCGTGGCTGGCCCTCTGGAGGCGGCTCAGACTTGGCAGCTGACTCTTTGCTAGTTGAGGAGATCAAAGCGAGCATAGAAAGTGTTAAGCTCATCTGGCAACGTGGCCTCACACATGATGGAGGTGCTCCTGCTTTTTCAGCCTGTGATGGTCTGGATTGCCTGCCACATTCTTTTGTGTTTTTGGTGTTGAGGTCTCTCTCCAGTCTCTCCTGATGCCTATGTTTTGCCTCCTTGATGCCAGCTGTCAGTCTCTCACTGGCAGTGCTGTATGGTTCCTTGTCACCTGACCAAAAGGAAGCTTTTTTTGTCTCTGGATAGGGCCCTCACCTCACCATTCATCCAGGCTTTCTGATTTGGAAATTATTTTATTGTCTTTGTGATCCAAACATCATCAACACTTCCACTGATGATGAATATTCCTCTAGGTTGGTGGGTGGTGGCATATACCAGTCTGTGCAGTGAAAACAGTCCTGTAGGGCTGCTGCCGCGTTATCTGTCCATACTTTAACAGTTTTGTCTGATTTGATCATTTTAATCAACTGGTTGGCAGGAGAAGCAGAGAAACGTGGTCTGATTGTTAAAAAATGGGGAGCGGGGAGGGCTTTGTAGCTGCCAGGAATGTTTGCGTAAACTTGGTCCAGGGTATTTTTCCCCTGGTAGGGGTGAGGACATGCTGGTGAAATTTAGGTAAAATAGTTCTGAGGTCTGTGGTTAAAATCGGTAGCTACAATAGAAAATACTGTCCTGTGGTTTTGTCATGTGACTACATGAATTTACGTTGCGTCGCAGCATCTATGACTACAACATGCAAAAGTTCAGGATGATTAAACCATAGCTGTAAGTGGGATGTTGATGGACATCTCTTCATATTCTATCTGATCATAAAGTTTGATGATCTGAAGTTCTTACTTTGCATGTATTTATCTTCAACCCTGTACCCTAGAAATTTTGTTTATATGCTACTGATTAGTTTTACTAAATATGTTTTGTGGGAAAATGTAATTTCTCCCTGGATTATGTTATGTGGCAATGTTTTAATGAATGAGGGAAGTGCTAGGTTACTGCATGGGAGATGGCTGGTTGGATGTACAAAGCACTGGAGATCAGGGTTTACATTCTGAGTCCCGCATGTGGTTAGGTTTAGGCAGCAGAATCACTTTGGTTAAGGTTAGGGAAAGGTCCTCGTTTTGATATTAATAAAATAATCTAGTCCTGTCTTGCGCTTCAAGTCACTTGTCATTTTACTGAATTAAATCAAGACCACAACCAAGTGCTGTGGGTGCCTAACATAACCATAGAAAAGTGTTAAGGTTCTGTAGTTGCTACGAACAAATACTGTACAACAATGCATGTCTGATGAAGTTTTCTATTAACACAATAAGGAAATATTGTTAGTTAACATATCTGGCAAGACGCAAAAATGTTGATACTGAACATATCAGTAAAACGTTCCCTGACAACGTATTTTATTTGTTTTCCACCAAAATATCAAATCGTGCAATACACTTTCCACTCGTAGCAGTTAAAGCATTATTTAACTATTTTATGGTTATGTGTAGGCACTCACAGCTCTTAGTTAAGCCAAAATGGAAAGATTAATCAAAACCTCATCTTTTCCTAACCTTAACCTAAACCTAACCACAGATAGGACTCAGTATGTGAACCCTGGACTCTTCTCTTTCTCTCTTCAGGTTGTTTGAGTACCGTGGCAGGGTGTCTCCGGTCCCTCGGGTGGTGCCCGTCAAACGCCCACGGGTGGGGGTGCCTCTGGTACGACGGGTTAAATCTCTGCCAGTTAAACTGCTGGCGCGTAACGCCTCCGTCCTCCCCACCAGCAATGGAAACAAACAGAGATGTGAGTTCCACTTTATCTATTTATCTATTTATCTATTTATCTATGGTATAAATCACCAGTTTGTGTCTCTTGTATTATCTTTACATTGAACTCACATTCAAGTCATCTGTTAAATCCCTGGCAAACTTTCAAAATTCCAGAAAATCATTTATCAACACCAATGTTTCAAAGGTATTTAAAAAAACTTTAGACTTTTCAGTCCATCAAAAAATAGCCTTTCTGGTACACACTAAAAATTATTTTTAATCTGTTTCACAAGTTGTGACTCTGTTTCAGCTCCGCATGGGCCTGTCACCAGAAATTAATTTAAATGCTATGTAAACATTTTCAAACAATACTATAAAAAAACAATTAAATCTTCAGACATTCATTGTATACAACAGAATTAATAAATCACTGGCAAAAAACAGTCTATCTGAGACAAAGTTGGCAAACTTAAACACATTTAAATTAAACTGCAATTGGTTGGAATGGCTGTAGTTGGAACAAAAGTATTCGCTGCTGTTGAAGCAGTAACAGTAATTGTTTTAGTAGCAGTAGCAAGTACAGTAAACCATGTTACAAGTTGTTGTATTGGCAGTTTTACCAACCAGGAAAATAGTCAAATTTTAAAATTCTGAATGTAAACATTGAGTATATTTAAGTACATAGATCATATAACAATCACATCATTAATCTGTCTGTTTCTCTCTGTCTGTATGTTGCTCTTTCTTTTTTTCTCATTTATTATTTCTTCTCTTACATCTTCCTGAGTCTGACTAACTCCACCCATGTGACCCAAACCTCTCCTTCATCTATCTTTCAAGTCTATGTTTTACATGTCAGTGAAAGGTTCAAGCATCAGGGCGACTGTTGTCACTTTATTTTTGCATTCTGCTCATTAAACATTCATTTCACATCATGTTCAGATTGTGGATCTGAAGAGAGATGCTGGCGCACCGTCGGCTCCTTTCATATTTGACTCCAACCTGAACCTTTCTTTGCCAACAGCAGTTTTTTATTTTTTTAGTTTCACTGAATTTCACTCTGTGCAGAGATCACAAAGCAGTTTTCATGTCACTGATTTGAGTGTCTTTCTGTGTACTCATCAAACTTGCATTTCAAATGGTTTTGAAAAGCAATATCAAAACAGAACACACGAGTTTTTTCTTCACCGCTCACTTTTTCGGAAGCTCAAAATAAAGAGATGACAGTTTGCAGTTTGCTCCCTAATGCTCAGTGTATAACCACAAGCTCTGCCAATGAGAGTCAGCCAATATGAACTCCCAGATTGGCTTATTTTTGTTGACTCCCCGCACACCAAAACTCAGTGATCCTGTCAGGGATTATATCCTGATGCACATAAGGCCTTTCCAAATATTTGTATTTTAAAATTTATTGGGTAAACAAATCAATTCTATATTGGAAACACGGGTTAACTTATATGCAGATGATATTTTTCTCTATTTACAGAACCCAGAAAAATCAGTCCTAAATGTTTTCCTATATCTTGAATGATAGAAATAGTATTTCCAAAGACAACTTGCAAAAGTGCACATCTGAAGGTTGATTAACTCTTCCTGTGTTTAGATTTTATAGCTGCTAGACACCACAGATGACTGTTGAATTTTATCCTGAAGAAGGTTATGTGCCAAAATATCAGTCTTTAGAAAATGAAATTAAAAAGCAAAGGGGCAATCAGAGCAATAGTCTATAATGCCTCCTTGTGTTTGAACCTGGAGAGTAAAACTGCCACCACTTGCTCCCTGTCCTTGTGCACTTTGAAGTGTTGGAGTTATGTATTGAAAAATCAGAGTTTGAGTCCCCCTGAGGTCTTGTCTCAGGTTTTTAATATCAAAGATTAAACATTTTCATACTGTGTGTGTGTGTGTGTGTGTGTGTGTGTGTGTGTGTGTGTGTGTGTGTGTGTGGACAGATGCCTCTCAGCTGGTTTGGTTTGAACTCAGATGGTTTCCTGTATGGAGACATTTCTATTGACAAAGCTAATAGAGACGTGGAGGCGAAAAGAAGGAGGAAGTAAAGGGATGACAAGAAGGCGGGGAAGGGTGATGCCTAGATAGAGAGAGGACTGGAGTAGAGGAAAAGTGAAGAGAGAGTGAGGGTGTGAGAGGCAGGCGGAGGAAAAGTGAGTGAACACAAAGGCAAGATGCAAAATGGATGCATACAATGAAAGAGAGATAAGGAGGTAAAAGAATAAGACAAGGCAGAGAGGGAGGAGAAAGGGGGAGAGGAATCAAAGGAGAGAGAAAACAAGTGGACAAGAGAATTCGGGAATACTGAGAGAAATGAGGGCAAAGGGAGGAGAAGAGGAGAAAGAAGGAATGTGAAAGGAAAAACAGGAAAGAGGAGCAACAGGAAGGAAGGAGAGCAAGAAAGAGAGACAGACAGCGAGACAAGAAAAGAAACGAGGGAAGAAGCAAAGTGAGATGAAGAACGGGGGTGGGGGGAGGACAGAGAGAGAGAGAGAGAGAGAGGGAGGGAGAAGGAGACGAGTGGTGAATGTGTATTGAGCAACAACCACACACTCGCGCACACACACACTTGGTGGAATATGGTAGTAATTGTGAGTTCATTGTAGTGAAACAAAAACAACCACCAGATGTGTTGCATGGCTCCAGTTGTTTTCTGTTGCCACTAATGTACTCATCACTTGCCCCCCCCCCTCTCTGCTTTTTTCAGTTACCCATATTTTTCCTTTTTTATCATTTTTTAATTATAGAAAAAACAAAAAAAATAGATGAAGAATAATAATAACAACAACAATAACAACAACAATAACAACAACAATAACAACAACAATAACAATAATAATAATAATAATAATAATAATAATAATAATAGTAGTAGTAGTAGCAAGGGCGACACGGTGGTGCAGTGGTTAGCACTGTCGCCTCACAGCAAGAGGGTTCTGGGTTCGCACCCGCCGGCCGGCTGGGGCCCTTCTGTGTGGAGTTTGCATGTTCTCCCCGTGTCCGCGTGGGTTCTCTCCGGGCACTCCGGCTTCCTCCCACCATCCAAAGACATGCAAGTTAGGTTAATTGGTGATTCTAAATTGTCCGTGAGTGTGAATGTTTGTCTGTCTATGTGTCAGCCCTGTGATTGACTGGCGACCAGTCCTGGGTGTACCCCGCCTCTCGCCCAATGTCAGCTGGGATTGGCTCCAGCCCCCCGCGACCCTCTAAGAGGATAAGCGGTATAGAAAATGGATGGATTAGCAAATTTCATTATACAATTAAATTAAGTGTCCAACAGAAGCCAAAATTAAATGTGTAGAGTAGTAAATAATTACTGAATAAATGAATTAAAAATGATATCAAAACCATTTAAAAGATGTTTTTGGTTTGTCTGTTTTCAGTGTATCTCATAGAATGTATTTGAAGCTTTAAGGGTGTTTTTCTTAGAAATAATGAAATTGTAAATGACCTCCAATAAAAAAGTACCAATAATTCAGTAGATATATTCACATTTCTACAGTAACATGTATCACAAAAATAAAGTGTGAATTCCAAAGAAATGTAACAGATACAGTTATAAAGAGATGAGTGAGTTTGCTAACATTTGCACTGCAAAACAGTTAATCTATCACTTTGACCCATAGCAAGATGTCTCAATATGTGTTGGCCAGACTGTCATGAAATCTGGTATACATATTCAGGGATCCCAAAGGCTGATTCCTGATGTTTTGGTGATTCCCCGAACTTTCCTCTAGTGTTGCTGTCATGCTGAGTTTCCCACTTGTGCACGATAAACATCAAAATGTTATTGGCAGGTTTTCATGAAACTGACCAGAAGATGAACCATTTCCATTTTGGAAGAGTCAGTCCATGAATCCCTCCTGTCTGCTGTTAAAAGTTCAGGCAGGCTGCTGCTGGTGGTGTCATGATGGCAAATTATTTCATGGCTCTCATGAGGCCCGTTAGTGTCCCTGGAGTATCAGTTGAACATTGCACTGTTTCTAAACTGTGTTGCTCCCCTCAGGATTCAGCCTTTGTCTGATAGAAATGTCCAGTGTGATAATGTACCGTCATCTCAAGAGAGTTCCAGAAACAAATAGATTCTGAACTTGTCAAATGTAAAAGTCTGGATCGCTCTCTGCAGACTTATTAATCAGAAAATGGACGCTAACATCTCTGTCTGTCTCTCTCTCTTTGTCTTTCTTTGTCTATGTCTCTCTACCAGCAGTGAAAGGTACAGAGCTTCAGGCGATCAAGTCAGAGTTAACTCAGATTAAAGCCAACATCGAAGCTTTGCTGGGCAGACTGGAGCAGATCACAGAAGACACACACATCACCGCCACAGGTGACACACACACACACACACACACACACACACACACACACACACACACACACACACACACACACACACACACACACACACACACACAAATAATTCAATCATAATGGTATTATTAAGTAGAGCCTATGTAAACAATGATGACAGACATGATCACAGTCAGGTATGCGAAAGGACTCCCATTCACATGAATACAACCAATACAACTCTGACTTTTTAATGCTTTGTTTTTAAACACACACTGATATAAATATTTCACTGTTTCTTCCCATTATTTGGTCATTTACTAAAACCATTTACTGAAGTGTCATTTTCTCAGCTAAAACAACGGGTCGTCCATTAATCGCAGGGTTGGCGGTTCGATCCCCCGGCTCCTCCTGTCCACATGTCAAAGTGTCCGTGAGCAAGACACTGAAGCCCAGATTGTTCCTAGTGGTTAGGCTGTGGTAGCTCCATCACCGTGTGTGTGTGTGTGTGTGTGTGTGTGTGTGTGTGGCTAGGTAGAAAAGCCTTGTATAAGTGCAGTTCAATTACCATACATGCTCTACAATGTTGAAGGTTATAAAACAGCAGCATTATGACCAGAAGATCATGAGGTTCAGGAAGGAACTCGACATGGAGGGACATCATCAGCCATTATATGGACTCAGTAACACTAATATATAAATATTAAAGTGATGGGTGAGTTTTATTTTAGAACAATATAAGCTCAAAATTAATATTTAAGTTTTGTTAGCCTTGAACTAAAATATATTTTTATTATGGTATTTGTACGTTATGAATAAAACTGAGTCATGACATGATAAACACTGAGTGCTCTCAACTTTACTTAACTAACTCTGCACTCTTGAGGTAAGTAAGTTCTCTCTTGCTGAGCAGCCTGGTTCATGATCTATAGCCTAACTGAACCATCACGTCTTGAACCTCTGAGTTATGTAAGACTGATACAGCCACAGTATCCATGAAGGAGCACTTAAAAGAAGTATTTTCAGTCATATTGTGTATAAGTGTATATTTCATTATGGTGCAAGTTCGACTATAAATTGAAATATACACTTAAACACTTTTGAAACAAGGGTTATATATCACCAAGTGGTCTAACTAAGTTGACTTTTTTAACAAATTTGGCCCAGTGTTAACCTAGACATCTAGAAATCTTTTGACCTAAAGATGACTAAAATATGCTTACTAAGTGAGGATGATAAACTGCAGTACAGAGCTGTAACAGCTAATTGCTGGACTGAGAGGAGCCAACTTTTTTTTTTTTTGGGGAACTACAGCACATTGGCTGCATCCCAGCAGTTTTGAGAGGCACTCTGTTGGTCTTGCATGCAAGGAGCTGAAGGATGCTCATATCTTGGCAGGTGCTACAAGTTCAATACAGGTAAAATATGAAATCTGTGAGAAAACTGTCTAAAACTCATTCATTAAAAGCATTTAATGGGTTTTTTAGACACAATAAACCCAATAACGATACTGCTGAGGTCACTGAGGAGGCAGCTCAGGTGCCTTCAGCATCAGGATTTTAAAGGACAGCGCAGGTGGGTTTTATTTAAGTGAATGCCACTATATGGCAGAAATCCACTGGCGTTCAGTATCAACTTTGAGAATATCGTCTGTGTACAGATGAGTGACACATGAAGGGAAAAACCTCTTCAGAGCTCCTTGTTATAAATTCTCCAAGTCTCTGAACTCTACTGGAGGGAGGAACACATTTCTTCATACAATTATATTAAAGGGAAATTCCGGTATTTTTAAACCTGGGCCCTATTTTTTACAGAGTTTGGGGTTGAAATGACTAATACTTACCAAAAGTTTTGGAATTGGTCCAGTAGATCGCCTCCGCCGGCATCCATGAACAGGCTGCAATGGCTGCAACGTAATCCTTGCGGGCAATTGCGCCCGTGAAAAGTACGTCCACTAAAAGTGCTTGTTTTTGCCAGTGACAGACTCAGACTGTTTTTTAAAGTGTCTGATAACATTATGGAAAGGATCCCTACAGAGACAGACCACTTGTTAAAGACTAAGATCCTTTCGTCTTCCTGCAACAACTCAACCTCTTGCGATATTTCAGAGCGAGACTTTCTGTTTCTGGTTAAACAAAAAGGATCTTACTCTTTAACAAAAAGGCAGCAACCTGCTACTTTCAGTAACTCTTTCTATCAAGTAGGATATATAGATGATGATGAAAAAAAACTATAATCACTAACTGACTTTATATAAAAGAACATCTGAACCTGCTGCTGTTTGAATGTACAAGAAATAGTAATAATAAACTTTATTTATATAGCACCTTTCATACAGGGCTTTGTATCTCAAAGTGCTTTAAAACAGAAGAGAAGAAACAAGAAAATAAAAACATGCAAAATAAAATTGTGCATATCTCTATCTCTATCGAGAGAGAGAGGCTGAGCTGCCAGTTTTCTTAATGTATGAGAAATGTATATATGATATTTATATATTAACGCATAAAAAGGCTGATCTGTCTAATCTGATCAAACCACACCCACACAGTCCTGATGGATTTTTGAGTGTGAAACTCTTAATGAATAATACCTAAAGATGTTTTCTGTAATTTAAGTTGTTGCTTATTTAGTCATGAATGTTTGATTGTTATAGAGACATGCTTAAGATTTAAAGCCAGGTTTGCAGGGGCTTCAACAGTTTGCTTTGGTAATAAACTCTCACTTCCTTATCAGAAGCTTTCTGGCAGCCACGTGTGCTCTCCAGATTCCTGGAGAAAGAATAGAATTGTCACATCAAGAGAAATGAGCAGGAAACAACATGAAATATGTCTTGTCTCAGTGATGTTACTTCCTGTGCTGTCCTCAGAGGACAGACGTGCCTTTTTTGATGTCCCCATTTCAATGAAAAAGTCATTGAGGCCACGTCTTTATTTGCATTATAAATCAGGCTCAACTCATGATGAAATACCTGCTGAAACAAAAAAAGTCTGCCAGTGGAAAAATGCTGAAGAAGAAAAAAGCTTGTGCAAGGAAAAGTACTTTGGATTTTATAGGTTTTTTTTTTCTTGTCAATATGTGGAGAATGTATTTGTTCTTTTTTCTTTTGGAAGTTTTGCTTATTGATTTATCTGTATATAAACAGTCTCTCTTAGCTGTATGTAAGCTGGTGTTTAGGTTCAGCTCGGTTCTACCTGCCTCTTATATTCAAACTAAATCAACATTTTTGCTAATTAGACCAGTTTTTATTTGTTCTGTACAGCAGGGAATGAACTATTTAAATAATTTCTGTATTAATTGCAAAAAACAAAAGAGCCTCAGGAAGCATTTAGAAAACCATGTGACCAAATTTGAAGCTGACAAGGCTGTTGAATGATGGACTTTACAACATGTGTGAACAATTGAAGTTTGCCAGTACTTGGCTCAAATGCACTGGTATCTGCTGTATCCCAGCTCCAGTTTCCATCATTACAAACCTTCATAATACAGAAGTACTGTCATGGGAGTAAGATCAAGCTCCTGTGTTCCCTTGGCAAGAGAGACTGGGGAAAGAAGTCAAACATTTTTGAGGCAAAATATAAATATATTTTACCAATAGATAAATTATTTATTAAACTACAAACTTTTTAAATGTATTTAAGTGCAAGTTCATTGCCATCTGCTTAGGAACCACCAGGATTCCATGTAATAAAATCCAGTTTGAAACACTACAAATCCAAACTTAGAAACCTGCAATGTACAAAATATAAAAATATCTGAATATATATATATATATATATATATATATATATAAGATGTCACTAACAGTATATATGGTATACAAGAACGACAATTTTATTTGCACCAAGTAGAACAGTTGCATTTTATCCAGTAATTTGCATGCTGTGGGATTTTTACAATAATTGTTTCCTTACAAACAAAAGAAAGAAAACAAACAACAACCGCACTATTTTACAGAGTAAGCCCAAATAACAACTAAAGAAAGGATGCCTTATGTGAGCAGTTACAACCAAACACTGCAAACAAAAAACATACTGTACATACCAAAGCAAAACTGAAAATTAAAATCACACAAGAATGTCAAATTCTGCTGGACAAGCATGCAGTTGGGGCAATCATCACTCTGACATCTGTTCATGCCGTTTAGTATCTCTAATGTTAAGTATAATTACGGTAAAAACAGAGGATAACGACACGCAGAAGGGCCCAGAGGGAGGCCAAGACATATTTCTTCCATCTGCTGTCAGACTGCGATGTACAGAACACTTCAGATTTCTGGACCTGCACAGTCCAAGGGGGACGTGGTCGACCAGAGGGCCGTGGCTCTGAAAAGAAGGTTTCTATAAATTCTCACTGTAGCACCATAGGAATATTTTGTCGTCGGTATTGTGTGTATGTTGAGACCTCTGCGCTTGCTTTTGCTTGTAAAGTTTGTAGTGCAGAAACTAGAGCTGGAGAAACTGAACAGTTCATTTCCAAACCGCTGTACCCTGACCGTAGTGTAAAACATCATGAGGTTGGGGACAGATGTAGTTAGAAAACGACAACCACAGTGTCAAAATAAAACGGACGCATTTAAAAAGTTGCTCTGAAACATTTTTATTTTAATATAAAGCTTTATTAATGGAAAACTACAAGGACAACTCAAAAAGGCAAACTGAAAGCATACATCAAAGCATTACACACATAACACATTGTTTCTGTACTGAAAATTTCTTCCATACAACCATTAAATATCCCACTAAAATTCATTTAATTATAGCCTTATGAAATGAATTGTACCCAAGTGAAACTACTTTTCATGTCACATTATGAAAAGTAAATACATTTTTGTCTTACTTGACGTACTCAAACATGACGCACCCACCAGTGCAGTGAAAGGTCACCGTACGTGTTTGCAATAGCATCTGGCAAGAAAAATGCTCAAAAATTGTCAAAATACAAAACCATAGATAAGAGCCAGTGGACAGAAAGAGATTCCAAGGTGGGAAAAAAAGCAGAAGCAGCCTGTACAGTGTTAAGTTTTGACCAAGTTTCTCTGAAAGCATGTGGAGCTGGATAGAGTTCAACACTGAGCTTGTATCTGCACCAGGAGCCTGGGATGCAGCTTCAGAAACAAAACCACATATGAAAAAAGGAGATTGTGTGAGTGCAGCCTGATCCCAGACCTCTGAATCGCGGCCCCCATTGGATATATTGCCAAACGATTCAGAGCTCTGGTGTTGCTCTTGTGCATAGGCGCCGCCAGAGATTGTTCCTTGCTGGGGCTAGTTGGAGGCTTAACGTGTGTGTTTTGATGAGACTGGCTGTACTCCCTCATTGTTTAGGGTAGCACAGACCCCACTGCTGTATGTGTTAAAATAATAATAAGTGAGTGGTAACCCCTTCCTTTGCCACAAACATTTGATGATGGTCGCAAAATGCGAAAATTACGATTAACAATTGTTACACCAAAAAAGGGAACATTTCAGTCATTCACAGGCAAAGAAATGTAAAATATGTTTTCCTACATAGTCAAGTTATTAATGTTTGATCCCTGTTCAACCTATTATGAACAAACTGAATGAAATCTGAATGAAATCCAATAACAGAAATCCAAATTATTTGTGTCTTGGGGGGTAGAGTTGTGTAAAAGGTACTGTCCACATCAATCACAGATATATGAAAGTATATGAGCATATGAAAATCCATTGTATTTAACCATGTTTAAAAGCTGGCGTCTCTGAGACCCCGATCAGAGGTAATGTGTCATTTTTTCTGGCGGACTTTTGAAACATGTCATCAGTTCAAAATTGTGTTTATTAGCAATTCTCATAAAATTAGGACAAGACATTAAATATCAAGGTGATAAAACAATGTTATGCATGTTTTTGGAGCTGTTACAGAGTCCTCGGGTTCTCCAGGACCCCAAACAGAACATTAGCGTTAATTATTTATTGGTGGAGATATGGAATTTGTAGTAAAAACAAGGCAACATGCTGGATGTGTGGCATTTGACAGTCAATATCAAGTATCATGTGCCTACTACAGGCACGTCTGATGATTCAGAAGTACCACACACTGACAATTACAACCTTTTTTGTAAGTTAAAAATAAAATATTGAGCACTTTGATAGGACCCGAGCCTGCATCTCAACAAGCAAGCGACACAGACAGGGACTGAAGGAAATGCATGTAAAAAGTTACATTTTTGGTGACAGAATATGCTCATACCAGCCAGGCCTGAATCAAGCTCCTTTTCTCATTATAGAATACATGTGCGGGTCCTTCCCTGGCTGCTAGCTGGCTAACATTGCTAAGGAGTGAGTAGCAGCGAATGAGCTAAGTAAAAGTCCTGAATTCAAAATGTTATGTAAGTACAACTAAAGACGTATTATCAGCAAAGTTTACATTTAAGTATTTAAAGTAAAAGTAATCATTATGTAGATAAATGGACCCTGTGATGCATTAAATTATTGGATTGTTAATTGTACTTTATACTACTACTGTTGGGTAATTGAATCTATAACAATACATAATATTTTATTAGCTTATCATATGTTTTGTATGTAAAACTGTAATATACAAAGTAACTATTTTAGTTGACTTTATGTCACAAAGATATTCAGTATCAATAGTGCTATCCAGAGAGTGGGTGGATATATATATATATAGGATAAGTCAATAACAGTAAGACAATTAAAACACATCAGCTTGTTAGTATAGTCTGCTGTGTTTTTGTGTCCACATTTCACATTACATTTAAAATCCTGCAGACTTGTTTGTTCCCGTGTAGACCGGTCTAACTGATTCCATATAGTGGCACCATAATTCTGCAGGCTGCTCTTAAAACCAGCATTTTTGGCAGCAAGGATTTACAGAATAAGTGGGTCCCACAAGTCTTTGCTCCTGACCTTGTGTGACCATTAGTGGCCAATTGTGAGGCCCACCTAGACAGTTCTGTCCGGTATGGGGTACAGGGTTTTAAGAGCACTTCCAGTACAGTTACTTTAACTCTGTCCACTATGCTGTCTACGTATACCAGCCATTTGCAGAAGCTTGTCAATCTTTATCTGGTCTCTTAGTGTCTCCATAAAAAGAGTGGTCTTTTTATGGGGCTACAGTGGGGCTGTTGCAGTTCTTGGTGGGCCCCATTATTCAGCTCCACGTTTGCGTATGATCTTGTGAGTGGCTGTTTCCTACCAAAAAACACATGAGCCAATCAGAGCACTTAAAGGCAGCTCTACACACACATACACACACACGGGACTCTTACCTAGGACCATTTAAAGCATGTAAGTGTGAGTATTGTGTGTATTTTTGTTTTTCCTTTAGTTTTGGATCTGACATTCTGTTGTTCCTTTATCACTGTTTCACAAGACAGTTTTTTTTTAAATTACCTCTTAATCAGGACTTAATCAATCTCTCCTTTTCAATCATAAAAGATGGTTTTAACTTTTCGTTGCTAAAGGACACAGGAGAGGAAACAATGAAGCTCCTTTCATTAGAACTAGCAGCTGTTTTCACTGTGGCACGTCCAGGTCAATTTATACTTTTCACTATTTTCTAATGTGGGTTTTGTGGCCGTCTGTCTCTCTCTGTGTGTTCGTGCAGAGCTGAGGAAGGCAGAGGAGTGTAAGAGCGCGGAGGCGTGGCAGGAAGGGGAGGAGTCGAGCTCAGAGCTGGAGTTCGAGGAGGAGCACAGACAGAACAGCGAAGCTGAAGAGGAGGAGGAGGAGGAAGACAAGGAAGAGGAGGAGGGAGAGCACACGCAGGACGACACCCACGACCATATGCTGGTATTTACACGTGTGTGTGTGTGTGTGTGTGTGTGTGTGTGAGAGAGAGAGAGAGAGATCGGTGTGTGTGTGTGTGTGTGTGTGCTTCATCACACTTAAACTAAATGAAAAATAAATGTTCTACATGTCTTGAATGTTTTTCATATACATTTCTCTAAAGGTCAGCCTGACAAATTTGATATTTTTGACTAGAAAGTTCTGCACATTTGAACAGTGCTTGTTTGCACAACGTGATGATGCACCTTGACTGATCTTGACTGATTAACTGGAAAAATAAAATGCACCAAATAATGTTCACAATCTACTCCCTTTTTGTGTTTCTGTGTCAGTTTAAATATTATGTTAGTGTAACTGAAACACCTGCCATAACAGTCTGTCAAGAGATGGCATATAGCATAACACCAAATGTGATTTGATTATGTGTGATCCTGAGTCTGATCCTGAGAGGGAGGAAGGTGATCCTGAGTGCCACGAGTCAGTCAGTGGATACCTAGAGCATTTTATGTTACTGTTTAAAATGTGATATACATTACTGAGATTAGCCAACTAAACAGCGGCTGTTAATGGCAACATCTTGGCAAACATTTTTCCTCATATCAGGTTATCATTAAATTATCTTACAAGATGTGAGTGGTCTTCTTATTTATGTTAACTTATATATGTATTTAGAATAACTATTGAATTGTAATTGCCTCAGGTGTTTCTTTTGATTGGACCCCTTTTGTGTTTGGTTTAAACACTCTGCGGGTTACAGCCTATAGAGAGAGAGGGTCCACCATGTTTTTAACTTTGGTCATCCTTGAATTTTCCTCTAGCGCCACTATGAGTTTCACATTTGTGAGTTGAGGGAAATTTCTCAACAACTGCCAAATGGATTGCCATGACATTTGGTACACAAATTCATGCCTCCCCTAAGGATGAATCAACTTCTTTGATCCCTTGACTTTTCATCTAGCACCTTCATCAGCTCAAAATTAGTTTGTCCAATACTTTGGTTTATGACCAAACACCTGCAAAACTAACCTTAGCTGCACTTTGTGTTTATTCCTAAGTAGGAAATGTCAGCATGCTAACACACTAAACTATGATCTTGAACATGGTAAACCTTATACCTGCTAAACATCAGCATTTAGCATTGTCATTAGTCATTGTGAGCATTTTGCATGCTGACGTTAGCATTTAGCTCAAAGACTCACTGTGCCTACTGTGAGCAGTTAGCATGGCTGTAGACTCTTAAGGTGCTGTCAGACAGTGAGCGGTCGCCACCACAGGCTACCTCCAATCCTACCAGCCTGTACATCACAGGCTGCTGCTATCCATCTACAGTAATATTATCTTGCAGCTAAATAAAGCAGGTTGTAACTTAAAATAGAGGAAATGATTAGCAACATGACATGATTAATTTAGCAAGTTTTGCACAGCATTTACATCAGAAAGTCTTGTTAAATAACCAGAGATCAAAATAATTTGAAAATAATCACGGATTTCCACCAGGGATGGTATTCATCAAATCACCCACAGCAGCTGCACAGGGAGGAAAACAAACACTGTCCTTTAACTCTGACATACTTTCCTTAGTAGGTAGGAGCCTATAACAGACAGTATGTTGTTCATAGCAGGTCAAAAAGTCACTGGCAACTGCCAACTTGATGGATGCTTTGATGCTTTATGTGATATAATACTTTTTAAATTGTAGTAATTAAATGCTTCTAATACCTTCCCATCATAACACTTAATGTTCCAGTGTATTTGATGCTCAGTTGTATTTGTTGCTTGTGGTATTTGAAGTGTTTTGATGAGCTCTGGCCTTCTAATTCCATAGTAATTCAGTAGTTGACTACAGATGGCAGATAAACTTCGTTTGACTCTCGAGAGATTTGCAGTAAATGACACAAAAACTTACACTGGGTTCCTTTTTTCTAAATCTGCATGAAAATATTTAGAATTGCAGGCTTCCTCTGTTGCCCTTCTGTGAGCTAAAATTGGATACAGAACATATTTGTTTGTGTGACTCTGGTCTTTTATTCTGTTGTCTTGTTCAGGAGAACAGTTGCCTATCACCAGAGATGGACTCCATTCACCCATGAGAGGTGAGTGTTTCTTTATGAAATCAGGTCGCATCTCATACATGAGGAGACATTTCGCAGATTATTTGCTCTCAAATCGCAAACACACTCAAACGTACAAGACCAGCCTGCTCTCCCCGACCCTCCTCTTTGTCTTTACTGTTTAAGATACATTGCAGTTGCATTCCAGCCAAATTAGTTTGCTTTTTTTTCCTTCTCAGCTATCCATTAAACATGCTAAGTTGTAGCAGCTGCCATTTTAAACGTCCTCTTGCAATGCGAAAGGCGACACTTCTCTGAAACGTGCCAGCACAGTTATGTTTATTGAGTTTAAAGTTTATTGCCTGATAATAGAAAGCTCTGTACAACTGAAACATGATACGGTTGAAGTCCTCTAGTTAAAACATTTGCCTCTTGCATTGTGTTAGCATCTCTCTCAAGCAGACGTAACGATGACTCGTGCAGGGCAAAAGCAGTGACGCTCAGTCCATATTTATATCAAACAGGTCTGAAATTATCTGGGGCAGCCTGATCATGTGTGGGACTCTCAGTAATGCTTTGAAGGGGCAAATCGGACGTAAATTAGCCTCGACTTCTACTAATTTGAACCCGACTTCAAGGGTTGAAGAAATTATCAAACCAATGCCAAATCAGTCATATTCAATTTTTTAGAACTTTGATAAAGCAGCAGAACAAACGGAATTTTTTTTTTTTAACCTCGATATAACCAGGGATGTATTGCTGAGAGCCAGACTTTCTGTATCAAGACCGCCTTGATCACACTCACACATCTGCTGGCCACTGAGCAGCTTCGCTGGAGCAGTTAGGGGTGAAGGCCTTGCTCAAGGGCACCTTAGTGGTGGTAATAAGGGAGGGGAAAGTGTTGCGCTTTCACTTCACTCGTCCACATTTATCCTGCCGGTCCAGGGATCCAACCAGCACCTTACAATAGTCCATTTCTCTAACCTATAGGCCACCACCGCCCCTAATTTTGGTACAAATCCTTGTCAAACAATCATTTACAGGACGTGTAGATGCAATTTAAACACATCTCACTCCAAAATAGCCAGTGTGGTTCCTTAGATTCTGCTCATTTCCTGCATTTCCTTACAGTTTCCACATTTTAAATAGTTTCCCATCTCGTATCACATTAATGAGCTGTTTTCCACTGTATTATTAAAACTAAATATTGTGAAACAAATCAGTTTTTTTATGCTGATCACAATCAAATGAGAGTGAATGAGCCTGAGAAGTTTTACTGATTAAAAAACATCTTAAATTAAATCTCAGTCCAAGCATGTAAAAAGAATTACATAAATAGTTGGAAAATTTGAACAATGTTGAAATTTGCAATTTCTGCAGGCTTAGGGCAAAATAACACACACACACATACATACAAATAACTATACATACACATGCACACACCCTCATATGCAGCCAGGCGTACACACAACCCTTAACACGCCTCAGTAAATATACAGAAAGTCAAAAGTCTGGTTTTCATTGAGCTCAGCCCCTTTTGACGTTACGGTAGAAATGCAGATTTATGCCTCAGTTTCTGCAGCTCATGTTCATCATGTCATGTTTAATATTATACAGCTATGTTGTCAATTGTTGCATGTGAGGCCGAGGAACAAAATGACAGCTTGTTAGATTTCCATTCACTCTTAAAATTTTGAGTGTATACTTTTTTTTTTTTATCAAGTGCTCTAATTATTAATAATGACTGTGGAAGATGCATGTTTTGGTGCTCTCACCTGCAGGACTAAAAGAAGATTTTCTTAATTAAAGGCAACACTGTTGCTGCTGCATCTTTCATATGTAATTTTTTTTATAATTTCAGCAGCACAAATGAAAATCCAGCAGCAGTCTCAGCGGGGAAGATCTCAAATTCTTTGACAAAAAAAAAAAACTAAACAAAACTTTTCTGCGAGGTTAAAAATGTATAACTTTTTTTCTAGCACACTGACAACCACAAGCCTGACCTAATGAAGATCCCAATAGAGACTGAAACTTGTCTATTTAAATACATTTGTGGTTTGGAGTCAGCGTGTAGGCGTTACTCTTCATCGATGCTGTTTTCCAATATCCTATTTGGGTGAACAGACCCTTTGAATATTATCAAACAGGGTCTGTGGTCTAATGTGAACGTGTTCACAGCTTCTTGATAGGAACTGTTGAGGAACTTTGTACAAAATAGGAGAAATTGTTTAAATTTCTGAGCAGATGACACACATAATAGAAGAGAAAGTATGTGCACTGCATTTACTATAATAATCTCCATGATACCAAATGTACTGGTGTCCTTCGGGGGGGGGGGGGTGTTGTTCTGTCTTTCAACATCTCGAACATAACTTTTCTAGGATGTCTAGATCTTTGATTACTGTCATCTGACTCCACCCAAATGCACAAACTTATTTGATTGGATGTCTATAAGCCAATCAGTGTTCCACATCATCTAAAGTGCACTGCAGTAGAGCCACACCCCCTTTTTCAGCAATCATGGCCAACTGCCAGGCAAGGAGGAAGGCACATTAATCTATTGATCACATTGTTAAAGTACATAATTTGTGTTTAAACTGTGTTTAAGGTAAACATGAGATATTATATTACTACTTATTTTTTGTTGAAAAAAGGTCTTGTAAGACAATTAATTGTCATTTTTACTATTAGGTGGTTTCTCGAGTTCAGATTCTCCGTCAGTTGGAATGGACAAAAAAAACAACACAAAATAAAGTTATGCTAATTATTTATGAGTGAATTTAGAGTAGAAATCCACCATTACAATATATATTTTTTTGTGTATTTGGAACATAATTGGTTTCTGAGCGGCTTAAAAAGTTCTTACATCTTGATCTAAATGCTGACAAAGCATCTGATTCCCTGAAATTGGCAGGTCATGTCTTTACATAATGCCTGAAACCAGAGCACAGATGTATATTTTTGTAACTGACCCTGCCAGCTTGCGTTTGATAATGTACACAGATATCAGTTAAAAGGGAGCTTTCAGCATTTATGAACCAGGATGTTATCGGAGTATCTCTATATCTGATCATCTGAGGTAAACAAAGTGGCTAATTGCTTTGGCAAGAAATGAGAACAAAACTGGAAAGAAAAAAATAAAACTTGGCCTCTGTGTTGCGGCACAGCATATCAAGTTCTTCCAGAAATGTGGATCTAAGTCCAGCTCGTGAACTTGATCACGCCACTCAAAATTAAAACAAATAAGCTGTTTTCATATTGCTCCCTGTAGTGCAGTTTCTCCTTTTCTTCTCTGAGGTCGAGGCCATTCTGTCTAATCACTGAGCAGTCCTGCTGCTTTTATTGAACAGGACGTCATAGCTTTCTTAGCTTATAGCATTTCAAGACTGAAGAACTGTACTGCAAAATATGAGTACCTTATTAAGCCTTTTCATGTGAAACACAAGGTCAAGTTTGTTGCCAGATATTGAAAAAATAAACTGTTTTATTAGGTCTTTTTCTGGCACTAAACGTGATGTTTTGATTTTCATTGATGTTTAAATTTCTTCAACAAACTTGTTTCAAGTAATGTGATTAGATCACAAGAACAATAATAAATATATATATATATATATATAAACTTAATAAGAGACATGTAGGATGAATCAGATGCAACATAAGTACATCGTCACTGTTAAATTCGCATTCCTGTTAGATTATTATTATTATTAGGAGGCCCTGTGGCAAATATTTGCTTTTGGGTCCCAGGTGACAGAAAGGACCCCTCTACAGGAAAGTGTGACAGGATAAGGTAATAATGCAGAACCCACCTTAGTTGATATAGTACTTTAGTGGTGTAAATTCCCTAACAAAAGGGGAATGTTTAGATAAGAATGGTCATTTTTCCATCAAAATTATTTGTTTATTCAATGTTTCTGTTTTTAGCTGCTTTTAACAAACAGCATTTCCCATAAGCCCTAGACCTTCACGGATTAAACGTCACGGCTACACAAAAGAGGCAAGTCCACACTTTATGTTTTCAGAAAGACTGACGAAAGAAATGCAGAATGAGAAACTGCACTGCGTTACAGAGGCTAGCCCAGATGTGACATCAGGATTATTTGGACTAAAACATCTTTTAAGACGCTCTAAAAAGTAGGATTAGTAGGATGGACAATATACGAAAACAGAAAAGTAAATATTGAGACATCCTACTTCTTAAAGACGCATTTTCCAGATATGAACCTTCCTTGATTAGTGGTTTAAAAGCTTGTAAGGAATTTAATTATTTACATGATGTTGAGAGTCCTGGGTTTTGACGTGTTGATGTTCAATCTTATAACCAGTGTAGGCCTGCAGCACCATAAGCTTCATTAAAGCAATCAGCTGGCACACCTTGTATTTATCAGCTGTTGTTTCCTGAAACCTCTACCTGCTACTGAGGCTGGTCTTAAAGGAAAACTGAAAGCTTGAAACTTTTTTCTTTTCTTTTGGGAGTAACTCTACAGTAGTGTAGCATATATCAGGTGATCTCCTTGTTTCATCTTTAGAGATTGAATCTGAAAAGCAGGAATGCTGTGTCTGCTTCTCTCTCACAAACCTGATGTCCACACTCCCTTAGTCTTCCCTTCCTTCTCCGAATCGTCTGCTCGGTGAAGATTTGGAGGCCGAGTCCATTTTTCATTGTAGATCAGCCACAAAGATTCTGCTTTCAGTTCAAGGTCTTTCCAGGAAAAGGGGCCCACGGCAGTTTATGAAATGAGCGCACACTCACTCACAGAGATTACATGTTAGGAGCAAATATAATGTGAAAGATATATTTCTCTGCCATGAGAGGATTTTGAGATAATGCCAAGAATCAGACGCAGTAGTTTCATGTGCCTGTCAACTGACCTCCCAGTTTAGGAAAAATAAAACAGCTTTGATTACAGTCAAGGTTATAAGGTCAGGTTAAAGGACCACACTGTATTTTTTCATGTTTTATTCCATTCACAAGAAATCAGCCATACTCTGTTAACGTAACTTTGACAATAAAGCACACATCAGAGAAGCAGTGGCATTTTGCTGAGGAACAGTCAGGTTTGCTGCTCGGAGCAGGTCAAAAGCGCACTCCACACCTGTGTTCTGATATTTTTGTTAGTTCAACTGATGAAAGCACCCTCAAAAACTTTCCAGGATTACACAAAACTCTTTTCTGCAAGTGGTCTCTATATTTCAATGTTTAGTTAGGGCCTGCTGTGCACTGAAATACAATCATTTAAATGCTGTTTGAAACATTACTTACATAGAATCTAGACAATCTCTCACTTTTTATTCGCCTTTACATTTTTTGTTTGACAAATCACATAGATCTCACAGCAGGATCAAGCCCTGTGGAGTTTAAAGGAAGATTTACTTCCTCCAAATGTTTTCCTTCAATTCAATTAAAGACCTGGGATGGATGGATACAGCAGGGCAGTGTCCTTCTTACTATTTAGCAAAGTGATGAATTATCCTTTCAAGTTTTTTACTCACTGATGTTTTTAGGAGCACAAACAGCTCCTCAATTTCAAGAAAAAAACCATATTGAAAAACAGTTTTGAGTCAGTGATCATTTTTGTGTTGCACTGCAAAGCATTATATTGTTTTGGCTAGTCGTGCCATATTATTTATAGAATAAGTTATAGCAATAATAACAATAATGACAGCAATAAATGACTGTTTTTATCAAAGTTTTATGCGATGTTCCCTTGTTTCTTTGCTTGTGTGTCCACAGGTTTTCAAATATCTATCTGAATGCAGAGAGAATTGATGCAGTGGCATAAGATATGGAGACCCAACGCTTTCAATATTAAATAAACAAGACTAAAAGTCTACAGCCACGCTAGCAGCTCTGTGAGACTGTACTTGGGCACAACAGTGCTTTAAGCCAAGTGCTAACGTCATCATCTTAGTTTAATAATTTGCTACTTAGCACTAAACACAAAGTACAGCTGAGGCTGATGGGAATGTCATTAGTTTTGCAGGTATTTGTTCATAAACCAAAGTAGTGGACATGTAAAATTTGATCTGCTATTGGCACTAGATAACATGAACGTCATGAAGGTCTGTACCAAATTTCACTTTCTAAAAAGACACTGTGAAATAAATAATCATATGAATAAATGCAAAAGTAATCCAATTCAATTTTTCAAACTCAGCTCAAAATAATAAAATATTATTTCATCCTTATTTGAAAAATCTTTTTTTTTAATTTACTAAATTATTTCCCAATTTTGTTTATAGTACAGTATATATTGTGTCTACATTTATATATTTTATTATTTATTATCTTATTTATTTATTTATTTATTTAATATTTAGTGTGGGTCTCCATTATAAGAAATTGAAAAGATAGCGAGCTGTGGGCGTCATCTGAGCCGCATTCTTTTATCAATATTTCTGTGATTCTGATTATGCATTATGTGTTAGCAGTTCCTGTTTGCACCATAACCATGGATTACTTAACACTAATAGCAAAATTTTATATAGGATTATTAGGCAAGTTCTGAAGTTATAAGGAGTGAGTTTATTTTACATGATTTCTAAGGATGTTATCCTTAATGGACATCAAATTACACGACTGTAAAGAGAAAGTCTAGCTGAATTTAGCACTATGTATATGACGTCTGTGCATTCCTGTTTGACTGAGTTCAGTCAGACAACTCACATTTGAAATGTTTATTATAGCAGCAGAACATAGTTGGCATCTAGGCTCTGACCTTGTCACTCTCTGTAGATATGTTTACATAGAGATATTGGGGAGTGATGAGCAAATATCTTTAACCCCCTAGCCGGAGCCTGCAGGTGGATGCTGGGGTGGTGGTGGGGCTGAAAGAACAGGCATGCAGTGATGCAGTATTGCAGCAGTGGCATTGACAGGCAGTGGGTGGGATGGGAAACTTAAATACACTACCAAATTGGGAGGGTGTGTTTGGTAGATGGTTGTGGAGAGTGAGTTGACTGCCTGAACTAGCTCGCAGACGTCGCTCCATTTATGACTCTTAGAATAAGGGGTGCAATAAGGGTTACCCCCTTTGCATGGAGTTTGAATATTGCTGATGAAGTGAGAGAAACTGGAGCTTCGTGTAGGTTAAACAAAGGGAAGGAAACAGGGCATGGTGGTAATGCAAAGCATATGTCAACATTACAGTTACATTTCCATTAGTCTTTATAGGTATGCTTTTATCCAGAGTGCTATGTAACATCAATTCCATACATTTTTAGCATGAGTGGAATTCAACCCGTCACACTGGCAGTAAACGTCACCCCTCAGGGGAAGCACAATTTGAAAAAGGTGTAAAAATTCAGCCGAAGAATGAATTCCATGTGAAGGGTGAAATTGGTTTATAGTCCTTGCGAATGAAAAGCAGCAGAAAAGGCACTTAAATACATAGCATCAAGCAAACTGCTGCCCTTGTGCCACTCGGTTCAGACAGGATGTGAATATCTGCGCAGAGAGTGTATGTGAGAGTCCCAGGAGTGTGTTTCTGCACTGTTTGGTGTTCCTGACAATATGGTGCACCACAGAAGAGAAAAAGTACTTTGCCTCCAGCAGAGGAGGCAGCAGCATCACAAAGACTGATAATATTCAGTGTAGAAGCGTTGCTGATTACTTTCAGTACTTTTCCAAATAGTAAAAGTCTTTATGTTGTCCAGCTTCTTCACTTTCTCCACACTCGCACATCAAAGTCTTCGTCTGTGCAGGGTTCCTCTCACACATCATATTTTAAGCGCTCAGTCCATCATACTGCTTACACATGGAACATCATGGCAACAAATAAGCATGAAAACAAGCAGCTGTCAATGTAACAACAGAAACTCGCTAACATGATGGATAACTAGTTTACTGAAACAGTTTGGTAACCCATGTTCAGGTGACTGTTGCAAGACAGCCCCAAAAATTAAGCTTTATAGTAGCCCATATTCTTGTCCACAGACACATTCTCCTTCTTTAAAGCTGCACTATTTATTTTTTGGCCACTTGGGGGCAGTGGAACGGTGAAAAACAGAACACTTGTCAAATTATCACCTAATAAAGTTAATATGATGAATGTTCCTTTTTACACATCTAGCAGACATGGAGCAACATTGGCATTCATTTGGAGTCATATTTGGGTCCACCTTTTAGCTCTGGTTTGGTTTCCACCAACTCCTGAAGAAAATATCTGGCTCTTTAGCTTCTAAATGTTTTATTCTTTTCACCAGCTATTGGCTAACTAAGTTTGGTGCTGAGCAGGAAATGTACAGTGGGTTTATCAGAGAACACTATCAAAAATTTGTCCTGTTGATTTAGTGGTTACTCACTTGGCAACATCCTTGTTTTTAAAGTTATTGTGCGCTTCCTTAACTTGCGTTCCCTAGTGCCAGTATGACACCACTGATGCCCTCTTTCCATCAAATTAGCTCTTTGACCGGTTCTTGAACCAGTTCTGTTCAGGATTCTAGGAACCTTGGTGCTATCTAGGGAACTGGCCTGCGTTTCCACCAGTTTGGAGCACAACCATTGTAATGAAGGATGCGTCATCAACGCAGGGCATTGCACAATGCACAACGGAAGTACAGATGGCAGATTGCATTGATTACCTGCAAGCTTTTGTTCTGTTATTAGATATTTGTTTTTATCCAAAAAGACAAGCATCCTTGTTATTAAACAAAACTTTAATAAAATGATAAAACAACACCAGTGTTATCCTTTAATTGCCATCCGCTGTCTTCATGTCTTTGTCTTACAAGACAGGTGTGGCCCAAAAGGTGAACTATGTGAATGATGCCCAGTAAGATTTTATTTTCAAACTAACAATTTAAAGCAGTGGATCCAAAAAATGTATTGCAAGCATGAACATTACATTTTTTCAGCGTGGTGGAGGAGAAATGAGTGGATCAATCTGTCAGAAACTGATTCAAATATTTTAAACCCAGCAGGTTTGATTTACACACCTGATGTTTTCACGGTTCGTAAAGTCCAAGGGAACAGCAGTAAATCTGGTGCATTCTCTGAATATTTGAAAATGTTTCAGCTCTGCTTTTTCAAGATTTCCAGGATCCTCCAGAACGTCTCTTCTTCACCTCTCTCTTTCACTATGTTTCTTGTAGTCCATCCATCCATTTTCTTCCGCTTATCCGGGGCAGGGTCGCAGTGGCAGCAGGCTAAGCAGGGTTGTCCAGACATCCCTCTCCCCGGCAACGCTTTCCAGCTCCTCCTGGGGGACCCCAAGGTGTTCCCAGGCCAGATGAGATATATAATCCCTCCAGCGTGTTCTGGCCTCCTACCAGTTGGACGTGCCCGGAAAACCTCTAAAGGGAGGCGTCCAGGAGGCATCCTAATTAGATGCCCGAACCACCTCAACTGGCTCCTTTCGAAGCGAAGGAGCAGTGGCTCTACTCCGAGCTCCCTCCGGATGTCCGAGCTCCTTTCCCTATCTCTAAGGGTGAGCCCAGCCACCCTGCGGAGGAAACTCATTTCGGCCGCTTGTATCCGCGATCTCATTCTTTCGGTCACTACCCAAAGCTCATGACCATAGGTGAGGGTTGGAACGTAGATCGACTGGTAAATCGAAAGCTTTGCCTTCCGGCTCAGCTCCCTCTTCACCACCACGGTCCGGTACAACGCCCGCATTACTGCTGATGCTGCACCGATCTGCCTGTCCATCTCACGCTCCATTTTACCATCACTCGTGAACAAGACCCCGAGATACTTGAACTCCTTCATCTGGGGCAGTAACTCACCTCCAACCCAAAGGGGGCAGTCCACCGTTTTCCGGCAGAGAACCATGGCCTCAGACTTGGAGGTGCTGACTCTCATCCCAGCCGCTTCACACTCGGCTGCAAACCGCCCTAGTGCATGCTGAAGGTCACAGCCCGATGAAGCCAACAGAACCACATCGTCCGCAAAGAGCAGAGATGCAATTCTGAGGCCACCAAACCGGACACTCTCCTCCCCCCGGCTGCGCCTTGAGATCCTGTCCATGAATATCACAAACAGAATCGGTGACAAGGGGCAGCCCTGGCGGAGTCCAACACCCACTGAGAATGTGTTTGACTTTGTGCCGAGAATGCAGACACAGCACTCACTTTGGTTATATAGGGACCGGATGGCTTGTAGCAGCGATCCCAGTACCCCATACTCCCGCAGTACCCCCCACAGGACCCCCGGGGGACACGGTCGAAAGCTTTCTCCAAGTCGACAAAACACATGTAGACTGGATGGGCAAACTCCCATGAACCCCCCAGCAGCCCTGCAAGAGTAAAGAGCTGGTCCATTGTGCCATGGCCAGGATGGAATCCACATTGCTCCTCCTGGATCCAAGGTTCGACAATCAGTCATAGTCTCCTTTCCAGCACCCTGGAATAAACTTTCCCAGGGAGGCTGAGCAGTGTGATACCACGGTAATTGGAGCACACCCTCCGGTCCCCCTTTATGAAGATGGGAACCATCACCCCGGTCTACCACTTCACAGGCACTGTCCCCGACCTCCATGCGACACTGAAGAGGCGTGTCAGCCAAGACAGCCCAACAATGTCCAGAGCCTTCAGCATCTCAGGGCGAATCTCATCCACACCTGGCGCCTTGCCACCAAGAAGCTCTTTGACTACCTCGGAGACTTCTGCCAGGGATATGGGTGAGTCTTCCCCCGAGTCTTCCAACTCTGCCTCCTCCACTGAGGACATGTTGGTTGGGTTGAGGAGATCCTCAAAGTGCTCTTTCCACCGCTCGACAACATCCCCAGTCCGGGTAGTCAGCTCTCCTCCCCTGCTGAACACAGCCTGGGCCAAGCCCTGCTTTCCCTTCCTGAGTCGTCTAACGGTTTGCCAGAACTTCCTTTAGGCCAACCAAAAGTCCTTCTCCATAGCCTCCCCAAACTCCTCCCACACCCGGGTTTTTGCTTTGGTGACCACCGAGGCCACCATCCTTCTGGCCTTCCGGTACCTGTCTGCTGCTTCAGGAGACCTCTGGGCTAGCCAAGCCCGAAAAGCCTCTTTCTTCAGCTTAACGGCTTCGTTCACCGCCGGTGTCCAACAGTGGGTTCTAAGGTTGCCGCCTCGACAGGCACTGACGACCTTCTGACCACAGCTCCTAGCAGCCGCCTCAGCAATGGAGGCTTTGAACATGGCCCACTCTGATTCCATGTCCCCAACCTCCCCCGGGATGCGTGAGAAATTCTTCCAGAGGTGGGAGTTGAAGGTCTCGCAGACAGGGGCCTCCGCCAGACGTTCCCAGTTCACCCTCACTACACATATTGGTTTGCCAGGTCTGTCCGGCAGCCGTCCCTGCCATCTTATCCAACTCACCACCAGGTGGTGATCAGTTGACAGCCCCTCTCTTGACCCGAGTGTCCAAGACATATGGTCACAGATCTGTTGATACGACCACAAAGTCGATCATCGACCTGCGGCCTAAGGTGTTCTGGTACCAAGTACACTTATGAACCACCCTATGCTCGAACATGGTGTTCGTTATGGCCAGTCCATGGCTAGCACAGAAGTCCAACAACAAAGCACCATTCGGGTTCAGATTGGGGAGGCCATTCCTCCCAATCACCCCCCTCCAGGTTTCACCACCATTGCCCACATGGGCGTTGAAGTCCCCCAGCAGAACTATGGAGTCTCCAGGTGGTATCCCTTCCAGGACGCCACCCAGGAACTCCAAGAAGGCCGGGTACTCCGAACTGCTGTTTTGGTGCATAAGCACAAACAACAGTCAGAGCCTTCCTCTCAGCAACTTTCAGTCGCATCGAGGTGACCCTCTCGTTCCCCAGGGAAAACTCCAACACAGCGGCCCTCAGCCGGGGGCTCGTGAGTATCCCCACACCTGCCTGGCCCCTCTCATTCTGGGCAACTCCGGAAAAGAAGAGAGTCCAGCCTGTCTCCAGGAGTTTGGTTCCAGATCCATGTTGTTTTTTCGGGCTGTGCCCGACCGAGCCCCATGAGTCAAGGCCCGGCCACCAGACGCTTGCCATCGAGCTCCCCTCCTGGGTCTGGCTCCGGGGGGGGGGGCCCCGGTTTCCCTCTTCCGGGCGAGGTGCTCCAGCCCTTTATGGTCCGATTCGTCGTGGGTTTGTGAATCACTCTTAGTCTGTCCTCTCCCCTGGGACCAATTTGCCTTGGGAGACCCTACCAGGGGCCCGTGCCCCGGACAACACAGCTCCCAGGGTCACAGGGGCACACAAACCCCTCCACCACGTTAAGGTGGCGATTCATGGAGGGGGTTTCTTGTAGTATAAAATATTAAAACAACACAGTTCAACACTTTGGGAAGTACACTTATTTTCTTTCGTCCAGAGAGTGAGTAGAAGAGGTTGATATCAAATGTGCACAAAACAGCAACAATGAAGGTCAAACAACTAGACTTTGACACAGGGACCCTTTTCAGAACAGGGCCCTTGGTCAAGTAATAAAGCAGGACCCATCTCAACGCCTTTACCATGTAAGTTGATGTTGTGCTTTAACGGTGCATATTTGCAAACAAAATTTTCTATTAAATTTGCTCAAACCAGTTGACGCACAGTAAGCCTGGAACTTTCTGAGGCCCCGGGGCAGTTGCCTGCTTTGCTCAGTTGGAAAATGAGCCTTGTGCATGTGTTTTTACAGTATAGCAAAAAATGTAGAGGAAGCAAGAATGAGAGAAATTGTGTCCAAACAACTGCATGTGCTTGAAATTTTTAGTGAAATATTTTGAGAACTATTGGATGGATTGATAAGAAATGGGCTTACGGCCATACCAACCTGAACACTCCCAATCTTGTCCGATTTCGGAAGCTAAGCTAAGCAGCTAAGATTGACTGGCGACCAGTCCAGGGTGTACCCTGCCTCTCACCCAATGTCAGGGGGTGATTGGCTCCAGCCCCCACCAGCACGTTTTCACTAATACTATGAAATATCTTTTTTGCCATCTTTTTTGGATTGATTGCCATGAAATTTGATACAGGCATGCATGGTTCCCCGACAACGTATCCTCATTATTTTGGTAATCCCCTGACTTTTTCTCTAACCCCACCATCAGGCTGACATTTGTGGTTTTGAGTGAAATGTCTCAACAGCTATTGGATGGATTGCCATGTAATTTAGTGCACAAATTCATATCCCCCTCAGGATGACTTGTAATAACTTTGGTGATCCTCTGACTTTTCCTCTAGCGCCATCATTTGTCCAGTAGTTTGGTTTATGACCAAATACCTGCAAAAATAATGACATAGCCTCAGCTGTTGTGTCTGCTGCTTATTAGCAAATGTTAGCATGTTAACACGCTAAACTAAGATGGTAAACATGGCGAACGTTATACCGCAGTCATAACATCAGCATGTTAACATTGCCGTTGTGAGCATGTTAGCATTCTGACGTTTTGCTCAAAGCACCACTGTTCCTAAGTACAACCTCACAGAGCAGCTAGCACCAATGTAGACTCTTAATTTGTGTATTTTTCTTCAATAAAGTAGATAGTATACGTAGGTAGTTTGTTTGCGCCTTTAAAATGTACCTTTTATAATAATTTTAAGGTCTGGTTGAGTCTAAAACTACTTAGAGAAACATCACCTTCATGAAAGGCGAACTACGTTTGTCAGAAACAAAGTAATTTCATGTGCCCAAACATCCACTCTGAACTTTCACTGACCCATAAGAACATCATGCTACTTCCTGTTTTGCTGCTGAGTTTCAGTTTAAGCTGTTTGTTCATGTTTCTTCAGAAGTCTTGTGCTTTCAAATCTGTCTCTGAAATGTTGATGTGTGATTGTGATTGATTACTGCAAAAGTTTATTTGCGCTGTTGTTAATTATCTGTCCTCTGTGTTTCAAGTAGTGTGGACTATGGAGGAAGAGACAGACAGACAGAGAGGGAGAGAGAGCGCCATGGACAGACAGAGAACTGGATAACAGCACAGCAAGGCCATCAAACAGCATGGAGCCGGACACACTCAAACACACACACACACACACACAGAGCCACAGGAAGATACTAAAACAGCAGGGTACTGCCAGAACACATCATAAACTGATGAGTTACACACAGTAACACACACACACAGAAGAAAAAAACACAGTGATGGAGACAGACTCGACGCTGTGTCAGAGCCACAGGAAGATGGTAAAACAGCAGGCTGCTGTCAGAACGCATCTTAAACCAATGGGTTTTACACACAAACACACACACATACAGACACTCAGAGCTCTGCAGATGACGGCAGCCACATTTGGGAAAGCCGGAGCTCATCAGAACATCACCTGCTGCTTTACAGGATTTAAACAACACAACTGAACGGGCAACATACTGAGGCAGAGCTGGTTTTTGATTGGAAACCTTGTTAGTGCAAATTCTTTTGAACTTAAAATTAAAAACAAATCCCAAAAGAAAACTGTGCTGTTGACAATGCATTGTAGGGCTGGCTGGCTATAATATTTATGTGGCAAATTTAGACTGAATCAAATAAAACAATCAAATCTTTCTTTTTTGGTGACGTAATTTCAGAATTATTTCCTAATGATTTCCAAGAAATTTCCTGAAAAGACCTCTATGTAACTTAGTAGTAATTACAGGGGAACTAGGAACAGTGTTCAACTGATACACTTCCAATTAATTAATCATAACAGCACAACAAAGACAGTCTACTAGTCAATGCACAGTAGCTCAGATGAACATGCAAAAATGTGAAATTTGTCCACAGGCAATCATATAATTCAACACACTGTATATGGAGAGTTTCCACTAGTAAATAAATATGTACTTGTGTTTAAATTCAGCTGTTCTTTCAAGGAAGTTCCTTTGTCAGTAACACATTACGAAAATGTGGTCTTGTGGCCTTGAAAATACCAGTTATTGGACAAAGAAACAGAACAGAAAAAAAAGACTAATAGTAAACTGAAGCTTCCAAGGAAATTATTCCGAAATTAAGGACACAAAAAATAGTGTTAGCTTTCAATGCAATGAACTATATTCCACTACATTCTAAACATTTCTTCACACATGTAAATCATAAACTGTAAGAACACATTTTATTAATTGTTAAGTGCAATCTACCACTACAAAACTATTCCACTTAATATTGATACGTCTATGACAATATTGAATTATGGCCCAGCTCTAATGTGGTGTATTAAACAACAGGATAATGTGGTAAGTTGTCCAAACAGAACGTCTTTCAAAACGAGTTGGAAATGTTAATAAAACCTGTTTTTGTCACATTGTTCAAACGCTATTACTTCAATCCAATAAAGGATTGTTTCTCAATCTTGGGTTCGGCACCCCAGATGGGGTCGCTTACAATGCAGAAGGGGTCACGTTAGATTTTTAAAACCTTGTTATTAGTTTGACGTGATGAGCTATTATCATAAGTTTGGGAACTCAACATGGAGTCAGCGGTTAGAAAAAGCTGAGAAACAATGTCGTAAGATAAACAGGTTTTATTAATAATTATGAACACATGTCTATATGTTCATTATCTTAAAATGATATCAGTTGTTACAAGGTTGATTTGTCTTTCAAATGGTTGCTTGTGTATTTGAGTTCATGGTTATGAACAAATAACACATGGGGTTTTATTACACATGAATCCATCAAACCTTAAAAGGGTTCAAATCAATAATAAAAACGATCTAACTTGGAATATGAGGCTTTTATACTTGAATATAACAAACCCCTAATGTTTTACATGATGACTTCACTATGCTGAGCCCCATCCAGTGACCTCTGAACCTGCCTTTTGTCAGCTGCTGCTAAAAGAACCTCAAAAACAATGTCTGTCAAAATGTTATTATTTTCTTAATAGTTATCACTTTAATTGTTGCTATTATTATTATTGCTCTTGTAGATATGAAACGTTGAGACATTTGTCCACATTGACTGGATTCATATGCACAGTAAAGATCATACTAGTGGTTTTGCATGTTTTGGTCCATGAACTACAAACCACTACACTTCACATTACTGCTGATTATTTTTCTGAAACATTACAGACATTTCCGTCATTCCAGGCGACCACTGGTTTTAGTTCATTCCAGTAAACTATGAAAGTAACAGTCAAAAGGACTTGCAATCAATTAAAGTTTATGGGGTTATTTTGTTTTGTTTTTTTGTATTGTTGTTTTATGTTCCATTAAGGTTGAGCATGAAGTTTGTTGACCTGTTAGACCCATTGATTTGATTTGAGGTCCACTTACTAGCTTTTTCCAGAGCTTTCTTGATGAAGATTGTGAGATGCGATTGAAAAAACTAGTACATTAAAGTTGTGCAATTTCCTCTCCATGTTGGTGCTTTGACACGTGAGAATTGCAAGTAATCTGCTGAAGAGCATTACACTGAATGTTCTTGTTTCAGAAAAAAACATTGGTAATCTGAAAATGTGAATTAGGTCTTTTTTTGTGTGTAAAAAAGTTTGTTCTTCAGCAGCTAACAGTCCCTGCTTAAAGCCCCTGTAAATATGGTTTCAAATCTATCCAAGAATTTTTATATAACATTAAATACTCCTTACTAATTGTGCAACAATCAAAGTCTTGAAAGACTTTGTCAGGTATTATTTAATATGAGTTACACTTGAAAAACTCAGCTTCATCAGGACTGTGTGGGCGTGGTGGGATCAGTTTGATAGACAGTTGCCTTGCAACATAAGCAAACAATTGCACAACTGTCATAATGTTGTTGATTCAAATATTCTGATTGGTGCACAGAAATGCATGACATCACATTTTTCCAAGTGAGTCCCACCCACTTCAAACCAGCGAGGACAGCACAGATAAAACAAACAATACAGAAAAAACAAAAGCTGTTGGCCAGGACTGTTGTCTTCATGTCAGAGCCCGCTGCTCACAGTAAGAAGCTGATTAAGAAAACAGGTTTTCAGGGCCTTTAAGTGAACAACCCAGAACATGTCAATTACATAAATGTATGTATTTGGTGAAACTGCATTATTATGAAAAGCATATTAACATTAGTAGGCGCTAAAGGCTATATTGGAAGTTTTAAAGTCCTCAGTATGTTGCCACCGTGTTGTAATTTCAGTCAAAAAAGGTCAAAATGGAGCAACAGATGGAAGGAGCTCTGCTACTATTGATAATGTGAATTTGTCCCTGAAAAGACCCTTACCTGTCACTGCATTTCTTCGTTCCCTTCTGAACTTATCTTCCTTCCTTCTGTCTTGACTCCGTCTCACCAGTTCATTCTTCCCTTTCTTTTCTCTTCTTCAAACGTATTTACCCTCCACATTTCCTTTGTTCTTAACTTGTGTTCATCCTTTTTTTACCTTTTTTATTTTCTTTACTTCCTGTCTGTCCTCTTCATCGCTCTCTTCCTTCCCTCTTTCCCTCCCTCCATTCCCTTTCTCTTCCCTCCTTTCATGCTCCACTTGTCCTATTCCCTTTCATCCCAGCTTCTTCCTTGTTTCATTTCATCTTTCACTTTTATTTCATCTGTTCTTTTATTGTCTCTTTCCTCGCTTTCTTTTCTCTGTTGTCTTCATTTGTTATTTTCAACCATTCTTTCCTTCCCTCTCTTCTTTTATTCCTTAACTCCCTCCTTTTCCTCTTTCTGAACCTCTCCTCTCCCATTAAAGATGAAGAAAAAGAAGCATCTTCTGTCGACGGTTGATGCTCTCACATCTAGCTAAGTCAAACTGACTTACAATTCCTTTATCAAAAGGAAGAAAGTAAACAATCGGATTTCCCAAATAAGATTATTCTTATAAACTTAACAGGTCCAGAAGAAGTTAGTAGGAGTCAGCGGGTAGCTGCATGGTGGTTGTCCTGATTTGGGAGTGAAAACAAGTTACAACTCAAAATGGGATCTGATTATAAAATCTGTGATAATCGCCCGCTGCTTTGTTTTGCCACTTCTTGGTTCGATTAAGGATTGACTCACCGTATTGAAAGTAAGTTTGTTTATGGTGTTATGAAGTTCATCATTACATAGGCTATACTGTACATTGTACCTCCTTGTATATACTTGTAATAATCCCATGAATGATCAGCTATTGCAGCAGGTTTACTACATTTTTTAGACATCAGTTTATGTAAAGATGAGCTACATCCTACAATAAAAAGTTGAAAACTATGGTGTGTTCAATAGATAAACCAAGATATGGCAGAGAATTAGATCTGGTCCATAATGTTTATCTTTGACTTTACTTTCCACTCCCAAAGAAGAGGCACAGGTAGGTTAGAGGAATTTTTTAAAACCAGTCTGAGCTCTTGTTTACCTTCAGAGGAAAATGTCTTTCTCTCTCCTCTCTGATTACTTATCTTCCTCCAATTCTCCTGTTTCTCCTCCCTTCCTCCTCTCCCTTCCTCACCTTTTCCCTGTTTTTCCCCTCTTGTCCCTGTCAGATTCTACATGCTGATGTTAAATCGTCTTTGCTGTTATTTTTAATGACTTGTGCATACTGTGCAATGAAGGTGATGATGCCGACTCCTCTGTCTGCACTGAGAGGGTGCCAGAGGCCTTTACAACAACACATGTAAATAATCCAAATAAAAGGTTGGATCTTGTGACCGTCATCTGGAGCCTTTTGTGATCACAGACCACAAATGGAAACATTTCGTGAAGTTTTCAATATCTTCCATGAATCAAAACTGTTTCTAGTTTGTTTGTTTTTTTGCACTTTTATGCTCTTGAAAACATCTTCTCTACATCTCATCTCACCTCTTTATTTTTCCTCGCAGCAACAGGAATGCATTTTTGTTTGACAGAGCTGCACAGTAGAACAGTAAATAACTTGGTTAAACTGTTTCATGGACATTAGTTGGTTCAACTGCCAGTTATTTTTCAGATTGCAGCCCACTGAAGTAAATCCTTCTTATATTAACCCACAGTGCACTGCAGTAACAGCCTGACAATATCCACTAAAATCTGCATTCTTCGGCTTCTTTTTCTTTGTAGATTATTAAAACTGAGAGTTCCACCTTTTCCTCAATATTACATATTTAGCAGCTTAAAACCATAATGTTATTAACATACAGGACTGATAAAATTAGTTAAGAATCTCACTTCTAATGTGCACTAAATTGTAAACCTTTATATGGACTATACAGATTTTATACATGAAGATCAGTTTACCCATCATGGAGAATACTGCTCAGCTCTGAAAATAGCTGTATGTCTTCAGGGGCTCTGGAAGAGCTTTGTGAAGTCTGAGAAAAAAACAAAACCTTGATGATAGGATCAGGATTATCTCACCCTGGGCGTAGAGACTACACATTTCTAACAGAAAACAGCAGGATTGAATGTTATTACTCGATTGAATGGGCGTTATCAGCAGTTATCAGCCTCATAGATATGGGTTAGAAGGGGCCTGCTACACCTACTATCACCTGTTCACATGGTTGATCACGTCTGTATGAGACTTTCAACGTAAATCCATCTGTCAGGTGACGTAGTATAAAGAGCAAAAAAGTCCACGTTTGGAGGAAGCTGGGAGTCAAACACAGGACTTTTGGTGTGAAACCAAAAGTCAACGTTGACTTATTTAAAGTTTTAAGTTAGCCTACATAACGTTACATCACGTGACTTACTTACTCTTATTTTAACCCAAATTTTTTCCTAAAGCTAACCAAGTAGTTTTGTTTCCTAAACCTAAGGAGACGTGACACGAGTGATCAACCATGTGAATAGATGATAACGGCCTCCTGAACCTCGAAGGTGAAGCAGGCCCCTTCTAACCCATATCTATGATGCTGATAACCACTGATAACGCCCATTCAATCGAGCGATAACATTCGAAGCAGGTGCAGAAAACCTGGGGTGGGGAGTTTAAAGGATTATTTATGGGAGGTACAGGATCGATAGGGGCTGTAATGTTATGACCTCTGCTGTTTTGATTTGCCCACTCTGCTCTTTTTTTTTTTCAACCCTTTACTGATAGTTTAAACACTTGTTGAAATCCATTCAAAAGAGATTCTTGATAAAACGCAGGACCTTGTTTCTCATACCTGCTTTCCTGCATTAATAATCTAAATAATCTATTATGATCAAAGTGCTGACAGGAAGAGCTTTGCTGCTGCTCGGTGAGATAAGCTCAAAACGTGCCCATCCATCAGAATGCCTGTTTAAAAGCCAACGCATAAATCTCATCTTGTTTTATATGCTGTGATGATAACTAGGGCTGTGGAAGTCATGAATAGGGCAGTCTGATAGTAACTGCCTCTACCTGAGTGTCAGCTTTAACAAACTGAATTTGGTGTAGGTCCACTTAGAAGAAAAAACACATAGTGGCCTCTACAGCGCTGAAGAACAAGATAACTAAACACTTCTTGGATTTTATACATGCAGCCTCATAGTTTAGCCATATTTAGCTTTCAGCATTAGATAGAGCTGTCATTATTATATCTTTCTTATAATCAATAAATCCCATGAAAAGGCCAAAACTAACAGTTATTTGGTCCATCTCTTGATACTTTGGCACTCAGCCCCAAGCCCACTGGTTCCTAATGAAGATGTTAATCTTTAAAAATGGCTCACAAATATATAGTTTCATTGTTCAAAAAGTCTAAATAATCATGTTACTCAAAAAGGAGAAAGTGGTCATTTATTGGGGACTATTTTCAGCAGCAGATTAATGCACATTTGGTGCTCGAGTGAGTGTTTCCAGCAGGTGTATGTGGCATTGAATCAAAACAAACTACAGTGTGTGTGTTCATGGTAATGAAGGAACATGTCAGACAGTGCAACAGTGTGGTTCATTGATGTGTGAACAACAATGGAGCTCTATGGCACAGAGGAATAACATATATCAGGCTTTGGATATACAGAAAATACTAGTTAGTAGGATCAATAAAGGTTTTGGTCTTACCATGGGATTTTTTCTCGACCATAAGAAAAATATAGAATATCACCAGACTTATCTTTTTAGATGAGAACAAACCAAGGTTGACTCCTGAAAAGTTGGTACCTTGCTCTTTGACAAAACTGTCACAGCAAAAAAAAAAGCTTTAAAACATCCACAGAAATCCATCAAAAACAGGTCTGTATTTTGCACAAAATAAGCAAAGAATGAAGGGAAAAAATGCCAAATTTGAAGAATTGACTGTGTGAGGTGAACTTCAGCTGAGCTGTGGCTCTGCCCAACAACTTGATGAAGAGAAAAGTGTTTTGCTTACTGCTACTTCACTTGAATGTCTGACCTTCATTGTGCAGAATGATGTATGTGCAGAGTTTGATACTAGAAGGCTGTTTTCACATTCACCTGCTGAAGTTTCTCTGTGCTCTGTTTCTCTGTATACTGAGAATGGACTTTTCCATGAAGAACGAGACATCTTGCATCCAGCAGCTAAACCTTTTGAAAGAAACATATTTGGATATTCATAGATTCTAAAATGTTCATTGAGGGAGAAGAAGTCAATGAGCTTTTAATAAGTTGTAAGTAGTTTATTGATCTTTTTTTGTGGAAAAACCATCTCACAGGAAAATTGTTATTCAAAGCAGACACGTTTGGAGGCAACCAATGTAGCTTAGGGGTGAAACTGCCAACCATGAACTGCAACGTTCTGTTTTGAGTCCGGCTGGGGACCTTTATTGCATCTCTATATTGTGTGTAGTAAGTACTATCAAATTTGTATGTATGATTGGATTCAGTATTTATTGTATTTTGAACTTGTACTTGTATTAAATGGAGCGACGCCTGCGAGCTAGTTCAGGCAGTCAACTCGAGCTGCACTGCTATACACACGTGACATACATCACTCACAACCATCTACCAAACACACCCTCCCAATTTGGCGGTCTATTTAAACTACAACAACATTTCTCACCTCCCCCTCTGCCTGTCAATGCCACTGCTGCCCTGCATCAGTATCTTTCAGCCCCAATACCACGCCAGCATCCACCTGCAGGCTCCGGCTAGAGGGTTTAATTTAAGATATTTTCTCATGAGGTCGGAGCCTAGACGCCAAACTCTAACTATGTTCTGCTGCTATGATACACATTTCAAATGTGAATTATCTTAAATGACTGAAAATTAATGATTACTTCTCCCCACTCAGACACATCGAGGGCCCCTGATCCAGTCGTAAAAACCGAACAAATGTGAAACTGGTGAAATCAGTCATGACGGCAAACTATAATCCTCCCACATGTTGCTTCACATCTGCAGCAGAAAAGATAAATATCTGATTTGCTCCTGTGGGAATACTGCTGGATACCGTCTACTTTAAAACCCTTCCATCAGTTTTAAAATCTCAGGAGCCTGTGGCTGACTAGAGTTTTCCCTCTCACAACTGCCTTCTCATACCTGAGAGCTTTTTAAGCACAACATGAACCCACGACCTCTGCACCTGCAAACACTTAAGCTTTTGAACTACTTAATGTTTCTACTTCTAAATTTGCTTTCTCTGGTTGCTTCGATTATGAACGGCGTGCATCATTTTATCATTAAATCCAGTTAGCAGCAGCTTGAGCAGCACAGAGACACACAGGCTCTCAGATGAGCTCTGCTGTTATGGTGAGATGTCTGAAGGGGAATAAAAAAGAAATACAAGGTGATGTTTTTGAGATAGTTTAAAGATTAATGTTATTAACAGCTCTGGCTCTGTCATGAAGCACCATTTCATTAACTATAGAAAACATTTGAGTTGTGTGGTCAAATCAACTGAAAGAGGACAAAGAATGTCTAACAGCAGACAGTTGTTTTAAACAAACTACTACATTACCTACAGATTATTATCCATTTATTTTCTTGTGGTATTTATTGTGAAAATCTATCATATATCATTTTTGAATTATTACTTTTAGTCTCAGATTTATATCAGTAAAGTTAATTGTAAAAATCAGAGAAGAATTCATATGATACAAGTCTTTTTTTTAGGTAATTTATACTGCAAATACATTGGGAATGTAAGAAACATTTTGCAGAGTCAAGCTATTCACTTGTGTACAGTATATGTGTGTGTACATGTGTGCATATGGAAGACACACACACACACAAATGTGCATATTGGTCGTCCAGCAGAAATGTCCCTACCAAAGTTAAAAGCAAACGTACGCTTGTAACTGCAAGTGATCGTCTCTGGGTCTGTGTTCTATACAATCCTTTTTACTATAAAAGCCATTTGTATGTGTTATAATAGCGTTACCCAGGCATTTTTTATTTTTTGCCACAGTAATGCTTTTGATCTGTTACCCGCTCAGCCTCTTTAACTGTTTGCACCTGCTGCTCTTCACAGCGAGTGTGTGACTCCCTCCACCTTCCATGGCAGGTTGCATCAGATAACCAAAATATGACAAAGATGTCACAGTTACGGTCTGACTACTGCAAGCTGTGTTGTGCATTTAGTGCAGAATGTGTTGGTACAAATCCATACTTTCACGTACCAGAAAACAACTTGGTACAGTGGATCAAACGGGACATAATCTGATCTTGTGAGGGCTTGAAACGTGATGATACATCTTGAAATAATATACTGTTAGATGCAACAATTAGCTCCTTGTGTATCTCTGTTTCTGAACATGCAGCTTTTACACATGGTGGATGTTCTTTTAATCAAATTCCAGTGGGGCAAGTTAGTTCTGCATGCTTTGATGAATCTGGCAGATTGTATGTGGAAATTAGCTACAATAAACTGACTGACTGTCAGCGTAGATATGAAAGAACTCATTAGCTGATTGTGCATGATCACGAGGGATAAGCCTCTGGGGGTAACGGACAATACTGTGTGATATCTATAGGTGTACTAAAACAGACATTTCAGTCAATTTGTTTCTCATTATAATCCATATATGAACAGGCTACAGGTATTCGCTGTCAATTAGTGATTCTAGTGTTCTGACGCAAAACAAAATGAAGAACTCCAGACATATTAAATAAATTTGATGCGAGTAATAAGAATTTTAGTCGTAACATATTGGTTGTTCTCTGAGCCTTTCAGATGTTCCTCTCTTTTGATTTTGAAAATGTACAGTTCTTGAGATTAAGGCTTGATTTCATAATGATGAACCTTGAACGCCCTCACTTATTGTTAGACACTGAGTGTGAGAGAGAGGTAAAAAGCTTTAGAAGCTTACTTGCAGTCCTTCGTCGACATATTGGATTTCAAACCCGAGGCAGGGTCTTAACTCGTCACCTTGACACCTGTAAGCACAAGTGTGACAAGTGTTCGTCCTTCTGACCCTATTCACTTTTGCGCTGATGGTGCCTCAGTGTTCCTTGAAATACTAATATTAATGGAATAACTCTGGTCTCAAAAGCATTGTGTGGAGCATCACCACATAATCGTTTCTTTTCAGAGCTCTGTAATCTCATTCCTCATCTGAACTGCACCTACTAAATTCTCCATCACTCGCAGTATGATCCTGGGAAGCAGTACCAGTTGCAGACCTGATTATGTAATGTGCTGCAAGATGTTAATTAAATGCAGCTTGCAGATGTAAATCGAATTCTCTTCATCTCTTCTGCTGTGACACGGGACAAAACAGATTAGACCGGTCACATTCAGGGCAATAAACCACATAGAAAACAAAACCATTTTCTCTATTGCCTATATTACCTTGATTCTCGAATTGAGAAAAAGTACCATGGCACACGTGCAAAACAAACTGGCTGAGTTGTGTCACATCATTTGATGGTCATGTAGCGCACACGAGATGCTCAGCAAGACAGAAGCAAAAGTCAAGATAGTAGCCGGGATGCACCAATACAGGGAACAAATTTGATAAAATTGCTGCTTTTCTTGAGCTTCAACAGGCGTCAACACCAGGAAATATATGTTAGTCAAGTATTGTGTCAACCCGCGATGACATGTGTCTCGCCGCCAGTGATTTCTGCTTTAGTCTGTATTATCTGACAATGCTTTACAAGAGCAGCACATAGCACATACAGCCCCATTTGGGGGCTTCCCAGATGGGTCCCATGAAAAAGCTTAGGGAAGCAGCTGTGCTTTATCTGAGTTGGGTAAGTTGACCAGACATGCATTTTTAACAGACAAACCAGTTAGTCTTCATCTTTGAAGTCTTTTCTCTTGTAAAATTGGAAAAAATACAGTTTTAAAACACTTCCGATAAAGCATAAATTTCACCTTTGTGTCGCTTGTCCGAGTAAGTTTTCTAGTGCCGCGTCTGTGGTGCGCCAAGCTGTAATGGGCTCATTACTGCCCCTTGAGGCCAGAGTGCCAAAAACATTTTAAAAACGCCATTGGTACAGTTGGTGAGAACCACAGTTGTAGTGAACGTTTTTCCCCACAAGGGCTGACAGTGAGCCCATTCCACACTCAAAAACTGTCCAAAACTTTTTTTTAAATCTCAAATTCAAAATAAAATAGTAATTGACCTTAATGTGATCTCTTCTTTATTGAACTATTAACAGTTTTAAATAAAGAAAAGCATCCACAAAAAGGCAGACACTGAGGTGATTTGGCGTGATCTGCTCTTTGTCAGTGATTCAGCATCTTCCACCCATCCTTTCAGAACTCTGTCTGTCTTCCAGCTGTCTGCGATAATCCTTCTTCCTCTGTCCCACTTCTTTCCAAACCAGATGCCTTTAAGCCCACTTCAGGAAGGACTGCAGGAATGTTGCAATACTGCCATGATCCAATAACATCGATCTGAGTCAGGTAACGATGGGGTAAATCCTCCATGGTTGTAATTTTTAAAATCTGTCAACCAGAAAAGAAATCTTGCACACACTGATAGAAAAACAAAACAAATTTAAGTAAACTGTTGTGCTGTCTATTGGTCCTTTTGTGGGGTAATTTTTCAAATTACAATAAAAGTAATTAGACAAGTAAAGAAAACTGGAAGAATAGGCTAGTTCTGAGGGTTTAACTAGTTTTGAAAAGAAATTAAGCTCTCGCATACTCTGCACTGAAAATGTAACATTTACTGACAATGAAGGTTCAACTTTTGGTCAGAGACGTGTTTTGGATCGTGAAAACAATAAGACAAATTTGTCCTCCACGGAGAAAAGTTTATCACAGAATGTCACAACAGCAGAGCATCTGATTACTTAACAGCTTCTCATATACTTAAACTAGAGGATACCATATTACATACATAAAAATTCAAATATTGATAATGCAAGCAAAAACAGAAACAGATCAGAAACTTCAGGACAGGCCTAAACCAAGCAGCCAGAAAACAATGTGGAGCCATCGTAAAGAATAAGACTGTTCAGAAAACAAAGGATACATCATATACAGCATCTTTATTGTTTTCACTTACATATCAATATTACCAGTCATTCCACATATGACACAAGATATTATAATTGTTTGACTTGGATCATGCTTAGTTATTACTGAACTCTCAGTTGTTTCTGGGAACTCAGCTCATCCATCCATCCATTTTCTTCCGCTTATCCGGGACCGGGTCGCGGTGGCAGCAGGGTTGTCCAGACGTCCCTCTCCTCGGCAACGCTTTCCAGCTCCTCCTGGGGGACCCCAAGGCGTTCCCAGGCCAGATGAGATATATAATCCCTCCAGCGTGTTCTGGGTCTGCCCCGGGGCCTCCTACCAGTTGGACGTGCCCGGAACACCTCCAAAGGGAGGCGTCCAGGAGGCATCCTAGTCAGATGCCCGAACCACCTCAACTGGCTCCTTTCGATGCGAAGGAGCAGCGGCTCTACTCCGAGCTCCCTCCGGATGTCCGAGCTCCTTTCCCTGTCTCTAAGGGTGAGCCCAGCCACCCTACGGAGGAAACTCATTTCGGCCGCTTGTATCCGCGATCTCATTCTTTCGGTCACTACCCAAAGCTCATGACCATAGGTGAGGGTTGGAACGTAGATCGACTGGTAAATCGACAGCTTTGCCTTCCGGCTCAGCTCCCTCTTCACCACCACGGTCCGGTACAACGCCCGCATTACTGCTGATGCTGCACCGATCCGCCTGTCCATCTCACGCTCCATCTTACCATCACTCGTGAACAAGACCCCGAGATACTTGAACTCCCCCGTCTGGGGCAGTAACTCACCTCCAAACCCAAAGGGGGCAGTCCACCGTTTTCCGGCTGAGAACCATGGCCTCGGACTTGGAGGTGCTGACTCTCATCCCAGCCGCTTCACACTCGGCTGCAAACCGCCCCAGTGCATGCTGAAGGTCACAGGCCGATGAAGCCAACAGAACCACATCGTCCGCAAAGAGCAGAGATGCTATTCTGAGACCACCAAACCGGACACTCTCCTCCCCCCGGCTGCGCCTTGAAATCCTGTCCATGAATATCACAAACAGAATTGGTGACAAGGGGCAGCCCTGGCGGAGTCCAACACCCACTTGGAACGTGTTTGACTTTGTGCCGAGAATGCGGACACAGCACTCACTTTGGTTATATAGGGACCGGATGGCTTGTAGCAGCGACCCCGGTACCCCATACTCCCGCAGTACCCCCCACAGGACCCCCCGGGGGACACGGTCGAAAGCCTTCTCCAAGTCGACAAAACACATGTAGACTGGATGGGCAAACTCCCATGAACCCCCCAGCAGCCCTGCAAGAGTAAAGAGCTGGTCCACTGTGCCACGGCCAGGACGGAATCCGCATTGCTCCTCCTGGATCCGAGGTTCGACAATCGGTCGTAGTCTCCTTTCCAGCACCCTGGAATAAACTTTCCCGGGGAGGCTGAGCAGTGTGATACCACGGTAATTGGAGCACACCCTCCGGTCCCCCTTTTTGAAGACGGGAACCACCACCCCGGTCTGCCACTCCACAGGCACTGTCCCCGACCTCCATGCGACACTGAAGAGGCGTGTCAGCCAAGACAGCCCAACAATGTCCAGAGCCTTCAGCATTTCAGGGCGAATCTCATCCACCCCTGGTGCCTTGCCACCAAGAAGCTCTTTGACTACCTTGGAGACTTCTGCCAGGGATATGGGTGAGTCTTCCCCCGAGTCTTCCAACTCTGCCTCCTCCACTGAGGACATGTTGGTCGGGTTGAGGAGATCCTCAAAGTGCTCTTTCCACCGCTCGACAACATCCCGGATTAGCAGCTCTCCTCCCCTGCCGAACACGGCCTGGGCCAAGCCCCGCTTTCCCTTCCTGAGTCGTCTAACGGTTTGCCAGAACTTCCTTGAGGCCAACCGAAAGTCCTTCTCCATAGCCTCCCCAAACTCCTCCCACACCCGGGTTTTTGCTTTGGTGACCACCGAGGCCGCCATCCTTCTGGCCTCCCGGTACCTGTCCGCTGCTTCAGGAGACCTCTGGGCTAGCCAAGCCCGAAAAGCTTCCTTCAGCTTGACGGCTTCCTTCACCACCGGTGTCCACCAGCGGGTTCTGAGGTTGCCGCCTCGACAGGCACCGACGACCTTCTGACCACAGCTCCTAGCGGCCGCCTCAGCAATGGAGGCTTTGAACATGGCCCACTCTGTTTCCATGTCCCCAACCTCCCCCGGGATGCGCGAGAAGTTCTTCCGGAGGTGGGAGTTGAAGATCTCGCAGACAGGGCCCTCCGCCAGACGTTCCCAGTTCACCCTCACTACACGTTTAGGTTTGCCAGGTCTGTCCGGCAGCCGTCCCTGCCATCTTATCCAACTCACCACCAAGTGGTGATCAGTTGACAGCTCTGCCCCTCTCTTCACCCGAGTGTCCAAGACATACGGCCGCAGATCTGATGATACGACCACAAAGTCGATCATCGACCTGCGGCCTAAGGTGTTCTGGTACCAAGTACACTTATGAACAACCCTATGCTCAAACATGGTGTTTGTTATGGCCAGTCCATGGCTAGCACAGAAGTCCAACAACAAAGCACCACTCGGGTTCAGATCGGGGAGGCCATTCCTCCCAATCACCCCCCTCCAGGTTTCACCATCATTGCCCACATGGGCGTTGAAGTCTCCCAGCAGAACTATGGAGTCTCCAGGTGGTATCCCTTCCAGGACGCCACCCAGGAACTCCAAGAAGGCCGGGTACTCTGAACTGCTGTTTGGTGCATAAGCACAAACAACAGTCAGGGCCTTCCTCTCAGCAACTTTCAGTCGCATCGAGGCGACCCTCTCGTTCCCCGGGGAAAACTCCAACACAGCGGCGCTCAGCCGGGGACTCGTGAGTATCCCCACACCCGCCCGGCGCCTTTCATCCTGGGCAACTCCGGAAAAGAAGAGAGTCCAGCCCCTCTCCAGGAGTTTGGTTCCAGATCCTGAGCTATGCGTAGAGGTGAGCCCAACTATATCTAGCTGGTACTGCTCCACCTCCTGCACCAGCTCCGGCTCTTTCCCCGCCAGAGAGCTGACGTCCCACGTCCCTAAAACCAGTCTGCGACACCGAAGGTCAGCACGCCCAGGTCTCTGCCCTTGCCTGCCGCCCGGCTTACATTGCACCCGACCCCGATGCCTATCCCTGCAGGTGGTGGGCCCACAGGGTGGCGGCTCCATGTCGGTTTTTCGGGCTGTGCCCGACCGGGCCCCATGGGTCAAGGCCCGGCCACCAGACGCTCGCCATCGTGCTCCCCTCCTGGGTCTGGCTCCAGGGGTGGGCCCCTGTATCCAAACTCCGGGCGAGGTGCTCCAGCTCGGCATGGTCCGACTCATCAGGGGTTTGTGAAAACTCAGCTCATGTGAATCATATTACTGTTATTTATGGCAAACAGTAATACTTGTTTTTATGCGATGTGACAGATTTTGGAAAAATGTCTGACCCATCGTGTTCCACTTGTATGGACTGTTAATTTGTGATTTTTCCTCATCTTAAACTGTTTTTAAATTGCTCGAATAATTTAAAGCTGCAGTATGGGGATGTCTGGTCACTAGAGGGCAGAAATACTCCAAAACCAACAGGAAAGCAGCCCTGATTTACCATCGACTTATGAACTTGTTATAGCCAACAAAATATTGCCTACACATCTAGCAGACACAGTAACATTATCATGCAATTGGTGTTGAATGTAGGTTCAATATTCACTCTTAGCTCTGGTTTGGTATCCACCAACTAAACACATCTAGTTATTTAGCTACTATGTTCCACTTCCTTCACCAGCTGGTCACCAACTTTGTCTGAGTTTATTGCTTAAATCAGCTCATTTATTTGAGAGCCCTGAAACTCAACCATACAGCCTATACAGAAAAAACTAAACAATGAGCTAAACAGGCTTTAACTTGCATTAATCCTCAGTGGTTTTGGTACGAAGAGCAATCCTTTTACACTACAACAAAGGTCATGAAGAAGGTCTAAAAGGGATTTAATGTTAGCTAGCATTCATTTTATCAACAAATTCTGTGATAAATATATTTGTTGACATCCTTTTTTCCATAACAAAGACAAAAACTGAATAAAAAGTAACACCTGAAAACAGAAAGTAGGACACAATGTATTCCAATCGTCAACAAAAAAAGACAGACAAATGGACAAAGTTATCAAATAGTCATTTTAATGCAAAGTTTTATTCAACGATCTGCATGCATCGGCAGAATCAAACATCGTATACTCCTGACTGGTTGAGCAGTATCCTCTGCCACCAAAAAAAATTGAAAAAGTAACAGATTCATGGACTAAATTTACCTACAGTCCCACCAAAAATACAAGAGGGAGCAACAAAACAGCTGCGACAAACCACGAAAACAGGCAGGAAAGCCTGGTGCCATTTATAAAAAGGTGACCATTATCAAAGGCTAATTAAATAAAATGTAACTAATAATCGAATAAAAACCTTCGTCAAGACATAAACCAAACCTAAATCTGGTGCCAAAGTTACCACCAATAATGATGCAGGTTTAAGCCAACCTTTTCCCTTTGACTGAGTTTAAAAAATGTCCTTTCTAAGAGCGCTTACTTTGTTATAAATAAAAAAAACTGAAGTTGCTTATAAGCACTTTAAACTTTAATTTATACAGGCAAAGCCAGCATTTAAACTATTTACATTACATTCATTTGACGGTTTTCTCCAAAGCGACTTACAATAAGTGCATTCAACCTCTCATTCAACCTCCGTAGCAACAGCTCGTCCATTGTTGGTCGCTGAGCAGCTGCAGGAGCAGCCTTGTCATGGTTTCTTCGTTGGTGGTTCGAGGGAGGAGAGACTTTTTTCCTTCAACTCTTCCAGGCCAGATTTTCCTGCCAATCCAACCTGATGATCATTCAGACTACAGACACTCCAATATAAGCAATCATTAAAAGGCTACAGTTCTCACTAACATCTCATTATTGATCTCCTAAGGGGATGTGAAAATTCATGTGGTTATCATAATGTAACAATGACTTACTGGAAATCACAGTCTGAAGGTCCCAGGAAATGTGTTTGTTATCTGCCCAGCAGTCCGGCAGTGATTTAAAACTGACTCCTGAGCTGAATTTATTTTCCTCAGTAACAAAACACAGATAATAAGAAAGTTAAAGCACTGATTAAACAAGATAATAAGCAATGGAGAGGTGAAAAGAAAACGCTTATGGAGAAACACACTTTAGACACTTTCTATTTCAGTAACGTTTGCAAACAACTACAGTGTTGAGTTGTTTTAGGATATTACTGAGCCTTTTTTAGAAATGAAAGAATATATTTTTAAACGTTTTTAAAGATGTCCGTCTCAGTTAGGAACCAATGGGCTTGTTGAGGAAGTCGTTAAGGATTGAAAGGTGGACGAATACATTGTCGGTTTTGGTCTTTTCCTGGGATTTGTCGACACCTTATCCTTTAAATACAACTGAATTCACATCACTTTGGTAGAGAATTCCAGTCAACAGCTAAGATTAAATAAAATGCTTGATATTGGCCCTGTGGTCTAGACACTAAATAAAACAATACCACTGTTATATAAAACGTAGTACAACGACTTTATTCGTACAAGTATGATACTACATGTTCATGTATTTCTGTGTAAAAATAAAGCAATATATAAAATTGTTTGAGCAAACATGTCCTATTTATGCATGCTAAAAGCTCCTATAAAATAAAAACTTGTTTTATACCTTTATTGCAGTGCTATAAGCAGTACACACCCTGTAAGATTTTAGGAAAGTTCACTGTGGTGCAGTCCTCTGTGATAAAGTGCTTTCATGCAGTGAATTTTAGGCAAAGTTACAAACCAAGCACTAGAAAGTGATTCACCTCTCAGTGTTCACGTCACGTGGTTCGTTTTAGCATGAAGTTTTGTTCCGTTAGCTTGGGGCTGGGTTGGGCTGCAGCTGGCTGTTCAGCAGCGAGGGTTGCCCATTCGGCAGTAACAGACAGTTCTGAAGAGCCGACACTGGCAGAAGGCACAGAAATCACAGCACACACTGCCTGGAGATTTACAGCTTCCCCACAAGGGAATGCAGTCAGCCGGAGGAGGAGGGTGCTTCTTCACACTGAATTTGTTCTGAGAGGAAGAGAAAAAGAGAGAGAAGCAATACATGAGATCATACTGTTGGAACAGCAAGCAAAAATAAGATAAAGCAGATAAAGATGCACATAAATGCAGTATGTGACAATAGAGAAAATAAGAGCGTAGAAAAGATGGAAATATTAATGTGTTTTGCGTGAAAATGCAGGTATAGCCAGGTTTTGAGCATGGGAGTTCATTCTTTGGCAACAGTATGTGTGACAAGATGATCTGAGCTCAAAAGGTCCATTCGCTTTTTTAAAGCTTTCAATTGCATCTTATGGTCAAGACCATGATCAGGACCATGAGAAGCAGCTGAAAGTTTAGAAAAAGCTAGTGAGTGGACTTTTGAGTTGAGATTATTTTGTCACACAAGGAACATTGATTTACTCATACGGTGTATTATCTAATAACTTTGCAATAAATACAGCTGGCATGATTTCGGAATAAATCATCACCACACAACTTGTTTTTGGTCTTACCTTTTTTTGTTTCTTTGTTTTCTTGTTCTTCCTCGATGATTCCGGCAACTCTGAAAGGGAACATTAGAAAATAAAGATGAATGGTACCGAGTTCTGGTTTGGTACTAATATACTTGGCCTTTCAAAAATCCAACCACTAATTTAATTCCACGACTATCAGCATTTATGTCTCGTCAGGAAACACCAGTATAGCCAATTTAGTATAAACACAACCAGGAATATTACAAATGCAGGTAACACTTTAGATTACAGCCGCAACGTACAGCGTAATTACTCTGGAGTTACAGTGTAATGTTTTGTACTTACGGTGTACCAGTACAGTAAGTACCAAGTAGGTACAGGGGAACAGTTATGGAATAAGGGGGTAACAATTTAGGATTTTACAAAGAATTTATACTGTAGTTATTTTTTAACCACTGGGTATCTATTCTGTTATTACAGAGTATTTATGACCTACTGAGTAACAATCTGGACGTTTGGAAGAAATGTATACTGTAGTATACATTCTCTCTATGCATATAGATAACTGTTCCCCTGTACCTACTTGCTATGTGCTGTACTGGTACACCGTAAGTACAAAAGATTACACTGTAACTCCGCAGTAATTATGCTGTACGTTGCGGGCTGTAATCTAAAGCGTTACCCAAATGCAACATTATGGATTAAGTGAATTCTAGAAATTTGAGACATTTTAACAGTACCATTCAATCTGGACTGTGACTGAAACGCTACATTTGCAAACTTACCTACAATAATTACAGGAGGTGAGTCTATCTCAAGGTTCTGAGACAGAGCGTTAGATACGACGACTCTATTGGTGGAAAGTTTCTCATCAGGGACCATGTGGGCGGAGCTAAGGAAGTACTCTGTCGCAGCAAGGACAAAGCAGCCAAGTAACAGGAAGGCATGCATCTTTCTCTGGAACAAAGGTAACAACAATGGATAGTTAGAATTAATGTTTGTTCTGGTAATTATGAAAACATAAAATTGGCAGCATTAAAATTACCACTACAGACTGGTCAATGAATTGACCGACTGATTTTACGTGTCTGGCTTAATAACTGATTACACCAAGAACCTTGTTTAGCCAGAATTCCCCAACACAGGGCTGACTTTGTGTGACTCATTTATACCAAACCAAATGTCATTATACTGGTGGGTCTTTGTGGGTTACTAAAGATATGTCAAAATGGTGGACCGACTGATACAAGCATGGCTGGAAAAACATTGCTGTCCTGGACATTTTTCATTATGTCTCGATACATAATATTACTTGTCTGTAGCCTCATGTCACACCCATTTGAAGTTGTGTGATTTGATTATTTCAGGGTCATGTTCTCCGTTACCTCTCAGCAGATTAACAAAGTTAGATATTTCATCTTTGCATCCATGAATGGGGCAATAAAGACCTGAATGTCTTGTTCACGATTGAGAGTCACCTGCATGTCTCTCTGCTCGCCAACCATTTGCTTGCTCAGAATTTGGAGGCAGGTTAATAGTGACAGTCTGCCTTCTGCTGCTTTTTGAATCATTCCCACGTGTTGCCATCCGCAAAATCCACTTAATAAATGCCAGGTGGTGTTTTGTTGAAAAAATAACCAGGCCCTGATGCTTCTTTGCAAACATGAAACAATATTTCTCAATTCTTGTTGTAGATAACTGTTTGCTATAAAGTTCTCTTTTTCCTTGACATTTGTTGTCTGATGCCGTTGCTGCTATAGTCAATATTGTCGCTGACGTCATCAGTGTTGCTGCCTGCAGGCTGCCTCAGACACTGTACAGTTTAACACTGATCTTAATCTTGGGTGCAGCTGCTGAAAACTGGCAGCTAAAAGCAGAGAAATAATTTCTGCTTTGGCTGTCTTGTGCTGGCAACAATTGCAGCTTTAAAATCATGCATCATGTGACTGGTTTATTTTATTATGACTAATATCCGATCTGATTTCACATTTTGACAGGCAAGCAAACGATTTTTCTTTTCATTGGCTGTATATCATTGTTTCTGGAACTGTTGGAGTTGAAGGAGGGGCAGTGGAAATTTTGGGGATGCTCAAGCTCCTCAGCACCCACAGAGCTCAGGCCTATGAGTGCAGATCACAAATGCATGAGACTCGCACAAATGCACTTTGCACTCTAGGTCTTAAGAGGTCCATTTTAAAAAAGAGCCCATCCAAAAAGTACCTGAAAACAGTCTTATTTTGTCCAAATAGACCAGAGGCTAATTAAACCCAATCAAAAATGCACCAGCACTGGCAGAGCATGATGCTCCTTCTAATAAATCAGTGTTTAGAAAAGATCAGAAATAGGCCCTCATGTCATTATTCCTGATGTGTAGCTCTCTTGCCTAAAAAAAAAAAAAAAACAATCAAAATTTGATGATTATGATCCGTGATTCCAACCCTCACCTGGTCACAAAAAGAATGAGATCGCGGATACATGCGGCCGAAATGAGTTTCCTCTGTAGTGTTTGTTGGGCTCACCCATAGAGAGAGGTTAAGGAACTCAGACATCTGGAGGGAGCTTAAAGAAGACCTGATGCACCTTCACATCAACAAGAGCAAGTTGAAGCAGCTTCTGGCATCTGGTAAGGATGCATGGGCGCCTCCCTTTGGAGGTTTTTTTCCCCCAGGCACATCCAACTGATAGGAAACCCCAGGGTAGACCCAGAACACGCTGGAGGGATAATATATCTGATCTGCCTTGGGAACACCTCAGGATCCTCCAGGAGGAGCTGGAAGATGTTGCTGGACGTCTGGACTACCTTGCTCGGCCTGCTTGTGTTGTTTTACACATGGCTATTATTTTTTCTTTTTGTCTTTTTTAAAATGAAAATGAGAAAACTCCTGCGATATTTAACAATTTACGTTTACTTTTCGGTTGACCGAAATCCCATAAAGGAATAACTGCTGGGAGTTTTGTTCCTGTTTTCTTCAAATTGTGATTTATGAACACACCAGTCCTATTCATGTGTGCAGAGACTTTCAATTTTTTCACTTTCTTTTTTAAGTGAGAAGCAAAGTGAACTGAAAACTGAGCATTTTAGGTAATAATATCTCAGTGCAATTTAAAGGATTTTCATATGTTGCTGATCAAAGCCATTGACTTCAATGGCTGCTAAAACTTTCTAAACAGGCTTAGTCTGCTAAGATCTGTGAATTCTCTAATCTCCAAGTCCCCCTGAACAACCCACTGTGTTGGTATTCTATTTATCGGACACAAACAACCTGTGTGTAGCTAGCTAGCTTGAGCAGTGGCACTACCTGTATAGTCAGCTTGTAAACTTAACATCTATCATTGTTAGGATATGCAACCCTAGGTTTTATCTCTCCAGTACTGTACTGAATTACACCGCTAACAGTCTACTCTCAATGTGCCAACATGCTTTTTAAAATGTGACTTTGCAGATGTTCCCACAGATGTTACTGAAGAGCCATATTGCTAAACAAGACCAATATCGGGAACACAAAAGTTGAAAACACGCTGTTACCTGCATGTCTTACCATCACCACTATACTAATTTACTGTAATGTCAGTTTGTGTGTGTGTGTGTGTTTGCACTCTAACTGAATTGGGAGTCATTAATCTGGATCAGCACTTCCCAATCCAATGTTATTGCATACGAGTCAAAAATGACCTCTGCTGTGAGGACATATTACACGGTTTTATCCTGTTTCCCTTTTAATGCCAAAACATACGGAGATCACATTCATAAATAATATTTTTCAGTCTGTGCTAGAACTCCGGCTGAAGAATAAATTGTCCACAAAGCGTCAGTGCTGTATTTAAAGCAACACATGAGATACTCTGCTGCCAAATGCTAATTTATACGAATAACTCTGTGGGTTGAAGCTAAGCAGAGGGCTACAGCACACTGTGAAGTGTAGTTTGATCTGCAGGGCAGGGTTACTACTTTAAAGGCCAATAAAAGGGTTCAGCCAGGCTGTGTGTTATTTCTTTCACCTGTTTTTCTGCTGTTTCAGACTGTTGGAGCACCAGATAGTCTGTTTAGTCTCTTACTCTTGTTTTTTTCTTTTTCCCCTATTATGCACCAGTAATCTTCATCCATACTTTTATTGTAACTTTCTATGATTACAACTTTATCTAGAGTTTAGTTGTTAAATCTCATCTCTTGTTTATCATTTTCCTCACAGCAGGATGTTGTTGACTGCATTTAATTTAGTTTAGTTACTGTTGGCTGCGATTCTTGTTTTGCATCATTACCAGAGGGTAGACAAAATTGTGTAAACACCTCCTGTGAAGGGATGTAAAACCTGAAGAAAATTTGAAGGACAGGTGTGGCATTCAGTGCCTTGTTATGCGACGTGAAACAGTGTTGCTCCCTCAGTGACAGTAATAACCATTTAATTATTAATAGCTCTATTCAAAATGAAAATTAGCTGGAATATTAAACATTTTGCTGCAGTATCTTTGCCATAAATTGACACTTTCCCTTCTGACATGCACTTTGCAGGCCATTGTGAAAACCACTGTTCCATTATGTTATTGTTATGAATAACATGTATTGAATAACCATGAACTTTATTTATATAAATCATGTAAGAAGCTGAGAAAACCAGCTGAAAGTGCCGATTTCACACAGTATCTTTTATGTTTGTACACCATAAAACATTGTTTTGAAAGATTTTGAAATTTTGAATTATTAATATTTTCAGTGATTTACAAAAGGCATATGAATTAGTGTTATTTCTTACATTTTCTGTAAGTGTTTGTGTATAAATAGTGACAATATTTTTTACCACCTGTTCAACTGTTCTATAATAATATTTTGAGTGATCATCTCTAAAGATTTGTACATTTTTATAGGCGCGTGTAAAATTGCACTTGTATTTTGGGTTCCTTGCAGCATTATACTTCTTTTAAACTGACAAAATGACAAGTCAGACGTATAGCTGAGTTTGTGCTGGAGAAAAGGGGTAACAAACATGTGGGGCAAGGACAGTTAAAAAACAAAACAAAAAACCGACAGAAATGAATGCCTAGAAGGTGGGCAAAAATAAACCAAAATCAACCCAAACCAAATGTTCTATACTATACTATACTATACTATACTATACTATACTATACTTCCATCTGCAGTAGTGATGATTAATGGCAGGGATGCATTAATCCGATAATTAGCATCAGTATCAGGCCAATATTATACAAAAACACTGCACTGGAAAATACACACAAGTTGCAATATCTGAGAAAAAGAGTAAATTCCTTTTGATACATTTGGAAAATGTTGCAGCTGTGACATATGGAGTTCAGTGGTGTATTTATTCACTTAAGGGATTTAACATTTTGATTCCTTTTTCATCCATGATAACTTTGGAATCAATTGTAACTCACATGAATCCAAGCTGACCACAGTCACAAAACTCTTCACAGCACCTGGCGCACGCAGGGGTTCAAGTGTTGGATACTCAGAAAAAAAGATTGTTATTTTTCACTTTTAGTTCCTTTGAAAGCAGTGGAAGCATCGAGCAAGAATGACAAACACATTGTACTGGTGTAATAGCACCTCAATCCACCTACATCACCTCCCCAGTGTCTGGTTTGACAGAGGGTATTTTTCATGAGGTTTTGGAAACCACGCCTTAGTGCATTGATTCATTTCAAAGCAGGATGATTTAAAGAGGTGAAACAATGAGTGAAAACTCAGTGGGGAAGTTAACAAGCAACAAAAACGTGCAGATGCATGGCCAAAATATAAAGTTAAAAGTCAAGCTGCTCTACATGCTGCTGTCCAGATATGAGATGCAGACTGTAAAACAGTGCAGAGAGAAGAAAATATCATATTACAGTATTTTCTCAGTCGAAACATTAAATTATCCTAGGTGATTTGCAGATTAAGGTTTCAATACAACAGCAGCATTTAAATTACCATGTTTCAGTATGAAGGAGGTCCTAACTACATGTTGAAAAATAGCCATTTTTCTATGTAGCTTTTGACCTGCAAATCACCAAATTAATGTTTATGCAAAATCTGTTTGTGTGACTAGAGGAAATCTTGTCCAGACTCAAAATTTGAGCTGTAAAATTTCCAGTGCTTTTGTGAAACTTTTAATCACATTGCAATACAGGTGTAAATAGATTTAAAATCCAATATTCACTATGATTGGCTGATTCAATTACGTCATGGGCATGACTGGAGCTCTGGTGAAAAGGTATATATGTAGTAGCACATTGCAGGACAGACCAGCTGATTATGAGTGTCGTGGTGTGACATCTAGGCAGCAGGGGAAGGACCCAAATGCAGGCAGATACAGAGGCTCCAGAGGTTCCAAGGATTTATTTGAACACAAGAAAAACTTACAATCAGGTGATCCGGAAACACAAGGCAAGGCACGTGGCAGGCATGACACCAGGAAACTCGAACATGGCAATGAGAGAAGCAGGAGAACTGACAATGAACCGACAACAGAACAAAGAAAGGGGACCGGTATATACAGTATATGGCGCTGCTAACGAAAGAAACAGAAACAGGTGAGTAATGAGGCACAGGTGAAAACAATCAAAACTGGCGGGGAAAAGACAGGAAGTAAAAAGCACACAAGAAAACAAGAACTGGGATTTCAAAATAAAACAGGAAATGAGTCCAGAAACACACAGGATGTAACAAAATCAGGAAATCAGTCCAGAACATAACAGAGTCCACACAAGGGTCCTTGGGATCATGACAATGAGCTGCGAGGAAGACCTTGATGAAGAACGTCAGTAGGAGCCCCCTGAGAATAAACACATTTAACAAGAAGTGGACTATAGATGAGAAATATTGCTTTGGAAAGCTGATATTTCACAGCAAAATGCAGACTTTGTCGAACTTTAAGGTAGACACAAGAGTGCATCATGCCGACACAACAAAATCCAGGAAACAAACGACATTAGAAAACACCCCAGATCACCTAAAATGACTCTCAGGAGGGCTGTGTGAAAGTAGTAATTGTGACCCCAAAAAACTGTTCCACTGTTCCTGTCTGCCACCTCAGACGGCACCAAGCCAAAGACAACTGTGGGACGAGGTCCGAAAAATAAAGTGATTCTCTTTTTGTGTTTCTCATGTTGGAAAATACTGCTGTCTCTGCATCTCTGGACTTGTGGTGTAGTGTGGGTATGTGGTGCTGAATGGAGAGCTCCTGTAAAGTGCAGTTTACACATATCTTTTAATATGCTGCACTCTTCTTTGTCACTGTACAATGACATGTTATTACTGGAGAGTTATTACTGGAGAGTTGTTGATATTAAACGAAAAATTAGTTTCCTTTTCTGTGGTGGTTGAATGGCGCAAGTTTATTATTGCTGCATATTTGAGTTTGAACTGCACTTCGTGACTCTTTTTAGGATAAGACGATGATAATTTTGTAACATCTCAATTTGTCGAGATCTTCTTTGGCTGTTTCCCTGATTTTGTGTCTGAACTTAAATTTCATGTGTTTCATGATGTATTAAAAAGTATCTCATTGGCAATTAAGTATTCATTTGAAATAATAGTAAATTCACTGATGGTGAGGTCCTCACTCATGAATGTGTTTTACATGTATTTGGCAGCCTACGATTCAAATATTGAGTACAAAAAATATTTCTTGCATTTGACTTTAAAAACTTCAATGACGCAAGAAATATTTTTAAAAAAGCAGATGACGAAAAATAAAACTTTTTATACCTCTGTACAGCATCACGTCAGGAATTACTACTCAACACACAACAGCTCTTCATTTGTCCTTTTTGTTTTGTCACACACTGAGTGTGCATTATGTCATTTAAATACCCATTAACTAATCAACACACACACACACGACTGCACACACTGACAAGAAACATATTTTTCTGCGAGCCCATCTGTTACAGAGGACTAGATGATGCGTTTGTGTGTACATGTGCAAATTAAAGTGTTATTCGCTGCACGTGAAACACACACACACACACTAGCTCCACAAAGAACTGCTTTTGGCAAAAAATGAATAGTATAATTCTAATAATCCAAAATAAATGGGATTCAGCAGATTCTAAAATCATAAAAGAGGCGATCAGATTCCTCATTTTCTGCTGGTCAGTTTATTAGTAATGTGAAATACAGAGTGACACATCAATGTTTCCACTAATAACTGTAAATCATCTGATTATTGTCATGATCCACTGACTCTGTTGGACTTATTTTGAAGTTCTCAGGTCTTGTCTCGTGTGTTTTTTTTACTTCCTGTCCTTGTGTCTCATTCCCCACACCTGTGTCTAGTTACTCACCTGTTTCTGTTTCCCTCATCTTGTTCTTCTCTATTTATACCAGTCCTCTTCCTTTGTTCCCCGTTGGTTCATTGTTGATTGTTTCTCCCTGTGTGGCGGTTTCCCTGGTTCCCAGAGTTCCTGATGTCTGTGTTGCCTGCACTGTTTTGCCTTTTGTTTCTGTTCCACAGATCTGCATGTAAGTGTTTTTGTTATTTAATAAAAACCTTTTGAACTGCTGTAGCTGCTTCAACTGTCTGCATTTGGACCCTTCCCCCTGCTGCATAACGGCCTACTTTGACAGAATGAACGGACCATACATGGACCCATCAGACAGTTACCCTCGCCTACGGGCCTCCCGGGCTCTGCGGAGTCTTTTTTCCATTTCCGAACCACCTGAGAGCGACCAGCCTCCCTCACCTTATGAGGGCACGCGACTGGCCATATTCTTGGGGACCCGCGGAAGAGGTGGTTGTCGGGGCTCCTGACGCCGTCTGCAGTCTCCACTGCCCAGCACTACAGACCGACCTACACCTGATCCTGTTTCCCTGTCGGCAGCCCAGCCAACTTCTGCTCCTGTTTCCCATTCGGCGGTCTGTTCTACACTGGTCTGTCCGACACCGGTCTCTGCTGAGCTACTGTGGCTCCCAGTTTCTGGTTCTGAGTCGGCGATCCAGCCGACACGTGATCCCGTGCCTGAGTCGGCAGTCGAGCCAACGCCTGCTCCCCGGTCCCGGTTGGCGGTCTGGCCGACTCCTACACCTGGTTTCCCGTCGGCGGCCCGGCCAGCTTCTGATCCTGCTTCCCCGTTGGCGAACCGGCTGACATCTGTTCTTGGTTCCGAGTCGGCGGTCCAACCAATGCAAGTTCCTGTTCCCGAGTCGGCGACCCGGTAAACTTCTGCTCCTGGTTTCCAGTTGGTGGCCTGGCCAACTCCTGTTCCTCGTTCCCGGTTGGCGGTCCGGCCGACCTCTGTCCCTGGTTTTCAGTCGGTGGCCCGGCCAACTCCTACTCCTCGTTCCTGTTCCCAAGTTAGCAGTCCGGTCGACACCAGTTCCTGTTCCCGAGTTCCCTGCTGAGCAGCCGCAGCCACATGTCCCTGCTGAGCAGCCGCAGCCACATGTCCCTGCTGAGCTGCCGCAGCCACATGTCCCTGCTGAGCTGCAGCAGCCACACGTCCCTGTTCCCGACCAGCTGCCGCAGCAGCCTCTTGTGCCCGTCCGGCTGCTGCCGCCGCAGCCTCCAGTGCCTGTTCCTGTCCAGCTGCAGCCTCCAGTGCCTGTTCCTCCTTCGTCGTTGCCGGCCTGCTGCCCGTCCTCCAGAGCGGCTCCTTCGTCGTTGCCGGCCTCCTGCCCATCCTCCAGAGTGGCTCCTCCCACATAGCCGGCCTCCCGAGCGGCTCCCTACGTCTGGTCGTCCTCCAGAGTGGCTCCTCCCACGTAGCCGGCCTCCCGAGCGGCTCCCCACTTCTGGTCGTCCTCCCGAGCGGCTCCCCACTTCTGGTCGTCCTCCTGGCCGTCCTCCCGAGCGGCTCCCCACTTCTGGTCGTCCTCCTGGCCGTCCTCCCGAGCGGCTCCCCATGTCTGGTCGTCCTCCAGGTCGTCCCCCTTTAAGGTTCCTGTTCAGCCTCTGCCCTGCCTCCAGGCCATCCGCCTGAGGGCCCCTGCCTGACTTCTGTCCTGCCTCCAGGCCGCCCGCTTGAAGGTTCCTGTTTGGCCTCTGCCCTGCCTCCTGGCCGTCCGCCTGGGGGTTTGTGCCCGTCCGCAGTCCTGTCTCCTGGCCAGTTTCCTTGGGTCCCTCCTCCGGGCCCCCTCCGCCCGCCTGGGTTTGGTGTACTTTTGTTTGGGACGTCTGGTCCTTCCCCCCGCTGCATACCGGCCTACTTTGACAATTATTTGTAAAGTGGCAATCATTAGCCCTGATTATGTGCTGTCAATTTAAATTATTAGGTGCGCTTTTATTAGATTACAGCAAAGAAACTGGGTGAACACAGATCTTGGCAGCAGAACAGTCAAACAGATGGTATCAGTTTCAACAAATGTGTCTCTAAATAATTGGCTCTCACCGTCAAACAGCTGTTTTCATCCTAGTGTAATAATTCTAATACTAATAGGAATCAAAATAAAAACATTTAAACATGCACAAGTAATTTAAAAAAATACACAGCCTATATAAAGTACATACACAAAATGAAATGTTATTTTACCCGACAATCTGAACAGTTCTTACATCAAAGATGGTCAGACACACCAAGACAAAACATCTGACTTGCACCGGGTATAAATTAATCCAAGGATTTCTGTACTTTGCCTGTACACACACACACACACACACACACACACACACACACACACACACACACACACTCTCATATTTTCTAAAGAAACATGTCTAGGAAACTGGTGGAACTGGAGGAAGAATAACATCAGAGTGCTCGGTGGGCCTGGTGGTTCTCATTTTGAAATAATTCCATCACCATGGAAATAAACGCATGGGGTTCCTTTTTTTAAATTGATCTTCTCTGTTGCAGAGGCTGCTGGCTCCACTTTCACACACAGGCCTGCTTTATTTCCTTTGCTTTTTTAAAAAAAATCTGTTTTAAAAAAAATGTATCTGAAACAGCAGGAAAACACACGTCGACCTGCAATAATTCACTCTACAAGTATGGTTTTCTTTTCATAACGGAAATGAGCGTCTTAAAAACTTGTTGAAACCAAGCTAATTCAGCTTAAATTCAATTATTTAAAAAATAAAAACACAAGCTATTTTAATATATATATATATATATATATATATATATATATATAAAATAATGTTTCTACATTATAATGGTTAACTTTACTGTACTAATTAAAATTGAATCTACATTGAATTTAAAACAGTTAAACTGACAATTTGACGACGCATTTTCATTTGTTTCATTCAGTACAAGAGCAAACGACAACATACAGACACAAAGTTTTATCATGTTACCGGGTCTCTTATTTTGAAATAAAATACTGGCTCCAAAATATACTGTGACCTAACAAGACTGTATTGAAATGTAAAAACATTTTAAAGGAAGTGCACGCTAATGAAGCTTGCTGTCACAGGACGACCTCCATTGAGTTAAAATGCTCATACCTAAACAACAGAACAGGTCTTGATGTCTTTGTCAGTGAAAAAACAACCCATATGACCAAGGGTTATTTTGGGGATAATGGGGGGCACATGTCCCCCTCACTTTTCAAAATCTTTGTCTTGTTCTGCCACGATTTCACAGTTTCACTTTGATTTGCTCAATGAAATCTCCCCCAACAGTTACTCCTGACAGTCCAGCTGAAGAAGATTTGAGAGTGTTGATATGTTCATCTGAGTCACCTACAAGTATTACTGTTTTTTGGCCCAGGGTTTTGCCTCTCAGGCTACATACAGGTGAAAGTTGCTGGAGCCCTAGGCAGCCTGAGAGGAAGACTACAATACTCCTCTGTATGGGTATATAATACATTCTTCTATGTTTTTATTTTGTTGACATTCTCCTAAAAAGACACTAGAATTGAACATTAATCAAAGATAAACGTTTCTCTTTGTAGTAATGATGCATATACAACATAATCTATCATTAGGTGTCATGTCTCTACCAAGGAATAGGTAGAGACATGACAATTGGAATACCAATTTTTTAATTAATTAATTAACTAAATATGAATTATTCATATTATTATTATTTCATCCTAATGTTAAAGTTAATGTTAAAGTAATTCACGTTTCTTCTTCACCACACAGCTGCTGACAAAAAGTTTGTATCTTTCGTGGAGGACGGCAGCTGCAGTCTGCTTAGATTTACAGCAGTTACAATGGATTCCAATGATATTATATACGTATATATTTAATATTAGAAACAAAACAAGCAAACATTAAATAATAATGTTGAGTGTCTATGAATGCGTCCATAACGAGGCTCCTGAGCATAGACCGTATAAAAGAAGTGGACGTAGCCTCCGTGACGTCACCCATTGGTTTGTGGGCTACCGTTTAGAAGCCTTAAGTTTGGCATTTTGGCCATCGCCATCTTGGTTTTTTTGGAGCCAGAAGTGAGCATATTTGGACGAGAGGGTGGAGCTAGGGATCTGAGAACCCGAGGACTATAAGTACACCCACCTATACCTGCAACCTGACTGCACCTGGGTCCTGGCTACACCGTGCGAAGTCGCTGCTAACAAAGTTATCTTGTAAATGTACTTACCGGAAAAAAATGAATAGCCGACTCCTTAGAGTGTCTTTTAGTACAACTGAAGGCCTTTATCCTGATTAACAGGTCACCCTGGTAGTGTCAATCACAAGGTAGCCACGCCCTAAAGCATACCCTGCTTTATCATCTATTTTACTCTAAATGGGACCATCGTTTACAAAATCAACATCATGCTGTATTGAAGAAAAGACTTAGAAAGTAGCTATTAAGACCAAAAACCCATTAGGAAAATGTTTACAGAGGTAAAAAATAAAGTGAGAAGTAGCGTCATTTTCTCATATTCAATCGGACTTCTTGTTGCAACCAGTGGAGTCGCCCCCTGCTGGCCATTAGAAAGAATGCAGGTTTAAGGGAACTTCTGCATTGGCTTCACTTTTTAGACCCGGAGGTTGATGCTTGCTCCTGAGACGTTCAGTGACACTCTGAAAGTTTCTGGCTCAGTTATTCTGGCGCATCTCTGGAGGACTGTAAAATGCCTTTTCAGAAATGTACAGTTGTTAACATTTTCAGCCAGAAAAGCAGCTGAAAATGTGTGAGTTTAAATTGATTGGCAGTATAATCTCGGTTTAGGGGAAAGCAATGTGTACAAAATCTTAAAGTTGGCTCATCAGAGATTAAATCTTTTTGTGAAAGTTCAAATAATTTGGATTTTCAAGGGAAGCTTTGCTCCAGTTTTACATGAGTTGTGGAAAGTGTGCAAACCTTCTCTGTCACAGTTTGGTTTAGTAGCCTGACGACTGCTAAGACAAATAATTAAGACTGTATCTAAAATTATGGCCACTTCTCCCATCTCTTTCTTCAAATTAAAAAAGTTTATCTTAATCAAATATTGTTGTGGATATTGCTGAAAATAATCCTCACATCGTCTCGCCTTCTTTGAGGACACGCTGTCTCGAAGGAGAAAGAGACATTTTAAATCTTAGCAGCTCAAAAGAAACACATTCAGTGAGGCTGATTGTAGAAGAAGAGGTCAAAGGTCAAAGCTTGGATAATACTCCTCTGTGACTCGGCCTTTCTTTATTGTTTAGACAAACCAACATCAAACCCAGGAATCTGAGGTCAGTGAGGTAACTTTAAAAGACGACAGACAAATTTGGGGGGGGGACTTAACAAAAATAAATCAGCCCAACTTTAGTTTTTATGTTGGTGTCACGTGAGGAGGTTTTTTCTATCAGATATCTCTGTTGATCAGAGAGGCAGTTTTAAAGGAAGGACGAAAGACTACTGGCAGATTTGGGGGGACGAGTCCAAAAGGATAAATCAGCCTGACAGTAGTTTTAATGTCAAGACATCTGGGGCTGCTCCACATCTGTTAATGGTTCCACAGGTAGACATAAATTATTCTAATCAGCAAAGTATTTGGGGGGGGGGTTTCCTTCTGTAATTCCCTCAACTTTTCATGTTAGAAAAAAGTTAATCAAACATGTTCTGATGTTCCCTTGTAATTTAAATACTTTAAAATGCTGCTGTTTTTAAGTTAATATGCTAGAACTTAAGATACAGTGATATCTGTGACTTCAAGGATTTTAATAACAACATGCCAAAGTCGTTTCTTTTTATTTCATGACATCCAGCATATTAAAGCAGGCATCCCACTTCCAGGCATCCCATTTCAAACACTGTTGCTGCTGTTTTCACGTGATTTCATAGACATCATGACCTTTTGTCACACTCTGTGGTGCACCTATCATTCCATATTTCCATCCCACTCCCACACTTAATATTTAATTTCTCACATGCAGGATTTCAAACACACTCCACAGGGCGGGTCTGAGTTGGACACAGAACCTATCATTCCATATTTCCAATGCATCTACCATTTAACGGCGCTGGCCTATGTGTCAACTAGAGTTAGCGTTTCCCATGACTATGAGTTGGTCTGTGTGATGGTGAAGCGCATCAGAAGTGAGACGACTAGCAAATAACACTCTGCAGAAGGTTTAATTTCTATAATGACGCTTCGGTTTCTGGCCACTTCTGTGTGTGGTCATTAAAACGGAATAACTAGCCAATTAGTGGACATGCTAACAGCATTGGCCTGTTTGCAACAGATTAGCCAATCCGCCATGCTTGCACGTCTTATAATTCAGTGCAATCGTTGCCTCAATTTTTCATTGTCAACAAATCCCATGAAAAGACTAAATCCAACAATGTGTTAGTCCGTCTCTCGATACCTTCTGACTTCCCTACCCTGTCTGCGGTACCCCAAGCCCATTATTTCCTACTGAGGAAGTGACTCTTTAAAACGGCTCACAAATATACCGTTTCATTTTCAGAAAGTGCTCAGTAATTTCTTAAAACAGCTGGTCACTAGTTTTTAGCAAATGTTACTCAAATAGAACCAGTGCATTTGTTAGGGACTATTTTCAGCAGTGGATTAATCCACATTTACGGCAAAAAGAAACAAGATATATCTGACATTGGATTCACAGACAATACTTGTTAGTAGGGTCAATTCAGGTAGTTTTGGTCATTTCATGGGATTTGATGACAAGAATAAAAATACAGAATATTACCAGACTTTTCCTTTAAACATCACGTAAACGAGAGACCCGGTTGATGATCGGAGTAGGGGATTAGAGAAACCTGGTTTCCCCAGGTAGGTGCATCGAAAACACGTCAGACAGGGAAAATATGCCTGTGAAGTTGTGCAGTAATGAATCCTTGTATTCAGAATAATCAAATTCAAAGTCCGACAAGGACAAAGACACAGTTGAGCAGTAAATGCTCTTTAAGTACGGATCATACAGACATACACACACAAAGTCAGGATCACACACACACAAAGTCAGGAAGCAGGGTATTGTATCACTAATACACTTAAATAAACAGGCTATAATTCCAAAATGATTACAAAACCTGTTGCACGTGTACTCAGATTTCGCAGCAGGTTACTACAGTCCATGAAAACACGGGGTCCAATTTCCTGTGTAACGTTGTTATTCAGAGTAACCTGGTTTCTTCGGTGCATGTAAACGTACCGACACATAATCACTGTAACTTTTACATAAACAGCATTTGTTCCACCAAACACTGTGGCTGCCCAGAGAGACAACAGCTCCGCCGTCAGAAATTTAAGATGTTAGAGAAAAGGCTTCACCATGTGCTAAGTGTGCTGTAAAACTACTAGAGTAACGGTTGCTTAACATGGAGACGAAATGAAAACACTAAAAATGCATTAGCGCTTACAGAACGTTCATTTCCAGGATGATAAGAGTGATCATGGTAAAGTATGCAAAGTGTCCTTACATGACAGACTGACTTTTATCTATTTTCGACATCAGAAAGAGTAAGACGCAGTGTTAAGTGCTCACATCTGGACATAACTGCTGAAAGGTCAGCGGAAGATCATCTATTCTCAAGCCGTTCTGATCCTCAGAATCCTCCTTGTTAGATGCCGATTTGGAAATCGAAGCTTATGCTGCACTTTTTTGTATCAGAATCAGCTAGCAACATAAATTGCTAAACACGTTTCGGTCATCTGGTGCGTTAACAGCAAATAATGCCTGAATGATGGTGCCTGCTGATTTTGATTTTCACCTCAAGGCCTCGGGAGGACGAGCGCTTAGACGAAAAGCAGTGATCGGATTTCTCAGGGAGGACTTCAATCAACCATCAAGTTGCTGATTGAAACTGTGCTGTTTGCCCAGAATTTCTCATAACAAACATCATGTAGCACAGGTTTACAGCGGGCACCAACAATAAAATTATATACAGTGTTTTAGACACTGTTCAGTGACCATTATTGTTAATTAAGCCATATCTACAATACATCACTATTACTGTAATTATATTTTTACAGTAACTACTTTATTACGCTGATGTTTTACAGCTAAATCCTTAATAAATCTTTTTTTTATAATTACAGGTTATATGAATTATAACAATGCACGATTACATTATGCCTTATACTTACAGTTCATAAAACATCACACGATGTAAATATTATTTAGTATCTTTTAACTGCTGTTATCTGAATCTATAAGTGATCTTTTACTGAAAATGTGCAGACATGTAACTCATGCCACTAAGCTGATTTTAAGTTATACATCATTGTATGCTCTAAACATTTTTCTCATTTATTTAAGAGCCAAATCTCAATTTTTACTCACTTTTTTATGTCTTGAGCAAGATGGCAGAGAATCTCTTGCGTGCGGGTATTCTCATTGACGCATTCAAAACTATAATATCCTTTTATTTTTTCACTGATACTCAAGCAGCAGGTTAAAATAATTTTGCAAATGCTATTGTTAGTCATAATGCTGGTTCTTATCTCTGATCAGAAATCTGCTGATACTAGAACGACGACATGCTGTTGCTGCTAAAACTCTGCTGACTCCTTTAACGTGACTTTAAACAAGCACACGAGTACAACTGCTTTTCTTTTACCCCTTCATTTATTCATTTTGACGACGCTGTAGACACACTGACACCTTAAGATTGCTGACAATGGGCCAAGATCGTGCAGTTGACAGCTTCAAACACAATCAGGAAAAATGCGCTTGTGTTTTCTGACATTATTACCGCATATGTTGTAGCAAAGGCAAATACACGCAAAACTGACATTCAGAGCAGAAGTAAATGATTATGGTGCTCAGTTACAATTTACAACCTGATCGACCTCGTTCCGGCTTTTTCTCAGTGATTGAGCATAAACGCTTCGAAATAATCAGTCACATTGCGGAATCAATCCAAACATTGGAGACACTGAACAATAGTGCTTCATTTCAGCTCATCAGTGAGTAATTTGTTTTTCATTGTTGGGCCCTTAATTTTATTTTAACCGTGTAATGTACCTTGCGCCCACTGCACTTTACAGGCCACAGCTGGGGAAATCCTTTCAAAGCAGCTGGCACACAGGGGGAAAACTGTTGAGGAATTTTTTAACAAGCTCACAGAGGATGATTTCCACTAAATGCTGCTTGTTTTCTCTGACATACAAGATTAAGGCATGAGGACCATAAAGGAAGTATGTTGTGTCTCGCCGTGCCTTTTCCATCGCTCAGCCGATATCCTGGACCTGTTTGAACATGACAAGATAGGATCAAAATTTCCGTTCGCCTTACCTGTGGTTCCCGGGCCAGCTGTCAGTCTGTCACGCTCTCAGTTTCTCGCTTTCTCTCGTTTCTATAGTGTACCGCTCTCCTTTCCCCCCCTTTTTCTTTCTCGCTACTCGTCTTTATTTCTCTGCCTCTTTGGTCCACAAGTCACCACTCTCCTCCCTCCCTCTTTCCACACTACACCTCTGATTTTGTCCTTTTTTTAAATCAGTGTCTTCTTTTTCGCCTTGTTTCACTTCTTCTCTCTCGCTGCCTCTGTTTCCCTTGTCTCTGTTTCGCTCTCTCTGTATACGTTTTTCTTTCTCCAAATCTCCTTTTATTCCACCTCTCCTCCGTTTCTTCTTTTATCCCTCCTTAAGTAGCAGTACCTTGCCCTGCTGTTGATAATGAAGACATACTGGGAGGTTTGTACTAGAGGCGGGACCAGAGCTGCAGTGGGCTGGGGGATGGAAAAGGTCAAATTATGCAGAAGATGGACAGATAAATGTGAACCAGACCCTCCTGTGAAGTGTTGTTTCTGGTAGGTGTTACATCTGTAGCTGATATCAGATCAATAACGGCTTTTTAGTAAAATCCTCCTATCCTTCATATCCCTTTCACCTGTTAGACCTGTCTGTGATGTTCAGTTATTTTGCGATTGCATAACTAAATGTCCTTTTCTGAACCCACTTTCCTTCAACCTGATTTCCTACATTTCCCAGAATGCCATTCTTTACATACAACATGAGCTGTGTCCCAATTCCAGACAACACACTAAATACGTCTTGGCAGGTGTTGAGTCTTTAGTGAATTAAAGTGACAAAAATTGGTATACTTAAACAAGACTTAGGCTGTATTCGAAACCGCCTACTATACCAGCAGTACGTACTGATTTGGCCAAAATGTAGTATCGGTATGCAAACAGAAGAAAAATCTGCAGTATGCCAAATATACCCGAAGTCATACTGAATCTCCAGTATGCATCGGATCAGTCTACCTCGCCTACTGTGTCCCACAGTGCAAAGCGCTGGCGGTGGTTTGCCATTAGCCGTGCTATTGTTTACTTCCACTTTCCAAAACTGGAAACCAGTTAAGCCTGGCCTAGCATACTGCTAAATAAATACATTTGCACACTACTGTGAAAAGCAGTATGCAGCATTTAGTACATACTGCGTTCGTAGGTAGTATGTAGTAAGCGGTTTCAAATACAGCTTACAGTAAGAGTCTACAGCCATACACGCTGCTCTGTGAGGCTGCTTTGAGCTAAATGCTAACGCTAGAATGGCAACATACTCCACATGCTGATGTTTAGCAGCACCATCTTAGTTTAGCACGCTAACATTTGCTAATTAGCACTAAACAGAAAGGACGGCTGAGGCTGATGGGAATGTCGTTCGTTTTGTAAATATTCAGTCATAAACCAAAGTATGAGACAAATGACCGCGACAGAGCCATGCTGGTAGCATGTCAAAAACTGTGTTTGGAGATGAAACAAAACTGTATTGTGCGTGTTTCAAAGTGTCTGTTTTTAATTTTAATTTGGTGTTGTTTTGTTGTCGTTTCAGTTTATGTTCCCACCAAAAAGTTATTACAATTAAATCATTATCTCTAAACAAAAGACTATATGATATTTGCCCCACAAAGATAATACAGTGCCCTCCAGAATTATTGGCACCCTTAGTGAATATGAGCAAAACAGGCTATGAAAAAATGTCTTTATTGTTTATCCTCTTGGTCTTTCACCCAAAATATTCACAAAAATCGAACCTTTTCATTGAAGTAAAATTATTGAAAGAAAAAAAAAAGTTGACATTAAATAAATATTTTTCTCCAAAACATGCGTGCCACAATTATTGGCACCCCTAGAAAATCTTATCATTAAAATCTAACTGAAGTATATTTCCAGTCATGTTTTACATTTTTAAGTTCACCTGTTTGATTAGGAGCTCTTAAATGGTCAACCATGACTTCCTGTTTCACTGGGGTATAAATATGAGGTGACACAGGCCAAATTTCCTTAGTCATTCATCACTATGAGAAAGACCCGAGAACACAGTGACGATGTGCGACGAAAAGTTGTTGAGCTGCACAAATCAGGAAATGGATATAAGAACATTTCTAAACAGTTGAAAATACCCATTTCCACTATCAGGGCAATAATTAACAAGTTTAAAGCGACAGGAGATGTAAAGAATCAGCCTGGAAGAGGACATGCGTGTACATTGACCCCACGCACCGTGAGGAGGATGGTTCGACTGGCAAAAGAATCTCCAAGGATTACAGCTGGAGAATTGCAGAGGTTAGTTGAGTCTTGGGGTCAGAAAGTCTCCAAAACTACCATCAGACGCCACCTACATCACCACAAGTTGTTTGGGAGGGTTGCCAGAAAAAAGCCTCTGCTGTCAATCAACAACAAACTAAAGCGCCTACAGTTTGCCAAACGTTACTGGAGCTTTCAATGGGACCGGGTTATATGGTCAGATGAGACCAAAATAAAGCTTTTTGGCAACAAACATCAAAGGTGGGTTTGGTGTAGACAGAAAGATAGCCAGACAGAAAAGCACCTCATATCCACTGTGAAGTATGGTGGCGGATCTTTGATGTTGTGGGGCTGTTTTTCTTCCAAAGGCCCTGGACATCTTGTTAGGATACATGGTATCATGGACTCCATCAAATACCAGCAGATATTAAATGAAAACCTAACAGCCTCTGCCAGGAAGCTTAAAATGGGCCATGGTTGGACCTTCCAGCAGGACAATGATCCAAAGCACACCTCAAAATCTACACAAAAATGGTTCACCGACCACAGAATAAAGGTTTTGCCATGGCCATCACAGTCCCCCGACCTAAACCCCATAGAAAATCTGTGGGATGAGCTGAAGAGGAGGGTCCACAAGCGTCGACCTCGGAATCTGAAGGATCTGGAGAGATTCTGTATGGAGGAATGGTCTCAGATCCCGTGCTATGTGTTCACCAACCTCATCACGCATTATAGGAGAAGACTCAGAGCTTATCTTGGCAAAGGGAGGCTGCACAAAATATTAAATGATGGGTGCCAATAATTGTGACACATATTTTTGAGAAAAATATTTGTTTCATGATAAGAATTTAATGTTTCTTTCAATTATGTTACTTCAATTAAAGGTAAGATTTTTGTGAATATTTTGAATGAAAGATCATGAGGATAAACAATAGACATTTTTTTCATAGCCTGTTTTGCTCATATTCACAAAGGGTGCCAATAATTCTGGAGGGCACTGTATATATGTCAGGGAGTGTTTGAGCTGCAGATCAGTTTAAATGCTCATCTTTTTCCAGACATCAGAAAGTTTTCTTACACATTCACATTAGTTCACAGTTAACAGTCTCTCTGTTACTAAGAACGGCTCCGAATGTTTTCAGATCAGCCAGTCAGTGCCTGAATGTCAATAAATCAATAAATAATCCAATGGTAAAACCACAAAAAAAAAGAAAAAAATCAACAACCCCTATACATAGCACTCTTGAAAATGCCCAAAGACTGATGTGAAAAAGTCTATCTTACCGTATATCTAAAACATGGCTCCAACTGAGGGTGGACGTGGACACACACACACACACACTGGCTGAACCCTTCTCCAAACATCCAAATGAACGGTTTAAAGGTCAATTACAGCACAGTTGGATCACTGATTGGAATCAGCCTGATTGCTTGTTCCCTGTTAGCGTTTCAGGTCCCTCGGCGGCCACAAAGAGTACTGACATGACCAAATCATTTACTGTCTCTCTAAAGCATCTAATAGCTAAGGTGAGTGTAAAGTCTTGTAGCTTACAAATGTACTAAATATATTGGAGTGTTTCCAAAAATAATTATTAGGCTACTTAAGATGCTTGGCAATTTGGGAGAGAAAATGTTGAGTAAAAAGTAGTCAACACCAATCACACATACAGAGTATATGAAAAGTCATTGTATTTAACCCTGTTTTACAGTAATTTGAAAGGCGTTTGAAACAGCTGCTTTATATTCATGTAATAAATATACAGATGTCAATTAGATGGTAATCCGCATGAGAAATAAAGAAAAACAATTCGGTTCTAATAATCATCCACTTAAAGTGATCCATTTGACACTGTTTCCACTATATGTTGAAGCAGCGTGCCTTGAAATGTTTGGCAGGCTTTCATTTCCTCTCCCGTTAATAATTCCAGTTTTTGAAACTCCTCATTTGGCTTTGTTTTTTTTTTGCTATTTTTAAAAGTTGTTTTTCCAACTCAGAACCACCTTGTGGAGTTTGATTTGACATATAAGAAATTAAATATAAACAGAAAGTGGGATGTCTACTTTGATTTTCTTGCTTGCATGAAAGCAAAACTCACTTTTGGTATTTAAGTTATTGTTTGCCCAAAAGTATTTCATGGAGTCTCAGTGGGTTTCCTTATAAAACAGCAATATTTTGTGTAAGTTATTACTATTACTTGTTCTAAAATGTCAAAATTTTCAGTTATTATGGAATGAGCGTCCTCTTTTTAAATACTTTGTTGAATTGAATAATCTACGTCCACTTGTGGAACCATTAACAGATAAAATACATGCAGTGTGGAGCAGCCCCAGATGTCAGATGATAGACGTGACACGTAAAAACTACTGTTGGGCTGATTTACTTTCCTTAAGTTGTCCTCTCACGTTTGTCAGAAGTCTGTTGTCTTTTAAAGTTACCTCACTGGCTGACGTAGAATACCTCCTCAGTTCTCAGATTACTGGGTCTGATGTTCTCAGGTTTGTCTAAACAAGAAAGAAAGGTCCAGTCACACAGGAATATTATCCAGGCTTTGACCTTTGACCTCTTCACCAGTGGTTTCTTGGATCGTAAAAGTAGGAGCTCTAGGAGGTGACCTTTGTTAAGTAGTCCACTGAGTGTGGAGACCAGTATAATATAGCTGACCTCTGACCTTCATATGGGACACTAGGAGCACTGCCCATAAAATGTTTAATGTTCAATTAAAACTGAGATTCTAGTTATTGGAGCAAAAGCTGAGAGAGAAGTTTTTCGCATTAAACACCAAGGAACAGGTCAGAAACCTTGGTGTTATCATTGACTCTGACCTCAATTTTGAATGTCACATTAGAAACATGACTAAAGTGTCCTGAGTCAGAACGTTCCTCTCAGACACAGAAAAGTTAATACATGCTTTTACCTCCAGCAGGCCGGACCATTGTAACGCTCTTCTGTCTGGTGTGTCTAAGAAAACTATTTGTCAGTTACAGCTCGTAAAGAACGCAACAGCACGTGTACATTGGTTACCCATCTGTCACAGAAATAATTATACTCTATTAAATCTTTTATTGGTTTTTAAATCACTGAATGGCCCTGCCCCGTCTTATCTGTCTGACATGGTTAAGACATACTGTATGTGCCTGCTCGGTCCCTTAGATCCTCAGACTCAAACCTCTTGATTGTTCCTGAAGTCAGAACTAAAAAGGTAGCCTCGGTTAATTATGCCCCAAAAACAGTCTGCCTGGAGGTCTAAGGGGCTCTAAATCTGTTGTCACTTTGCGTTCTCCTTAAGTGTTTTTACCTCATGGTTGTTTTATCTTGACTTATCCTGCGGTTTTAAGTCAATTTTATTTTATTTTTATTGTTTTATCATAAATGTTATGATTATGTGCTTTTATGTTACATTATATAATTATATTGATGTAGGCACTGTGATAATTTTTATATTAACAATGGATCAAATGACTTGTTGAATGTTTGTTGCTCACAGTGGCAATCCACAGAGAATTATTACCCAACTCTACAGTTCCCTCTGACCTGATGCTGGCGCTAGATGAAAAGTCAGAAGATCACCAAAGTTATTACAATTTATCCTGAGGGGGACATAAATGTACCAAATTTCATAGTAATCTATCCAATAGTTTGTCAAGGCATTTTACTACAGCCGGAAATCTAAAAACCGTCTGTAAGAACTAGGAAAAGTCAGGGAATCATCCTTTGTGGACCACAAAAGTCTGTACAAAAATGTATGTTCTAGAGAACACAAAACAGTTAATAATAATAGTAATAATTGACTGGTACTTGTTCATTCAGATTCAACCCTATGTGTGTTGGGTGGGCCTGAGCTCCACGTGGGTGGGCCCAGGCCCACCTAGGTCCACCCATGGTTATACATATGTCCCAAGTAACCAAAAAAATCCATTAATGCGGCTTTAAGTAGTAAGTCACGTTTGTCTCCATTTTTGGTTCACAGTCTTAATCAATCTCGTGTTACACTGCATTTCCTCCAAATCAACAGTTAGTCAGTGTTGGTGGTACTGTGACGTTTTGCTGTTGTTTTTACTCAATGAGACGTGCAAAACCTGTTTATATGAAAAATATACAAATTATTATTTTTACTTTTATTTATTGGTTGAAAGCCAAAGGAGAGCTTGCTTTTTCCTCAGCTGCTTCTCCAGCATGTTTATTTTCTCTCAGTCTTGCTTAAAGACCCATTGACATCTTTGTTGTATGTTCTCAGTCACTTTAAGCTTCAAACGTTCTCTGTATTTGAAGGACAACCACAGGGTCTAGCAAAAGTGCCCCCTTACATTTATCATTAGGGGCCCAGTAGGGCACAGACACGTCCTGGTTGAATAAACGTTGAAGTGAATTGAATGTAAAGGCTGATCCCGTCTGCAGAAAGGAGGTTCTTCTGTAAAGTTTTCATGACGAATAGAAGCAATGTGTTCACCCATATTTTGGCGAACATGTGGGTGTTTGGAACATCCTGAGCACACAGGTGGACAGTGGAGAGGTGGATTATGCTGCAGGAGAGTCTTTTACAGCCACCTTTCAAGCCTACAGGGCTGAGTTATTGATACTAAACGTGCGCACCTTCCTTGTATCACGCAAAGTCTGTCGAGTGAGGGCCTGAACATCTGGGAGATCATAAAGTCATCACATCTCTTTATCTACATATTTTTGTTCACTTTGGAACCTTCCACCTTTCATATGCTCCTGACATTATTGATATATTAAGATGATTGCCGTTAGTGATTTGTTTTGCCTTTTATGATTCACTTTAAATCAGCATGTAAAGTTTTGGATCGTCCCACATTTCAAATCCGCTCTACAACAATAGATCCTTGTGCTTTTCTCTGCATGGGTCAATTTTTTTTTAGCAGCAGAGTACATACGGATCAGTTGTGAGGCTCCAGTTGGGAATTTTTCTTTTTCTTTTTTAATACCGGTGTGTCAAGGTTGATGCAGCTCATCGCGAATTACGTGCATTGCGTGAGTGTACGTTCCTCACAGAGAACTGCCAGCGTCATATTTGCAGACAGAGACATTTTCCAGAAATAAAGTGATTAATGCTTGCTTGGAGCCCCGGACAAGATTAATATTTACGACTATCACAGCTGCTTGGCTTGGTGTTCGCTTATTTATTGGCACATTGAACTGAAACCAGCATCTTCTCAGCCACTTCAAACACAGATGAGCAAACTGGCAGCAGTAGATGCTGAGTGAGAGTCAGAAGAGCCAAAAACCCAGTTGGAGAGACTGAGAGTTGCAGCAGGCAGCAGCCAAGCACTCTTTCCCAAGTGCTTTACAGCAGAGCTGACATTTTAATTGCTGTTTATGACTTAATTTTGAAGCGTTGCAGCACAACAGAGAAATTAAATAACAGATGTTTTTCCCTAGCTGTCTGGTTGGTCAGATATGATGTTCCTGCCATGCCAATGCTCCCTATAAAACATACCGTTTTGCTTTATTGGTTGTAGTTGGCATCATAACTTTTCTTTATGGAGTTGTCTGCAGAACTGGAGAGCATATATTCACCAGTATGATTGTTTGACTGAAGCCAACAACAATTATACAAACATTTACTGTCACATGAATATAGAAAATATTCAAGATAAATGCAATTAGAACACAAATGTTTTTATAGAGTCATTTACCTCTATTTTTCTGTCCAACCGGGTGCTGACCTTTCATACAAACCACACAGATGGAGATCATTACAACCATCATTACTGTTTCATAAACATAATTTTGGTCATTTGACAGATTTATAAAAACCTAAAGTCTTCTTGAAAAGTGATCATGGTCAACTATACGAAAATATGCAGGAAAACAAGAGTCTACAGTCGTGCTAACTACCATCTTAGTTTAGCACGTAATCTCACTAGGCTGATGGGTTAGTGGGTTAGTTTTGCAAGTATTCGGTAATAAATCAAATTATAATTTTGCCCTGATGATGGCATTAGATGAAAAGTGAAGGGGTCACAAGCCATCCTGATGTGAACATGAATGTATGTGCAAAATTGTGTGGAGATCCATCAAATACATTTCACTACAAAAAAAAAAAATGTCGATGTGGTGGCGCTAGATGAAAAGCCAAATCGTCAAAGTCACCAGGATTCATCCTCAATGAACATAAATATCTGTGCAGCACATTCAATAGTTGAGATACATCAGTCAGGACCAAAGTGGTGGACTGACCGACCGGCAAAGTTAAATACGTCAGAAAAGACTTATTGTGTCTTTTGTCATTAAGGGAATGACATTAGCTAAAGTTCAAAGTTTCATAATATCATAGAGAAAATTCTATTTTTTTTGTTTTGTTTTCTCTTTCCAGAGGAATAACTTAATTACAGTTCAGAACTCTGAGAGTGAAGTTCTTATCCTCAACACAATAGCAGTCCTCCACCTATTTTCTACAAATGAAAACCTGCAGAGTCATGGGGGACAAAACACACACACACACACACAAGATCAAGAAAACAAATGCGGCACTATTTGGAAACTGATGAGGGAACACGATGGAACATTTTATCTGTTCTGCTAAATGATTGTCTCTGGTAGTCAAGTCCAATTCATGAACAAATCAATCAACAAGAACAAATGAAACCACAACACAAAATTACAAACCACGATACACATGCTCATCTTGGATGGCTTACTAAAGGAATTTTAAAGGAAGTTTATCCCCCTGATTAACTAAAGAATTTGGTTTCTTTATTTTCTGGGTGATTAAAATGTTTTTGGATTTGACACATTTTTATTTATTCAGCTCCTTAAGGCACTGAAGTCTTTTATGCTGACGCCCATTAAACACAGCTGCAGGCACATAAACAGTGTACTTGGTAGTAGTTTAGTTAGCTACAAGCCATCTGGTTAAAACTCAATTGTAAGGAGAAATTGACTTTAAGAGCTCTGCAGAGGTGAGGCTTTTTTGCTCTCAAATGATGGCAAATCACTCACAGGTTCAGTTAATGAATGAAGAGAGGTTTGTGAAGAAAAGTTAGACTCAAATTTCAACATTTGACTATCTTCCGAATTAAAGGTTCCCTTTTGTCTGCACCTAAAAAAAATCACTTTCACAACTTTTCAGATTTATTTAAAAATAAAACTAACTGCAGCTCACAGAACAAGTCCTCCAGATACATACTAACTGTACATTTTTTCATACATCTGAATTGTCAGTGTTTAGGTCGGTTTGGTCAAGTTTGCCTGTGACCATTTATTTATTATTTTTAGCTGACTATTTCAACTGTTTACTTTTAGCTAATTATTTCAACCGTTGATCCATTACTTTTAGTTAACTATTTTGACTTCTCTGCTTGCTTGCTAACTAGTTGTCATGAAATATGTAGAGCAAAACATGGCTTTCAGGTGTCACGACTGCATCAGGTTGGTGGGAAGTATGTTCAGGTGTCTGGACATGTCTGCAGAAGACTGTCAGGGATCGATCAGGCATCGAAAAGATTCTTTCTATTGCAGGAGAGGACATAAGGTGTGATGTCGAAGAAAACCCTGTCTAATGCATTTTTAGGTCAGTGTGTTACTGTTGGGAGACAAATGTTGTCAGTGTTCTGGTACAAGAGTTGATCCTGAGATGTGTATGTTAAAGAAAGTGTTTTGGGTGCATTAGTGCATTCTGGATGTTAGATTAACTGAGCTGCATGTTGGTAAAGAGAACTGTCTGTTTTGAAAAAGTAAACTCTAGTCTAGAGATATGTGTGTTACAGATTGTAAAAAACTGTAGAACAACTGAAACATGTCCGATGGTGACGGCTGGGGAAAGATAGAGGGACGCTGGAGCAGCAGTCTTCTTCTGTATTCAATACCTGAGTAGCAGGACTGGATCAACCTGTTAGTGGGACCTGGGGCAAAAGTGAGCTGTGGGCACCTATTGAGCCCCCCCATGTTACCCAACTTAGTTTGGTTATAAGTTAAACTCAAATTTGCACGGTGTAATCATAATATCAACTGAAATATATTCAAAGTAGATTTTTGACAAAAGGTGTCTTCTACAAGAGGCCCTACAGATTGGGTACAAATGCAGGAGCTGCCGCTTTGCCAAGTTGATAATCCAGTCCTACATGTGCAGGAAGTGTCGATGGCAGTGAGTATGTTCAGGACCAGGTATCATGTGAGTCGAGTCAAGTAACACTGAACAGTCTTGCATAGCTCAATCATAACTCGCATTGCTTAAAGGGGACCTCTGGTATTTTTAAACCTGGGCCCTATTTTTACAAATTTTGGGGTCGAAATGACTAATAATTACCAAAAGTTTTGCAGTTGCCCGCAAGGATTACGTTGCAGCCATTGCAGCCCCGTTCGCAGATGCTGGCGGAGGCGATCTGCTGGACTAATTACCGAATGTATACCGAACTTGATAAAGTATCAAGAAAAGATTTGTCCATTCATGCCAGCACTACTTATTTGGAAGTAGAGAATAAAGTGAGAGTTAAGCCTGAGACTTAATCAATTCTGGTCAATACAAACCTCAGTCAGTAAGGGACATCCAATTTTCGCATCTGGCTCACTCAAAAAAATAAAATAAAAAAATCTCTTAATGTGACAAAATTTGAAAATCCATCTACAGTAATGGAAAACCATATGAATATGACATTTGTATGGTCACACATTTCTCATGCACTATAGTTTTAAACTGTACAGATTTGGCCGAGTCAACACTCTCCCTTTGTAAACACTTTTACAGGCTCTGTAACTGCTTTTTGTTACTGAGGGCATGGCTAACCCAATTAACAAACATTTGTGGCTTAGACGTGTTGCAGACCACCAGTCAAAGCTTCGTCTGTTAATGATTTGAACACATCTGGCTCACAGCATCATTAGCCATTCACAACCCACCCTTGTTTTTGAAATTCAAGTGAAATTCAGTGACCTTTTCTGGGTTTATATTTGTAGCCAGGAGGAGGTAATGATGCTTTCACATCAACCTTTAATCAAATTTGGCTGCAATTTCTAGTTCTGCCTCCAAAGGAAATCTCCCTGTAATTTTAAAGTGATAATGCTGCAGATGCCAACCTCTTTAATTCCAGCCCAATAATCTGAAGAATGAATTCTAAGGTGATTAGGTATTCACCACCTTTACACAGCTGGCAGTCACGTCTCATTTGGCCTTTGAAGATTTCTCAAGCTACAAATGTGTTGACAACCACATCTCAATGAATTGTGAACACTGTTTACTGAGTCACATTGTTTTAATTATCCATTTAGTCAATGTCTCAAACAGCTTACTCATGTTCAGAGATGAGAGGCTGCAGCCAGTCCATCTCAGGGTAACACAGACACAAACTAGTATGGAAAACTTAAAGGGGACATATCATGAAAAACCCACTTTTTCAGTGTTTTTGCACTTACATTTGGGTATCTGGAGTGCCTACCTACCCACACTGTGAAATAAGACCCAGTCATTTTTTTGTGGGCTGCCTAGGTCAGAAAACGTGAACCAACAAGCCGTTCAGGATTTGGCTCCCCTTCTTACGTAGAAAGCGGGCTCATTAGAATGATACCGCCCCCCATCTGAGTATCTCCACCCATGGCCTAAGAACTAACTTTGCCATGTTGGCATTTTGTTGAAGCTAAGAGCTAAGCACGGGAACTGCTCTGTTGTTGGCTGCACAGACCAGCACAAGTCACTACATCGGCCCCCCGCCTCAGAGGACAGAAGAGCTGAGTGGATAAAGTTTATTTTTGAAGGCAACGTCCCAGCTACAGTCGGCTACATCTGTGCTAACCACTTTGTGTGCGACTGCTTTTCCAACTTGGGTCAGTAACAACGCAGGACTGGCAATGAAAATGAAGAGGGATCAATACCAACTGTCTGTGGCACAACTGCAGAAGAGGGAAATGTAAGTATTTAAAAAAGAATTATGCTGTGTTTCTTTAGCCGTTTACCACAAGCTAACGCTGTCAGTTGAGGTAAATATTAGATGTAATTTTGTAGAACGTTAATGACGTTACTTGCTGCAAGATACACAATAACGTTAATGCTGTTAGTTTGTTGTCTGTAAGAATGGGCGCCAAGTTATTGTTAAAAGTGGGGGTGCAAGGTTATTGATAGGCAAGGCGAGAAACGGCAGGAAAATGAGACTGTGCTGTCCGGGGAAAATATTGCGCCAAACTCCCTTTAAGAAATATGACATTTTAACAATTCCTCGTGTGTCCGTAAAAACACATAATTCTAGAAACACAAGATAAAGGACGTCATATGTCAACAGTCTTATTGTCAATTTGGCATCAATGTTATCCATATGTATTTCCGTTGGATTTTGTCGCCTCAACTCGCTACCAGTCTCCTTTGGTTAGCTGTGCCATTTTAGTGGGAGAGGACCGAAGGAATGAGAGGCGAACTGTTTCAAAAATTAAGATTTCTCACTAAAATAAGTGCTGGTTGGTGGATCAGATGCAAGCTGACTAAAAAAAACACCGATTCATAAAACATTTAATTCACCGTATATCGTGTGTGTATTTGATGAGTTTTTCAGCCGTTACCAAAGTAACTATCCGGTTTGCTTCTTGCCGCTGGAGAGAGCGCGCCTACGACATTAGCATGTTGTGGTAGGTCAAAATGTGCTTTATACAGGCACACTTTGCAGTGGGTAAATATGTATGTTAGTATTTGTCGCTGCTAGACTGAGCAGAGACCTCATCTCAGAGCAACAGCTCTCGGTCTCTCCTGTTGCGTTCATGTAGTCTCACATTACATTACAAACAACAGTCTCTCACTAGGTAAATGTTTGTAGCCTGATATATTCTGACGACTCTGAATAATGTGCAACACTGAGCTGTTGCAGCCTTTAGTAGTTGTACTTATAATGTAATATTGCTATGTATTGTTCTTATGTCATATTGCTCGGGTTTCATGAAAAAAATGTAATTGTGTTACAGCTGTCCAGGCTACTGTGTCCTGCAAAGACCTTGGTTGGCACATCCACTGTTCCCTATGCAGCTCCACGGGCCTTTCAGTGATGTGGAGAGGCTGAGCCATCACCACTGAGGCCTTCCACAGTGTTCTACATAAAGAGCATAGTAGGTGCAATTACTGAGAATATGACGATGTAAAAAATGTAATCACCTTGACAGTAGCACTGTGATCACCACACACCCTGTTAAATACATGCTTCTCCTTCATTCAAGATCAAATGTATCTGCAGTTGGATATTGTTAGCCCTGATAAAACTTGACAGTATAATGTACAAGTAACTGTGATTCTGCTATGTTTTACAGATCATCTGAATGAGAAATCAGAGGAGGAAGTTATTGCTGGGTAGGTGTCATACTTCAGTCAAGTGACGGCCTGAAGACAACACAGCGGCCAGCAGCATCAGGAAAGTCTCGGTATCAAGACGCGTCAGGATGACCACTGTGACCTGAGAGCTCCATGACCAGCTGACACAACTTCAGTATACAAGAAACCCTTTACCCTGATGGAGGACATCATCTGGACAGTTTACATAAAAATGATGGCTTTGCTACATTGTGCATTATATACAGTATACACAATGTATATTTACATTTCAATGGCTATGAATAAAGTGCTTTATTTTCAAGGAGGATGTTGGTCATTTTTAAATTTAGTAAGTCCTGTGGTATTAGAGAAAAATATGTTCTTTGATGCTGTTATACTGTTTAAATGGGTGATGCGAAAACCTTATGAGCTTATCCAATTAGAAGCGTTAAAAAAATGGTTAATTTAATATGCTATGAAAATGTGAAAGATTTGCTAGTAATTCTTTACTACATGTAGTAATTAGTGACTGTAGAAAGCACAAGACATTTCTCTGGATAACATGCTTCTTGCATGTTATGTTAAATACATAAGTTGATGGTTAAATTGTTACTTTGTCTAATAGCGAAATCTTGTAATATAGAATTTAATTTTGTCAGTAATGTTACCTTTATTTGATAGTTGTAAGTTGTACATATTTGTGTTATTTTCGTATTTTTATGATGATTATTTTATATTCCATATTTATTACTAAGCTACACAGTATCCATGGTAACAATGCAGTTATAAAGTCCATCACCAGGGGAACAAGTCAGACCAGGCTTGTATCCCCCAGGTGAGTGGTTGACTGTTAAATGAAAACCTGTAAATATTAATGTGTAGCCTATCAGAGAGAGAGATGGTAACTAAAGTGACATCCAGAGTAATTATCTATGTGTACTAATTTATCTATATCGGTAGTGTCTTTGTGTAATGTGTAATTTTTAAGAAGTCTTGGACCGTTGGCTCTATAATTTGTCAGTTAATGTTTATTTAGATTGGCTAGTTTCCTTTGTTTATGAAAATTTATGGAGTGCTTCCTAATAATATTGCCTAAAGAAAGCATATATAAGGTGAATAGATGGTCCAAGCACAGAACCTTGTGGAACTCCGTGACTAACTTTGGCGTGCATAGAGGATTCATCATTAGCGTGTACAAACTGATATCGATCTGATAAATAGGATTTGAACCAGCTTAGTGCAGTACCTTTAATGCCAATTAAATGTTCTAGTCTCTGTAATAGAATGTGATGGTCAATGGTATCGAATGCGGCACTAAGATCTAATAAGACAAGTACAGAGACAAGTCCTTTGTCGGATGCAATTAGAAGGTCATTTGTAACTTTCACCAGTGCTGTCTCTGTGCTATGATGCACTCTAAATCCTCAAACAGCTTATTGTTGTGTAGAAAGTCACACAACTGATTGGCGACTGCTTTCTCAAGGATCTTAGAGAGAAAAGGAGGGTTAGATATAGGTCTATAACTTCACAAAACCCCTGGATCAAGAGTGGGCTTTTTAAGAAGAGGTTTAATTACAGCTACTTTAAAGGACTGTGGCACATAGCCTTTTAATAAGGACAGATTGATCATATCTAGTAAAGAAATGCTAACTAAGGGTAAAACGTCTTTAAGCAGCCTAGTTGGGACGGGGTCTAAGAGACACGTTGATGGCTTAGATGAAGAAATTATTGAAGTTAATTGATTAAGGTTGATGGGAGAAAAGCAGTCTAAATGTACATCACGTTTACAGTTGTTTCTAAGGTTCATGTGTTTGAAGATAAGTCAGTACCAACTGAGGGCAGGAGGTGCTGAATTTTGTCTCTAATAGTTAGAATTTTATCATTAAAGAAGCTCATAAAGTCATTACTACTGAGGTCTATAGGAATACATGGCTCAACAGAGCTGTGACTCTGTCAGCCTGGCTACAGTGCTGAACAGAAACCTGGGGTTGTTCTTATTTTCCTCTATTAATGATGAGTAGTAAGCTGCTCTGGCATTGCGGAGGGCCTTCCTATAAATTTTAAGACTATCTTGCCAGGCTAAACGTGATTCTTCCAGATTGGTGGAACGCCAATTCCTTTCAAGTTTTAGCGATGTTTGTTTTAATTTGCGGGTTTGCGGGTTATACCATGGAGCTAACCTCCTCTGTTTTATTATCTTCTTTTTTAGAGGGGCGATAGAGTCGAGTGTTATTCGTAGTGAGACTGCGTAGTGAGACATGGAACTGAATTAAATGCCGATGGAATCACTTCCTTAAATTTAGCTACAGCACTATCAGATAGACATCTAGTGTAGGAATGTTTGCCTAATGGCGTGTCGTCCAGTAATAGGAATTCAAAAGTTATTAAATAATGGTCTGATAAAAAAGGATTCTGTGGAAAGACTATTAGATGTTCAATTTCTATGCCAGAACAAGGTCGAGGGTGTGGTTAAAACAGTGAGTGGGTTTATGTACACTCTGACAGAAGCCAATCGAATCTAATAATGAGATAAACGCAGCACTAAGGCTATCATTTTCTACATCCACATGAATATTAAAATCACCAACAATAATTATTTTATCCATTTTAAGGACTAAACCAGATAAAAACTCTGAGAAATCAGATAAAAGTCCAGGAGCTCGGTACACTATAACAAATAGAATTGGCTGTAGTGTTTTCCAGGTTGGGTGTGAAAGGCTAAGAACAAGGCTTTCGAACGAGTTATAATTTAGTTTAGGTTTAGGTTTGATTAATAGTCTTGAGTCGAAGATGGCTGCAACTCCACCTCCTCGGCCAGTGCCTCGAGGAATGTGAGTATTAATGTGACTGGGGGGAGTGGATTCATTTAGGCTGACATATTCATCGTGACACAGCCAGGTTTCAGTAAGACAAAATAAATCAATATTATGATCTGATATTAGATCGTTTACTAGAACAGCTTTAGATGAGAGAGATCTGATGTTTAAGAGTCCACATTTAATTCTCGTATTTTGTTGTACTGTTGCAGTGGAGGTTTTACTTTTTATTAGGTTTTTAAGTGTAACTCCTTCTCTGTTTACTTTTGATTTAAATAATTTAAGTGGTCGGGGGGCAGACACCCTCTCTGTGGAGTTTAGGGTGGGTAACTGCTCTAATGGAAGCGCAGAGAAGCGTGTAGGACTGCAACTCTGCCTCCTGGTCTGGACCACAGACTGTATTAAGTCTATGGTCTGAACTCTGAGCTGTCATGGCTTTGGGCCACTAATAAATTCGGCAGATTTCTAGATATGAAGCGGCTCCATCCAAAGTGGGATGAATGCCATCTCTCCTAATCAGACCAGGTCTTCTCCAGAAAGTCCGCCAATTATCTACAAAGCCCACATCATTACCTGGACACCACCTCGACAACCAGCGGTTGAATGATGACATGCGGCTATACATGTAATCGCTAGTAAGATTAGGTAGGGGTCCAGAGAAAACTACGGAGTCCGACATTGTCTTTGCATATGTACACACTGAATCAACATTAATTTTCGTGACCTCCAGTCAATCACAGGGCTGACAAATAGAGACAGACAAACATTCACACTCACAGTCACACCTACGGACAATTTAGAATCATCAATTAACCTAACTTGCATGTCTTTGGATGGTGGGAGGACGGTGTCGACAGATCAACATATATATTATACAATATTCTCTACAGTATTTTCAAAGGGTATCAAACAGATCATCTGCAGCTTAAACAAACATGTTAAAGCATAAATATGGCAATAATTGTCTGACAACTGACAAGTAAGAACTAGAAAAAGATCCAAGTTGCTCTGAAACATGAACACAGTACAGTCCTCAGAGTTTTTCAAATACATAACCAACTTACTTTGGACAGTTGCTACAGTAATCACTATTCTAATTGATTACTTTCTTACATTTATCAGGTGTCTTTTTACAATAAATAATTACTTTAATATTTCACATCTTCTATTGTTTCATATCGTAGGCTACTTTCCACCTCCACACCCTGATAAGTAGGCCTACTGTAAGTGTTTACGTACAGTGCTACATGTACATGGTCTCTATTCACAACAAGCGTTTCCCCTCCATTGGCCTTTGTAGGTCACTTCTCACAAATGTACCTGTAGAGACAAACGTAAAACAGTGTGTGTTTACGGTTTATGCATAAATACTAAGCTAACATTATGTGAGATATGACGTTAAATAGTATTTACCTGAGCCAACAATCAGGGAAACCTGTAGTCTTGGTTACCGATGTTGTGCGGTATTGAAGAAGTGCAGCTAAACTTGATCCTGGCTGCAAAAACCGGCTGGAGCATTAGCGAAGTTGGTGGGCGGTGCCCGCTCAGTGCCTGCGCCGGCTTGTGGGGGCTGACCAATGAGAGCAGACTGGGCTTTTAGGGAGGGGGGGCTTAAAGAGACAGGAGCTAAAAAGGAGCGTTTCAGACAGAGGGTGAAAAGAGGTGCTGCAGCAATCGTCAGTATGAGAAAAATAATGTGTTTTTTGAACATTAAGGCATGTAAACCTATTCTAGTAGAACCCCCCAATAGAAGTATGAACCTGAAAATTAGCATATGTACCCTTTAAAGGTTTTTTATATTTTGGGAAAAGTTTTTTTATTTGCTCCCCTACAAATTATGTTCATATTCCACTGCATTATCAGTATGTTCTCTGATAACATTCTGTGTCAATGCATGAACTACGATACAGCTGAATGCTGTTCTGTAAAGGTATGGTCACATTACACTTCCGTACGGATATTCACTCCATTTCTCATTCAATTCTATTGAAGCCTGTTGACAAACAAATTCAAGCATGCGTTTCCTGTTTCAGTGCAATCTCACTGAAACCCACTGAAACCAACCTACACTCTCATACACTGTTTATAGTTTGTGATTGCTGTGATCAATATTTCTCGTCCTTTTTCAGGGCAGATGGCGGGGGCTATTTCGTTGAATGAAACATAATGTGACTGCACCTTGATCCCATGTATTGGGTGTTGGTCCCTTTTTCCTGGTTGTTGTTTTTTTTAAAAGCAAAGAACTAACCTGATGTGCGTGATCTTGTGAATCCAGCTGCTTCGCAAAGTAAGCTTGATTTTGTGTTTCCTTTTCGGCGCTCTCCTACTACTTCAAATAGTTCGTTGATCTGATTGGATGAAGTTAGCCCATGATAGACGGTGATAGACAGATGGTTCATCCAATCACCTGCTAAGTATTTTTTTTGAAAGTGCCTGCCCTTTACCAAACAGTTTCCAAGGACCACTTCTCAGATGGTTCAGTATAACAAGCCATCTGGAGCGTCAGGTTACTAATGTAAAGTCATATGCAATTATTATTTGTTTTCTTTTAGAATTGTCTTTTTTGCAGAGCTATTCTCATTTTAGGACACACAAATCTCCTTGCATTTTTTTCTCTTCCTCTTTAGTTTCTCCTTCCTACGAAATCTGGGACAGATGGAAGGATGAGTTGTGACCACAGAGGAATTTACACAACGTATTGGCAATATACAGTAGACAAAGTACATTCTTTTCTTTCCATGGACAAATGTGTAAATAGGAATATACATACATACATACATACATATATATTTTCACTGGCTTTTGTAGCTTAAAATACTGTAAAATTTGATTATTCTGCCCCTTTAGACAATGTAAATTCTCTTCACAGAAGCTCATAAGTCTGAGTTTACAATCCGCAGTAATTACTAATACAGTAAAACACACGTTCTAAACATGGGTAATGGTGCAATTTCCAGTTATTAGGTCTAATAGCTGACATATTTCCACCACCAAATACTGACACTGCAGTTAATGGCAAAACAGAGTGTAAATTAAAACCACATTGGTTTTTGTGGAAGAAAGCCTTCTGTTGGCTGAGTTGGTCAACCAGCACTATAACTACATGGAAATTCAGTGAAACCTCAACCAGCACAGACACAATGAGGATGGAGGGCAGCCTCGATATAGGAGAAAAAGCCCTGTTACAGTAATCCTGACAAATGTGAAAAAATAAAGAACTTCATACCTCTAAATCCTGTAATTAAAGTATCCCAAAAACTGTGAAAAGAGACACTCAGTTTAATTGCTGTGTGGGGTGAACCACGTTACCAAAAGCAATTTGATCAAATGGTACACCACAACACAGTTTGGGAAAATATTCATAAAGACCTCTTGCTCGGTGCCCGTCTGTACAGGACTTTGGATGCGCAGCCTCCGTAATGAGGCAGAAAAAAAATGTGGTGAAAACAAAAACCTTGCAAAAAAAAAGTATGACCCCAAATCACTGAGATGCCGATACGCATGAGACTAATATTATCCTGTGACCTTTGTGTTTGGCACAATATGGTAGGTAATTTGCGGTGGAATTTTAACTTTACAAATTACGGACATGTCAGTTTCGCACAGGATGAAAATTATTACAAATTTCTAGAGGTCCCCAGGTAATACTAGTCCCGTACGAACAGGGATTTATTGACTAATTTTGTGCTATGATTGGTTTTGAATGTAAATTTAACAATTTTTACAATAGTATGTAAACGTGCAAAACGGAGTGTAAAGTTTTAGTGGTGGTTGAGTTTGAGTGAGAACACAGTCCATGAATTTTGAAAGCTGTGGGCATTGAACACAGTTTGTGTGAAAGCAAAGTGAACCCCAGTTTAGTCCACATTGACTAATGATGAGCTGACTGTGAAGAGTTTTGAAAAAGTGAACTCAGTATTGAGAAATGCGTGTTACCAATTGTAAAAATAAAGAAATAAAAAAACAAACTGTAATAGACAGGCCCAAGCTGACAGTCAAGATGGAAAAAGAAAGGTCATATTGATGTTGGTTATATTGATGTGTGCCTCAACACTGAGTCTGCCTCTGTCTAATTAGAGGAAAGATAAACTGTTTTTAAATCATCAATAACATAAATATTGCAAATAGAGGAATATCTGGAAAACAAGGAAAAGCTTAAAAATATAAAATGAGCTGTTTGTCCTCCAAAAGAGTCTGTTAAATTCAGCACAGACTTTGCCATTGGTGATTTATATGAGTCACTGTTACAGTGTGTTTTCATCACTCAGCTCGGCCTCAGCTCATACATGACGACACCTTGCTGTAAGAGTAACTTCTCTTCTCCACGTTAAAGAATATAAAACAGGTGCAGCTGTAACTTCAGCCTGCACAAGAAAGAGCAGCTTATCACAGGATGACAACAGTATGTTACATCCCGTTATGTGTCTGTTTCCTGTTTTATTTTGTAGGACTGTTCTTTGTTCACGGTTATGATTTACTTCCTGTCTTTGTTCTGTTCCCGCCAGTTTTGATTAGGTTCACCTGTTTCTTTTCTCACCTTCCTCTGATTCCCTCATTTACTTCTTCCCTATTTATACCAGCCCCTTTCCTTTGTTCTGTGTTGGTTCAGTCCTTGTCGCTTTCCTGGCGTTTTCCTGTGTGTGTCGTTCCCTGGTTTCCCAAGTTTTTGTGTTAATAAATCATTCATCTGCACCAGTCTGCCTGTCCCGTCTGCATTTGGGTCCTTTCCCTGCTGCCTAGATGGCTAACCCTAACAGTATTTAAAATGAAAGATGATATGAAATTCCCACTCTCTCTTTATAGTTGTTTTTCCGTATGACTGACACAGATTTGCCTCAGACACAACCACATGTGAACAATTTTGTCTCAGCTCAGGCTAATTACAAGGTGATGACATATTTTGCAAATCTAAACTTTTGGGTGTTCCAGGCTCTTAGTGAGGGTTGGCCAGTATTTAACTTGTCACGCTTTAAGTCTTAATTAAAGTTCTAGTGCAGATAAACAGATCCAGTTATTTATATTAAGGCAAATTGACTGCAGTTGTGCAGCTGGCATCCTGTCAACTCCCTTTGTGATAGTGTGAACGGGAAATCAAGAAAAAGTTGATTTATTTATGTAATAAATGTAACAGAGACTGGCTTTCATGCTCTCACTGTAAGGCATCTGATACTGACAGACGGGACTCCCTAAAAACTTGGTATTTCACCTGGATGGGCGTGGTTTTGCAGGATGTACCAGCGCATGCTTCGGCCAGCTCCGTGTCTCAGTCCCGTGCACGTTCATGAATTTTCCATGATGGAGGGTGAGTTACGTTAGTTTTGTACAAAATAAGGTTACTACTTTTAATTTGCGCTATCCTGATAGCCCGTTTGGACTGGGCATCTATTGATGCTAGATACTACATTGATATCAGAATACAGATCCCCCATCTGAGTCGAATTTTGTTGTTGGACATAATTTAGTCCATCTAAATGTCAATATATTTTAGCACTATTTAGATGTACATATTTTCCAGTATAACGTAATGATGGTCAATTTGAGAGTTTATCAACAGTCAGGTAAAAGTCATTTGAAAATCTGCTGGAAAGTTTAGCAGTGCCAGCAGTACAAGGAGCAAAAATCGAAGCGTATCTTCGTAAATCAATGATCACAAAATGTTTTAAAATCTTCTCTGTTTGTTACAATTAGACGCAAGGTTTCCTGTAGGTGTGACCAAGACGTGAGGAGACGACCCAATGCGAGCCGGCGAGAATGCACGTCAGACCCTCTGTGTGATGCAGGATGTAAGGCAGCACCCCCGGGTGAAATACCAAGTTTTTAGGGAGTCCCACTGACATACAGTGTTGGCCTGTTTTAAACCTGCATTTGGTTGATTGCTGCTTTTGGTGAGGAAGATGAGGAACTGGTCTGAGTTGAAGTTTGGATGAACCTAGATTTGGTTTTAAATGCACAAAACACAACCTCTGAGGAAAGTAATACATTTAAAATATTTAGTGCCGTCGGTGTGTTCATGTTTTTAGCGCTGTCAAACTTTATTTTGTTTACAAGCTGTTGGAACTTTGGTCCATGATTTTTAGATTGCATGTTTGTTGCAACTCTCACATCTGGATTCTGGTTAGTGATGTGGGAGAAAAATCCCAAAGATGGGCCAGATGTCCTCAGGATCTTCCCCACACTATAAGCACTTCAATACTCAAAAATAATTCAACTGAGTCAAAAGAGTTCAAATATGAATAGAGTTTACTGATAAATCAACAAGTATAGCAAACCCGAGTTAGTTCATGGAGCAACCAACAGTTAAGCATACGAGCGCACACAGACCTGAGTCAGTCCATGAAGTAACTGACAATCCAATGCACACGTCTTCTTTTATAGCCACCCCTTTCACCCTCCTTCTGTGGGCTGCTGACCTTGGCCTTTTTTCTGTGATGTTTTCAACCTGCTCTGAGCCAGACACTACGGTTTCCTCCCTTTTCTTCCCACTGTCTGATATACTCTAACCTCCCACTGCCAGCTGCTGCACTTAATTAAAAATACAAGACTTCTATGATTATGCCCACATCCAACAACACATGACTACATCATGATTATGACTGAACCTGACTGAACCTGACCATTATCAATATGGTTGACTTTGATTGACTTAATATATTAATATATAATATATTAATACTGTAATATTGATTATGACTTATTTGACCTCTCTGACCTTACCCTGCAATGATTCAATACTGATTCACCATTATACATCAATATTATACCACATTTGGTGAATAAAATTCCCCACATTAGATAATCTCAAACCTCTCTCAAACCAGTGGAAAACTAGGGCATTTTATAAATAGGTTTACTGGTTCCTGTTACTGGCACCAGTACCGTCTCAGCGGGATAAATAGATGACTGCATGGACACTTCCCGAGTTGTGCAACATCTCTGGGACTCATCAAGGATGTGATTATCAGGTTCATGACCCCACACAAAAAAAGTTCCATCAGCAGTAAGTACCATCTTAAGAACCACCTTCACGAACATGTACTGGAAAAGGGATTAAACTGAAGTCTTTTTACTGGCTCATGGGTTACAGACTTCCTCTGGAACTGTACCAAGTTATTATGGATTTAACGTGGAATCCAAACACCACACATCTACTCTTAATGATTTCCTTTACCAACATTATTCCTCTTTATTTTGAGATTTATTTTTATTTATGCCCTCTGGTACCATTTCAGAGACATGCACATGCAGTCTAATGAGCCATATTGAAGATTAAAGGGCATAACCGTGGTTTAAAGCTGGGGTAGGCAGTCATTTGTTTGTATGTTTTTTTGCGTAATTGGGCAAAAATTCCATAATAACCTTTCAGCATATTGTAATTCAAGTGGTCTGAGAGAAAACTTCTACTTCTGCACCTCCTCTTGGCTCTGTTTTCAGGCTTTAAAAAAATCTAGCAATGGGAGCCTTTGGCAAATCACAGGTCATTTCAGAGAGAGGGTGTGTTCCTATTGACTGTTTTACAAATGCAGTTGTGTATGGAGTGAAAATAGTCTCAATATTATTTGTAAATGTGTATTCCATTATTTGTAACTGAAAAAAAAAAAAAACATTTGTAACTGAAAAAAAAAACAATTTGAAAATATTTTACTTACAGACTTTTAACTTCAGCTTCTCAGATCTGATCCATTTTCGCTTTCAAAAAGCTTCCTGCGCATACAAATGTCTCATGTTACGCACGGATCAGGTTACTTTCGCTTTCGGGATTTTGAGACTATTTTAACGCTGGTCCCAGCTCCGCAGTTTCGTAAATGCATGATGCGTTTAAGTGCTGGTGGAAAACTGGGACATCTGGGCTTTCCGCATATTCGTGTTTAATTTCAAAGTGGGAAAGACGTTTTTCTAAATAGACAGAATAGCTTGTCGCCCCTCGATTAGAGCACATGCATTTACCAACCACAGACTCTATACAGTAACCTCTAAATATAAATGTAAATATATGGTTTAAATAAGCTACTGCTAGGTGGTAGAGTTGTTCTGCTGGGAAAACAGCCAGTCCGGGCAAAAAGCGGATGCTGGCTGAACCTACCCCTAACCACCGAGGGGCGACGCTACAAGGGTGTTGTGTGGAAGCCCGTTCCCCCGTTGAAATGTGTTTCCCTCCTGTTAGAATTGTGTTTCCCGTGTGTGTGTGTGTGTGTGTGTGTATGTATGTATGTATATATATATATATATATATATATATATATATATATATATATACACTCCCGGTGAGGTTTTTGAGCTTTCACACAAACAAACACACAGAGGCACACTCCACACACACACAGTCGGCTCACTGTCTGTAGCAGTAAACGCAACACAAACAGTGCAGCAATCAAATTCACAAGAATAAAACATGGCAAATGTTAGGTTCAAAATAATAAGTCTACATCAAACAAAAAAGGGCATGTTTAATTAACTCTAGACACACGTAACTGAATCAAAATGTTTTTGGATTTGTTGACAAATTTCGTGATGAGCGGTGATTCAGAGGGCTGCAGGCTAAAGGACACTTGGGATGCAACATTCCCACATGCTTCCAGTTTGAATGCCTAGAATTGCATCTTTCATCCTTTTATCTTTTACATTGTCCATGATGGGTGAGCCGTGTGACTGAGGGTGTTTTTCTCCTTTTGGAGAGTTTCAATCTAAAAATGTGTGAAATGTAACAGATACTTAAGTCACTGATAAAAGACTCCAAAAATGTACGTTTTCTATTGATGATGGACACCAGGTCACTGTCTTCAGCATCAGTTCTACATCATCTGAGTGGAAAAATCCTTTTTCGTGCTTTTGTCCTGGTCTGCGCAGCCATGTGCATCCTGCTGACCTCTCTGGGTTCTTTATGTCCTCAGCTTTAGTAAAGTTGACAAGCATCAAAGTGCCAAAATGCCGCAGGATGCCTCTCAAAATGAGCCAGCTCACTTCCTGCTGGCTCCCTGCACACAAGACTGGAATAAATAAAATAATTTATTGATACAGCTCTTTTAGACTTGCCATTTTGTTTATTTTTTTTTTTTGACCGAATGGGTCAAATTCAGATAACAGTCGTTTATAATGCCCCTTTTGTAATAACTGTATGGTAAAAAGGTTTTTTGAGCCAGTGTGCATCATATTACAGAAAAACTACAGAATAAAACGAGTAAACATAATAAAAAACATTTTTCCAATTATAAAGCTTTCGGCTATTCTCATGATCATGTCACAATCACTAACGTACACACTTACATTGTTTAATTGTAATGCCAAAGACGTGTAACTATCAGGCTATGTTACTTGAGAAATTCTGTCAAATTTATATTGAAAGAGACAATAGAGAGAGCCAAATACGCGGTGGAAAACGGTTCATATGCTTCATTGACACCTGTTAGACAGTCCTTATTTAATTTTTAATCATTATTTGAGCTCAGTTACTTGTTTTTCCGATAGTGCTTGTTTCATCTTCTAGAATAGATTTTGCCACAGTTTGTAATTTTAGTGATCACTACATTCTTGTTATGTCATCATCGTGGTATTATTGCTCACCAAAGAAATATATATATATATTGTCATAATTTTGTTAAAATGAACTCTGCCTTTGAGACACTCACTGCTTGAGAGAAAAGTATCTCCCTACCAGTAGCAGAAACCCTCAGAGTTTTGATGTAAGGAGCAGCAGCACTCGATGGCCACATTTTTAAAAACACAAAGATGCATTTTTGCAATAAAACCCTTTTGTGAATAAACGTTATACATATACATTATGTTTCACTGTAATAGTGTGGCATGGTATGACTTAAATGGGTGTTCACATTTTTGACTTGTTCTTATTTCCTGTACGTATCTTCTCGTCCACCTCAAAGGCTAACAACCATTTGTGAGATGAAGTCTTTGTTCGCATCTTTGGCTAATTCTGCAACTCAGATAAGGTTACTGAAGGCAACAGTTGCACACTCAGTTTAAAAAATAAAAAGAAGAATAAGAAGAAATTACAGGAGGAGAATATTTATTTGTGGTTACGGTTCAAATGAACGCAGTACTTCCATGACACATAAAAACACACATTACTCACACATCCATGTCCCAACGCTACATATTGTATGTCACAGCTGGAGGAACAATTTCTGACATGATATTGAACGTTTACAAAGTTACATGGGTATGCTGTGTAACCCAGAGTCTCATGTTGGCCTGTAGATGCCCTTTTGATGAATCCAAGGAAGTTTAACTGAATACTGCTTTTCAGCACCACCCTGCTGCCTTATATTTCACACCACTGCAGCCCAGCAAACCACCACTTTCTGAAACGGGCCATTGCGAAACTCTAAAAACACGAGGAGTTGCACAACAGCAAGTTAAAAATATTTGCTCAGAAAGATTCATTTGCTTTTTGTTCACTTTTTTAACTTCACTTCAACCAGTGTATTAAATAGTTGAGATTTTGACATTAAATACAGTAATTCATTTACTTTCCCATATCTTAGGCTCTGTCTACTAAAATGAGACAGCTTTCACATTGGTGGCACTAAGGTCTTTGAGATGCAATATGGACATGCTGTGCTTATAACTAACCCTGTTGCTCTGTGTTGTTTCACATGGAAGGAAACTGGGGGCGAGACAGGAATATGGTCTGACTTTGATAAATGGATCTTTTATAAGAAAAAAAAAAAAAAAGTTTGGTCTGATGAGTCATTTCCAGCGGGGAGTTTTTCCACCAGTAACCCCAGTGACATCAAAGTAATACACAGCACCTCTTAGTGTGGATGGTTAGCACAGTTCCTTCTTGCACATTGGGTAAATTAGACTGATAATCATAATTGTTCCTGATTAAGCCGCATTTCTTGTAACCGCAACGCTTCTTCCAGCCCTTTCTCGTCTTTCATATCTCTCTCTCTCTCTAGCCCCGTGTTTCTTGTCTGAATGTTTACTGTCACTATCAAATAAAAAGGCTAAAAAGCACACAAAATAATGAATTTTATAAAGAACGAGGACGCCATCTTTCTGTGACAGAGCCAACACAAACATGAATAGCGACACGTGTATGAGATCAACACAGCTGTACAGCTTATTGTAAGTGAATAAAATAGTAAATAAATACTAAGTAGTATTATTAATAATACAATCATTATTATTATTATTATTAGTAGTAGAAGTAGTAGTAGTCATGCTGCAAACTGAGATGAGCCCCTTTGGTTTCGGCTGTTGTTACTTGAAATGTTGCTGTTTAACTGAGCTACACTGCTGTTACTTGTCCAAAGTGATCTAACTGTAACTTTCTTTGGACCTACTGAACGCTGTGCATCACAAAGCAGATTCAAGGCCTTTTGTTTTCCATGTAAAATCCCACACACCAGGTCCACCACTGTGGACACACGTTAACGCTCCAGGAAAACGGAAATGTGGTCACTTTTCGCTCCCTGGATCGACACATTGTGTGCGACAGCCCGGCATCGATAAAGAGAGAGCAGCAGAGAGAAGGAGGCAAACGGTCGAGGAAGAAAAAGAGACACAAAGCTAAACAGTGACAACAAGCACTTCAAATCTTGTTACAGGCCAAAAGACAGAAAAAAAAATTAGAGGTGCAACTATTTTTTATTATGTTTATTATTTTTATTGTCAATTAATGTCAATTTCTTTTTTCAATTAATTGGTTATAAAACAATATAGAAAGGGAAAAATTCCCTCCACAATTCCAGTTTTGTCCGTCCAAAATCCAAAGATGTTTAATGTCATAAAACAAAAGCATTAAATTGTCACATTTGAGAAGCCAGAACCAGAAAATGTGAAGCATTTGAATTAATAACTGAAAGTAGTAGTAATAGTAGCAATAGTACTAGTGGTGGTAAAAAGCTTCCCCTGAATCAGTTCATTCATGGTATCACCTCACAGACCGAAGAAACATTCAGCATCTCCTGACTGTGTTCCAGGAGACAGACGTAAGATTTAACCGCTTGCGTCGAGACACTTTGGTTACCTTAAAGGACCCTGCAGGGCAGTAATATCAGGGGCCAAGTGAGGAGTCCCCTGCTTTGAGGGCACAGTGGGAAGGCCACGGCCACCAAAAGTGCATTATACTGAAGCCGTGGAGAGAGAACGCGAGAGAGCTGACATATGGATCTGTTTACCTACACACAGCAGGTCTGGCTGTGTTTTCATGGGACACTCTTCAGCTCCACTGAAACTCAGTCATTACATAAGTTAAGGGTTAACAGGAAACAAATGTTTTGCCCCCTTCCCTCTTACTCGAACAACAGAACAGTATTTATTCCCATTTTAGCCCATTTATTACAAACCACATACACCTTTTTAGAGCTGATAACCAATTTTCCTTTCCGTCCTTGCAGGCAGCTGTTTGCTTCTCTTCATTTGATCACAGATTCAAAATTAATCTGAAGAAACGTTTTGGCCATCCATCACAGCCTATCTGCTTTTATTTTTGTCAACGTGCGATCCGGTATGATTCTTTAAAATGATAAATGATGAGACAAAACAATCAGGTCATGTTTTCAGCACTGTTTTCTGAAGCTTTGTTCCAGGCTGGACATTAAGCAGAGTTTGGGTTGCTGAGAGAAACTCACTCCATGTAATGATGTCGTACAATATTTACCATTTTTGCATTACTTTAAATGGACAGGATGATTTATTGCTAACAGTCCTTAAAGAATACATTCACAATTTTTCAAGTCTGTATTAAAAAAGTAGCATATTGTCTGATGAATGGACATTAAAACAGTTTTTGCTTGCTGTAATTGTTCCTCCTCTTCGTACTGGCCGTGAAGAAATCGCTTACAGTTCAAGTGATGGGGGATAAAATCCACAAACGTCGTTCTGTGCGAAAATACATTTTACACTTTAAGAGTTTAACTGAAGTTAATTTGAAGTTTCAGCAGTCTGAGTTCTGAGCACAGGAACGCTGTGTGGAGAACAACAAAGAGCGACTTTTCTAATTATAGTTCTGCAAAGATACAAGTAAATATCTCTGACAAGCACACCTCCCAAACCTCAGCAAGGCATTGTGGGGCCCTGCGCATCAAGCAAACTGATTGGTTTATCCAACTTCTTGTCTGGAGGTGGGTTCGAAATGGTAAAGAAAAAATACTGTCGTGTTTGTTTCACAGGTAATTGTGTGTGCGTGTGTGTGAGCTTGTATTGCTATCTTTATGACGACCAATTTCTGTTTTTATATCATTGTAGTGAGGACATTTCTCACTACTTCAAAGCGCTTTTTCAGGGTTAAGACTCGGTTTTAAGGTTGAGGTTAGAATTAGGTTAGGTTAAGAGAGGGATGGGGTTAGGCATTTAGTTGTGATGTTAAGGTCAGGGTTAGGGGCTTGGGACTACATCATGTCAATGAGGGTCCTCACAAGTGTAGAAAGACGATCAGATGTATGTGTGTGTGTGTAACAGAGCAGATGAAGTGCGTGTGAGTTATGGTGCTCTGTTCTTTGTCAGATTCGTACCAGCAGCAAAAAACAAACCCTAACTTCTCACTAAACCAGTTTGTTTTTGAGGTTTAAACAGACAATTAGGACCACTGAATTGTGAAATATCGTTACTACTGGATTAGGATCGTACTGTTAACTAAGTTAAATGACAAAATGTTAAATGATACTCTTAACGTCGTGATTAAAACAGACACAAATGTTGTTCCAGTATGAATAAGAGAAACCTAGAGGACTGCAGCTGGAAAAGGGCAAATGGCATCAACTTTTTTCCAAACAGCTGGTGATCATTCTGCTGAGTGTATCCCAGTCAAAACACATGCACACACACTGTGATCATTAACTTAGTGTCAGGTATTGAATGTGTTCACAGTCGTGACCACAGGTAACCTGCATCCCACCTGCTCTGCATTACTCTGTTGAAACAATTTCAGTACTTTTATAAAATGTTGGCAACACCGCAGCATCATAAAAATAAATGCAAACATTTAGTCTTTTATTTTCATTGATAACATGAGGGAGTGTTTTTCTTGCATCAATTATTTGATAATTAAAAAGCATCTTTTTGGCCATATTTTCTGGCTTGTTTTATACACTGGGTTGTGTTGTCTTCTGTCTGCAAAATACTTGTGACTATTGTTTTGAAAAAGTGTTACATAAATAAAGCTGACACTTACTTGAGTCAGATCCCTTTCAACAACACACACACACCACAACTTTATTTCTATAGCACATAATATTACAAGTTAACTCAGTGTGCTTTAGACAAAATATAAAAATACAGACATAAACATAGGACACAGGTAACATAAGCAACATAAATATCAGAATATAAGCATGAGTAAAATGCAGAAACTGAATCAATGCAAATGGATGTTAGCCATATGTTAGGGAGGGCAGATCAGAAAAAGCTCCCACAGTATGTGTCATTTTGGAGTTCACTGACCCATTTTGTAGTTTCAGTTTGAGGATTTGATTTTTTAAAAATGGGGGTCATTTGATGTAAAGTGCACCACTCAGCTCTCACTTTTCAAACACAGCTCACTGGATTTCCACCCTTATCATAATTACACCCATGCACGTGAGCTTGTTCCAAGGTCTGCCTTCAATTTTCAGTTAAAAGATTGTTTTTTTTTGTAACTAGATATAAGACACGGGCTTTGCTCACTTGACAGTTGTACTTGGGCACAGAGGGACGTAGGATGGCCAAGGCGTGAGGACGAGCGGCAGTTTTGCTGCAGATGTAGATCTGGTGGGATGCCAGCCACAGAGGGGGGGAATAATGAGCTGCCTAAGAACACTGGCCAGACATGAATGGCTCATTAAAGCTCCATCTGAGGGCAGGGTTCACATCGCGTGACACATTACAGATCTTTTCCACCCTCTCGCCGTGTCCTAATACAAGAGCAGGATCCTCTGAGGGACTTGGCCCACGAAGGTGTGTCCTCCAGGTTCCAGAAAATCAGACAGCGTAGCTTCAAAGAGACCAACGCTAATTGTGCTTTTGGACGTTTGTTCAACTCATAAATCAAACATTTCCAGGTTTACTGGCAGGCTGTGATATTTCACTTCAACACAGACTGGAAAAACAATAGGCTTTTGCGGACCAAACAGTTCTGGGGCCTCCCCCGAGACCTACATACCTTCAAGGGCTTTTTTTCTGTTTGCATTCGTACCGCCATTAGGAATGCCGAAGTGACGTAAGCCAGCTGGCGTTTAGTTTAGCAACGTCACTTCTCCGCGACATAAAACACAAACAGTTACAACTGTCGGTCCATTTGTCCATGTTTTGGTCCATTTTTTTAAGGCTACCGTTACAAGATGTTGTTTACACGACTAACCAATCATCGTACACTTACGTCACTCAAGGTTCCTCTTGTGCTGGGAGAGTACCTACACTGAAGGAGGAGCTAAAAAAGTCCCTGAAAGCGTCGTTCTATGAACTACAATCGTTCCCAGGTCTTGCAGTGCAAACACAATAAAAAGGGGAGGGGTCCTCCTACTGTTCTTAGAACTATGAAAAAGTTCCTCCGAAAACGCCTGCAGTTGCAGTTTAAAGGTAAATATATGCAAGTGTAATTCGTCTGTAACACCTTGTCATGAACAACATATCAGGGCTGTAACAGGATAAAACAACAGAGTCTCAATGTTCGACTTGAAGTGGTTAAACAACACTTCTTGGCTTTGTGAGCTGATGAAGATCACTGAATGCACCATTTAACAATGGCTGAAAGCTGCAAATGGTTGCTTTGTCGGTTTCTTGGCCTCATCTAAAGGAGTCCAGCCCTCCAGCACTCCACCCAGAAATCTGGACTTTGGAGGATCCAGCTCCTGAACTGGGACAGTGCTTGTCTTCTCACTGGAGGTTTTCTGGGAATAATGCAAAAAACAATATGGACTAATCCAGCACAGTCACACCAGCTGCCTCTCAGCTGTATCAGCTGATGATTTTGATTTCACTGACAAATCCTGCTCTCAAATCAGACCAGGCACCTGGGCTCTTTAGGCCTCATTTGGTTTATGTTCCTGGTGTCGCAATTAAGGGAAGGTGGCCAAATTTCAACATCCGCAGATGTGCAGTAGGTTTTGCAGATCATTTTCAATTCCAATGACTTTACTTTTTTAAGATAGTTTATCTCCCTACTATTTCAGCTTTACCTTAACGTAAAACCTCTATAGGCATGTCAGCAGGAGTGGGGTTTCCTGGTTGGGTTTGTTTAGCTGAGACTGCTGACACAAACTCTCCCCAGCGCCATCTTGTGGCTGCAGCAAAAACTATCTCAAATTTCTTGACATGCTCTACTATGATTTTCCAGCACTGACAGAACAAAACTATCTCACACCTCAAGACTTTATGCAACTCGGGAAATGTCTCATAAAACAATGTCATAACAGCTATCAACCCTTTGTTAATTTGTTCTTAAAGGATCATTTATTGTTATTCACTCCTTTCTAAATATGCATAATTCAGTTTTCACCTATAACTCAAAAATACTTTCTAAGCTAACACGAGAGCTGTAATATTCCCGTATTTCAAAAGAAACAATCACATCCATTTGCTCTGTGGTGGAGCTAATATGGGTCAATGTGTTTCTTTCAACATCTGGCATTTTATTACTGGTGGCTGAGGGACAATAAAAGGTGATATACCATAAAAACCTGCAGTCCTTTTCCTAATAAGCCTTACTGATCTGTCGTTTGTGATCTTAATTGAATCTGCCATGTCCATAATTTGTTAAGTAAAAATTCCACCGCAAATTACCACCAACAATATTTCACCAAACACAGAGGTCATGTGATAATATTAGTCCCGTACGAATCAGCATCTCTGTGATTTGGGATTGGATTTTTTATTTTTTATTCTTTGCAAGGTTTATTTTTTCCTCGCCTTTTTTTGCCTCTTTCCCAGTCACCAATTATGGAGGCTGCGTTTGCAATTATAAATTAAAGTTTTGACAGCATCCAAAGTCCTGTACAGACGGGCCCCGGAGCAAGAGGTCTTTGTGAATATTTTCCCAAACGATCAAATTGCTTTTGGTAACATGGTTCACCCCACACAGCAATTAAACTGAGTGTCTCTTTGCGCGTACAATGCCTGTTTTTCTTCTTAGCAGCTCTTGTCGTTCAGGAAGCGAATGTTACGCAGAGCCTTGTCATCATACCTGGGGGATAATGTCAGTAAATTCGAGTAAAATACAGACTTAGCTTATGCCGTGCGAATGTGCTGCATGAAACACATAGGTGGTGGTGCTGGGTGGGTAATTTCTAAATCACATGACGTCCCCTGGTCATACTAGTCCCGTGCAAATAGGGCTAATAAAGCATATAACTGATGATTGATGTAAACACCTTGTGCTCCAGTGGAGCTGCTCTGTGGCTATCAGGTCAGACCTTGAGAATGTAAACTGGGCTATTCCTCATGAAAAAATGATCAATGCTGTCTGTAAATCTCCCAGGAACAAATAAAGTTGTTTTTGTGACTTGCATTTTGTATTGTTTTATTTCTGCACGTGTGTATTTATTGTGTAAATTCGGGTTCAGACAGACTGACCTGAGTAGAACTCCTCTCTAATCATCTGTGACTGTGGCTGCTGTGGTCAGTCAGCAGCAGGAGCTGTTGACAGCTATAAGAGCAAACGTACAGTGTGTGAATGTGTGTTTCACTGCGATTATGATGAAAATAAAGAGAGAACATTCATATTCATATATCAGTAATAGTAATCAGTTTCTATCCATACAAAAAAAATAAACACACCGTGCCACTTTTGTCATAAACGTGGTGTGTCCCGCCCACACTGTCCTGAGAGGAGGTCTAACTAGAAGAAGTGAAAACACCTTTTTTGTGACCGAGTCTTTACATAAGAGATCTCAGCAATTCTTCCAACTCAGGTCCTCTGTAGCACATACCACCATTAAACCACCTGTCCTGCAGATGTTTATAGGTTCACTCTGAACCATAAACATGACTTCCCACAGTTGAGATGTACAATGAAACTAGGGATGGAATGATAATTTATATAAATGTCTTGTTTGTTTTTTTTGGCCACCAACATGAACAACAATGACAAGGGGGAGCGCCCTGTACACACCAGCAGCAACAGGCAGATAAATACACATTTCTATGGTGAGAGATGGTGAAACAAATGTTTCCTCGGCAGAGTCATTAAAAGAAGTAAGATGTAAGAAGTTGCACGAGAAAAGTTGCTTTCATTAAAAATATGAATATATATAAAATTGTTTTTAGTGGGCTAAAACCAGAAAAATAATTGTGATTGTAACAGTGTTGGATGTTTATTTGATCCCCTACTCAGTTACAAGAGTGGGTTATTTTCATAAAAGTATATTTTAATAGCCAACTGGGTATATATATATTCATGTTATCACAGTATTTTTTGTAATTATTTACAAGATATTAGATATATTATTATTATTATAAACTTTTTCTTTACTCGTCACATGCTTTGTCACCCTTCGTTTTCCCACCAGCCACACATACTGATTTAATGTACATTACACGTATCGTACATTAAACTCATATAAAACCTGTAAATGTATTTTGATATGTTGCCCAAAATCCCTGCAGAAATCATGGAAGGGTTTTATGAGGCATTGGTTAAATTAAAAACACATTTAGTTGCATGCTTGCAGACTAAAAATGCACTGAATCCTCAACATCCTGAACAACTCCCTTTTTGTCTTGTCTGTGTAATACAGCGCGCGTGTGTGTGTGTGTGTGTTTGTGTGTGCAGTAATGGGATGTGATGTGTTGATTTCCCAGAACAAATCTCTCGAGTTTGTCAGGTTACTGGCATTTCAAAATAAACTTCTCACTATACTGTTTTTTTTTACTTTAAACTCTCCCACTGTGGGGAGTAGAAAAAAAACTGCTACCACAAATGAAATACTCAGAACCCGAGTCTCGTATTAGTGTGCTTGACCCAGGAACAAAATGGCTTTTATCCAAACTGGCTGCATGTAATGTCAAAGATTGCCAGAGCTTCTTTCAGGGTGGGATTTTAAAATACTTCTGAGATACTGTGGTTGACGCGCGACGTCAGATCAACCAGTGCTCATTCATCATCATCAAGAGGCTTCTTTTTACAAGGCTGTTTAACAAAGAGTTATTTGCCTCTCTGGTTCATCTCTACAGACCCGATGTGGCTACGGTAAATTTAACCCAGAACTCTACAAACGCTGTTTAAACCTAATTGAAACCTGATTCTCAGCTTTGGATCTAAAGTAAGTGGAAGAAAAGCACTTTTCTACCTGACGTTATTTCAACACACTAGTTGTAAAACCTAAGACATCTAATTTCTAAAAAAAAAAAATAATAATAATCTCAGCCCTGTGTAGTCTGAGGTCATTTTTGCAACTTCTCAGGATTTACAAGAAAACAGAACCCCTTTGTTTTATATCTAAAATGCCACATAATCTTTTACTTTCCTCATTAAGGTAGAGACCAAAGACCAAACCTTAAAAGTCAAAACCTTAAATGTTGCTTTTTGACCCTCAGCCTCTTTTTCATTAATGATTGCGAATTTAATGGATCCAGATTTTTATTAAGGGTGTCTGTGTAGTTTATGGGGTAATTGAGGCATTTTGAAGTTTTTTTTAGGGGATGTTTAGGGATTGGGTTTGATGTTTGTTCACCATCTTAAAGGAAATGTTTTCAATCGTTAATGCAAGGCATTCTTTTCCCCGCTGCTTCATCGTTTTGGTTTAAGGAGTATCACAAAAAGAAAAGATATAATATAGAGGCAATAAAGAAGTAATAGAGGTAACAGCGTCACGTACTTGGTGTAAACACTTTAATAACCTCTAAAAGGTCAGAATCTGCACGTGTTGCAGGTTTTGTTAATTTATTTTTCACATTTTATGCACAAGTATATTTTATTTGTTTTAACTTTTTATTAATTCAACTCTAATGGTAGCTACGGCCCTGCATATCAGTGGTGATTCATGAAAATGATGACAAGTTGTTTTTGAAAGCTCAAACGTTTTGACAAATAAGTTCATTTTTAATTCACATGTCAGTGTCACTCCAGCTCTAGAATCTACTTTTCTTGTTATGACTTTTGCACGTTGTTGATCTGGCGGTGAGTCCAGTCTCTCTCTGGACAGATTGCTCACATGCTGAGTGTGTTTCAGTGTTTTGACTCATCACTTCCTGTGCGGAGAAGATCTCCCACCAGCCATCACTCAGCTGCTGGAAATTAATTTTGGACAAATCTGCAGCCGCTCTGCTCCGCTGCACCCACGCTTTTTGATGGAGGCTGATAAGAAAACTGGCTGGTGGTTTGGATCCTGCGGCGAGGTTCCGTGTTGGACTTGGTCAAAGTTCAGGATGCCTGCCGGTTGCATTAGCAGAGCTCCTGGAGGTAACAGAGGGTGTGATCTAAAGTCTCCAGAGAGTGTCACACCATCAAAACCTGTGATACTCTTGTCTTCACTTTTCTAGCACTAACACACACACGGATGTCCAAGTTTAAACTAAATTAAATGAGAACAGTGTGAGGGGGCTGCGTTCGCTGGTCTCTGTTAAAAACACATCCAGTTAATGCATTGCCAGCGCCTGCTCAAGCTGCTCATCACACGATATACAAAGTGCTGTTTTGTTAAGACTGTGGACCAACCAAGTGTTGTTTCTGGACAGCCTGAAGTAAATCTGGACCCCAGCATGTCAAACAAAACATCAGATGTTCTGTCTTTGTTTAACCTTGAAGTGAAGTCAAACCAGATTGTGGACTCGTGGACTCCGTTCACACGGCAGCTGATCAGTTTAACTTCTTTCCCCTCTGGATAGCCGATTTCTGATTTCTGTTCACAGTGAAGAACAGAAACCTGCAGGAAGTCACAACTTTTCAGTTGCCACTTTGACCAGCATGATTAAATCTGGTGTTTAGCAGTGAAATGATTAGTCAGGTTTTCAATCAGTCGATCAGCAGATCATTTTTGATCATTTACATTGTGACTGTTTCTTATCTTTGGCCGGACAAAACAAGCTATTAGCGGACTTCCCCAAAGGTTCTCAGAACTTGTGATGAGCATTTTGACTGACTAATCAATTCATTTATTAATCTAAAAAATAATTGACAGATTAATATACTAAAAGATCCCCTCGAGACATGTATTAAAACATATATACAGTTTGCCTGGAACAATAAAGTGTGTCTGATGTTTTTTCTGCAAAAAAAAACAAAAAACATTTCCACATTAAAATCCTTAAAAAGTCATCTACTCCTTCTAGCTCATTAAAAACCCCAGAATCTATGAATATGCAAATTTTGTTCATTTCTAAAGTTTTCCTGCTGGACACAAGATGTCTCCTACGTCACTGTAAAGTCCATTCTCAGTGTATGTGCACTGGCGCCTTCAAGTTTCCGCATCACACTTTTTCAAGGTTAATATTGAACCAGGATTGGCTTCCAAACGAGCATAATTTGTGACATGTGTGATGTCACAAATGATGCTCGTAGGCCCCGCCCCTTCTATTTGTGTTTCACATTGCACTAAAATGAATGGAAATCAAAGAGAATCTGGAAGATGGGAAAAAATGATTCACACTGACAGGTGTTTCTGTTATTTTGTCCACCGTATTTATATAAATGAGCATAGGCTAAATAACCGAAACACCTCTCTGTATAATGGAATACTGTTCAACAGCAAAACACAGTTTAAATAAAAACTGAACATTATAACCTTCACAACGGGAGGATTTATTGCAGAACTGTTGTATTAGACTGTATTAGTTTTAGCTGCGTGTTCCCTTCTAAACTGGCAACTGAGTGTACTGATAAGTGCAGCTTTAAGGAGCAAAAACTACAAAATACTCTGTGCCTCTTAAGACGGCAGCAAGACTGAGAGACGCTTAACTGAGCACATGGCCAGTTATCAGCAGTGGTTGATGCAAAAGTTAGATTAAAAAAGAGCTACAGGCAGTGCTGTTGGAATAAAAGACAAAAAAAAAAGAAAAAAGCCTTGAGCTAAAGAAATGGGCTTTGTAAGAACAAAGTTAACCAAAATGGAGTCCAATTGTAGAAGAAACTATTTCATTTTTTAGGCCATGAAGGACTGGTGGCAGGTAATCCAGACAAGATGACTGATGACACACTAAATATATCTTGGATCTTAAAAACAATGAACAGCCAACAGAGAGACTGTTGACAGAGACAACCAAAAAAAAGCAGCTGTCCAATAGAGAAAACCCATCCGATGCCGCAGCAGAGATCAAACAGCAGCATGTGGAATATGGGGCTTTTCAGAGACTAATTTTGGGATCAGCAGGATGAACTGAGGACTCCTGCCAGGTCAATTGTCACCACTGATTAAGTAAAATACACCCACAACAACATATCAGAGACAAAATAAGACTTTAAGAGACAGTTACTCCAAATCCTCAGTTAACAGGATCCAGTTCTCCTCTTTTTTTATTTCTCTCACCCATAAAATAAGGCATTTATACTGAACAAAAGGGGGTCAATGGAAACTATATTTCAGGCCATCTTTTCTTTTTTATAAATATACTTTTTGCCATTAGTCTCGTTAGGTGTGACTTTATCCGGCAGCGAACTGTGTTTTCCTGTAGCCTGAATGCAGCATTTGTATGACCCGAGTCATAATCATAATGCCCAAGAGTCCGCAGAATCAACTCAAGGAAAAACAAATGTAAAAACAGTGAATACTGAACTTGTGCACGACGAGATAAAGTGTTTATATTTGTCTTTATATGACCTTTTAATAGCAGGGCTGCCATAAAGGTTTTTTTTTTTTGGCTTTCCCTCCATAATCAATAAGCAAAGTTGGAATCTAAATCACAATCGTTATAGTCTTGTTAGACCTTGTTAGAATTAGTGGACAATAAAGATCTCGCACAAGCATCTTCTGTTTAAAATAAAGAAAAAAGTAGGCGATTTTAATTCTTAATAATTCCACATTTTGAGATGTAGTAAAACAAAATCAAACTGAGGCAAAGACATTTCTCAGTGGGAAGCGCTTCTTTTAAAAATTGAAAACAAATTTTTATAACAAAAACTTCCAAAGCCAAGAGAGCAGAAGAAGCACCGATACCAAAGCAGATGGGACATCTGTTATGATGGTTCTTCTGTCATTTTAACACCATTTTCACTTCATATTAGTGTCAGCTGTGGTTTTCAGGCTAGAAGAGTCATCCTGGAAAAAATTACTCACAACCACTGGACAAGAGTGGAGAATGAAGTCCTGCAGTGTGAACAAAGCATCGATGTCAGCCTCCTGAAACCCAACAGCCAAACCTCGGCCGCCACACAACACCGTGGTGACGCTGTTAGGGGACTAATGGCTTTACAACTGCATTGTCCCACAAGCTAAGGAGCCTGAGGATTTCCGAATTCGGTTTTGATTCTTGGTTTCACGATTCAATTCCGAATCGATTTTCAATTTGATAAATTGAAAGCACTATTTCCAGGCTCTTTCTCCAGTGCGCTGTGTAACTCGTGCTTTTAGTTCACTGAATTGCAATATGAAACATAACTGGCAGTTTGACCAAACAAATAAAGAAAAGTATGTGGGCATGTGCAGCTTTTTTTATTTGAAAAACTGCAATAACTTGGAAGTATGTTACAGTCTCCTGCCTATATGCAAATAATAGCCCTATTTAAACAGAGATCCTGTAATACTGCCGTGAAGAAGACCCGTCATTTACACTGAACCAAACAACGCCCGCATAATGTTGCCCCAGTGTGTGATTTTAGACGCATGCCGGCGTTCCGGTAGCAAAAGAGGCTTGATGTGAAACACAACACTGTGATGCATAACTTACACGTTGTTGATCTCGTCCTCTAAAATGTTCCCTCCTTGAACAGGAGGGAACATTTTACTGACTACCTGCCCTCACAGCTACGTTTCACCTTTTTCCTTTCTCTCTTTCCCCCATCATTATTTGAGACATAATATTTGCATACTGACACAGTCTTTGTGGTGCTCATTGTAACTTGTGGTTGTGTGATTGATGTTTGAATGGACAGGAGACATGTAAGGTGGACAGAGACATTTTCGAATTTGCAAATAAGGCTACAGAGTTTCATTTTTCTTACTTGTTTCTTTGTCTTGCTCGTTTGCTTATTGCTTGATTAGTAACAACAGATGAAATTCGTATCCTGAAGCTGTACGTTTATGAAGCAGATTCATAAAGCCCCAGGATATGGGCAAATTTTTTGCTCACGTTGAAACCTTTCCAACTCGCACAGACTCGTCTTTGCGCCAGTCCGCGCCACCCCGGGCAAATTCACGTCTAGTCACGTCTTTCCATTGACTTTGTAACAGTCTGAATGAATGCTGCACAACATTGTAAGTTGCAATTTCAGGAACCAAAACTGGAACTAGGTTTCTGCTGTCAAAAAGCAGGTAAAGTTTCCTGATGAATTTAAGTCCAGTATTCTCTCTCCTTTAGCTCTGGTTCACCATCGCCTGAGAAAAATATCTGTCTCTTTAAGCTGCTAGATGTTCCACTTTCTTCCCCAGCTATCTGATGCAGGGCAGGTCGTGCACATGTGACAGATAGTATATATGTGTATTAGTGCTGGTCACTGTAGAAGATGCAGCCAGTAATGCAAACACAGATAGGTAACACAGATCCTTGTCTGTGTGGGTTAATTATTCATCGATCTGTTGGTAATGCCTCGGGGCTCCAGTAGGGGGATCGCGCTCCTCTTCCTCACGCAAAACAGACGAGTGAAGACGAGAGCTGCATGTTTGTCTCTTCATCTTTCCCCGGTTTAAGGTAATTACAGTCCACAAAACACTATAAATATATGAACACACGTTAGTAATAGTTATCTTATGTTACTGTTGTTAACTATGAAAGACAGTTTTGTGTGTTATTGTTATACTGTTTAAAGAGTTGTTGGCTAACCTAGTCGATGTGTAGGCTAGCTGCCAAAGACCTCGTGGCGCCGCCGTAGAGTCCGACTGCTATCGTTATCATTCAAGCTAGTCACGCTTGCCTTCACGTATTTTTGCTGTAAGGTTATGTTGTTTATTTTGTGTTTATTTTCACTGTAAGAGCCCAGTTCATGTCAGCTAAAATTGTATAGGTAAAAGGTTAAAATGCATCACATAATTTAATGTTGTGTAACTCAGTAAAAAGATAACTTAAAAATATACACTAGTCATGGCAACTGTGGTCCTGAGACTGAGTGTGGTTTACATTGTATAACTGAGGTCCTGAAATTGAGTGTTTTGTTTGCATTCCTTAAAATGTAACAATACAGACGAGTGAAGACGAGAGCTGCATGTTTGTCTCTTCATCTTTCCCCGTTACTATTTTCCGTTTAAGGGCACAACACACAGTGGGTTTATCAGAGCTATAAAAGCAAAACTGTGAGCTAAAAGACGCTCAAAAGCTCTGCAGAGCTGCACAGTTGGTGATAATTACCTCTAATTTTCACATTATAGTCATTTGATTCGCCTTAATCTTTAAATATGTTTTGACTTATTGATCTTTAGTCGTTTTTTTCCCCCGGCACACAGGCCACCCAAATGTCTTTAAAAGCAATCTGACGTGTCCCTGGATGTTCTGGACCTCTTAGATTTCTTTCTTTCTTTCCTTTGTTATAATGTTGTGTGGTGTTGTCCCTGTGGAGGAAAGCTGTTGATTTTATTAAACCCAGTGTAAAGCGAAACAGATTACCCAGTTGTTGGTTCTGGCAAAGGAAACCTGAGCCTCAAACCAAGTTGTCATTATTTTCCTGCATCAGGTTCTGAGTAACTTTATGCCGCTTTTCAAGGGGAAACATTCCAACGCTCCACTGCAGCTTTTCTAAACTGAGAATAATAAACATACAAAAGTGAAAAAAAGGAAAGACTGAATGAACAGACATTGCAAGCCAAGAAAAAAAGCAGGATTTTTAAGCTTTACCGCAGACTTTGAAGGTCCAGCATGCCTCTGGATCATCTGATCACATTGTTAACCTTTTAGTAGCTTTTTATTTCTTAAATCTGCGGTATCATTGCTCATAGTAGTATTTCTTCAATATGTTCTCTATCATGCCACATTAACGCTACATCACCTTGTTAAAAAGATGTGTAGTTTTATTTCTACACTGAATGGCGGCTTCAACACAAGAGTCAAGATGATAAATGACCCTGAAGGATGCGATCACATCTCACAGCTTTCTACTTGTTGCTCTGAACAAGAGAAGTTGACTTGATCGCATTTCATATTTAGGTCAGTACAAGTCACAAGTTCATTCACAGGACAGGCGTTAGATGAAATATGAAGTTGGGGGAAGTCGAGAGAGCGGGGTTGTTTATTCCTTGTAGTAAACCCCACTGCACTTCTCTCGTTAGGTGACACATTCAGTCTTCTCAGTGCGGTGACAGCCTACTTCCCGTGAGTCAGGCTAGTTTTAACCAGGACTGTCCAACAGGAAGTGACGAGTTTCTGCCATTTTTATCCATTGAAATCAACAACAAAACACGTTTTGGATATAACTTTCGAACAGTGAGACTGCAGTCATACATATGTAGGAAAATAGTTTCATGTGCACTGATATAGAGAGATGAAAAACATACAGGGTTCGTACAGCTTTTTAAGAGTAAAATTCAAGCACTTTCAACCTAAACCAAAAATTTCTCGACTCTCGAAGTCTTGATCATCACATCTAAATTGTTACTATAAATGCCAGGAGACAAACAAATATGACGACTGGATCATTTCATTTCAAATATTAAAAGATTTCTGGTTTCCATGAGTGATTGTGTCGATGATTAAACACCAGAAAATCCTGTTGAAATCTGTTGAAATTATGTTGAAAATCAAGCATTTTTCAAAGAGTATATGCAAATTCAAGCATATTCCCAACCTTGAAAACATAACGGTTAAAATGAAGCATTTTCCAAACTTTCAAGACCAAACCTGAGGGGATCAGTCACAGCAGAAAGTGACAAAGTAAAAGTGTCTTCATGAAATAGGTGGTGCTGGTGGTTTGGTGATGAAGTGTCCACTTGTGTTCTTGGTCGCTAACCGGACAGTAACTGTAAATTAAAGGGAACATATTTGCACCATCCCCTCCTGTCTGACTTACTGCAGACTGTTGCCTCTGTTTTACTCCGGCAGAGCAGGGTCATATAGAATTGGACTGTGCAACAAAGCTATTTTCCCGTATTTTGGGCTCTCCTGCTCTCCATTCCCTCAAAGATCAACACTGTCAAGGCGGTTTCTAATTGGCGCATATTTGTGTGTCACGGTTGAACTCCACACAGATTTACTTCACATCTGCGATCAAATCTGTTGATCATGTCGATTCCATTCAAATTCATTGATTTCGGCCGTAAATTTTTATGTTGTAAAGCATCTAATGTCTAATCCTGACATTTTCAACAGTACATTCTTCCAAACCCAATTTAAATTCTCATACAACATGTAATACATATTATTAAGTATCTTAATCTTTAAATGAGTGTTGAGCACCCTGGACAAAAGACAGGAAGTGATATAATATAAACTCATTGAACGTGATTGTTGCTGCTGACGTCTAAATGAAGGTTTTTGGGCATTATGGTTTACAACACGCTGTCCATGATGGCACAGTCTCAGTATATAGAAATTAGAGAACACACACTGCCATCTGCTGATGAAAGGTGTGTAGTGAAACAAAAAAAGATGACTACAGATTGTGTAAGATGCATTCACACTGCTGCCATTTAACGTGTTGTATTAAAACATAACCAGAGGACCCCATCATGCCATTTACCGCCCACACTAAATGTCACACTGGTTACATTTTTTGATGTGAAACCTGAGCTTGTTGTGATGCCAAGAACTGTTTTTTAAATGTAAAAACAAAACATTTTTATCGTCATTAAATCCTATGAAAAGACCAAAAGGTTTGTATTTGTCTCTTCCCTGCCCGGTCTGTGGCTCTCAGCTCCAAGCTTATTGGTTCAGACTGAACATGAATCTTTAAAAACAGCTCACAAATATAGTTTTTATTTCTTTCCCTTTAAAGCTGGTCAATGTAGTTTTTAGCGAACGTTACCCAAACAGGAGGAAATAGTACATTTGTTGGGGACTATTTTCAGCGGCAGATCAGGGGAATGTGGGATTGAGTCTAAATAAACTAGTGTGCGTTCATGTAATGGAGGAACATGTCACCCAGTTCAACAGAGTGGCTCATTGATGTTTTTTTTTATTTATTTTTTTTTGTTTTATGAATATCACCAGACTACCTACCTTTAGCCTGGCTTTTGCTCAAAATGTTTTTGTTCCGTTTTGTCTCTTATCCATTTTGTTTTTCATTTCACCTTAATCATTTGTTATTCAAATTGTACTCTTATCACTATATATTTACTTTTTTGTGTGCATTAGTGTCCCACTGTTTTAACCCTTTGGTTTCCGCTGTTGTATCATTTGTCACTGAAGGATCCATCAAGAACATCCCGATTCCTAAGTTTCAAACACGGACATAAAATCCTCCATTTCTCTCTGTTCAAGTATCTTTTATCATATATAGCTACACATGAAGTAGCTGAAGTAGCATGAAAAGCTAAGGTCAGTTGTTCTGTTGGATCATATGGGCTGAGTCCCCTCCTCTGTTGTTTGCCGCAAAGTGTCACCTCATCTGAATCAGTTTTACATCCCCACTGAGTTTTAATCCAATCAGCAGACTTCCAGAGTGGTTCTGAAAATGATTTAAAAGTGCTTACATCTGTATCAGATCTGCTGCTCTGACATCTAGTTTGTGTTTTGTCAGCTAACTCGATTTGTATAAAAAAAAAAAAAAAAAAAACAGAAGCCCTGATTACCTGATTGAAGCCTGGAGGACTTGAACAGTAGACGATCTTATCAATTGTTGGGTCTCTGTAAATATAAGGAGTCGGTCTAGACCTGCTCTACTCGAAAAAGTGCCCCGAGATAACTTTGTTATGATATGGCGCTATATAAATAAAACTGAATTGAATTAAATCAGCGTGTTCAGCTGGTGGGGATTGTCGGCCTGTTTGGATTGTAAGGCCACACAGCAGCTTTCTTTTCAAAGCATCACTCCAGAGTCGATCAGCAAAATTAGTCCACAATTTTAGTTTAATTAAAAGAAAACTCAAACAACCTGGTTACTACTGGTTATGATATTTTACTCAAGGTCATTGCTGAGTCAGTCAGGGTGTAAATAAACCTACATGTTCTCCCGTTGTTCCTCAGTCACTTCTTCACTTTATTTAAATGTACATTTTTATCCAGGGTTTTCCCACCGTGTTTTACAGCAGATATGGGCCACTGCCCTGAAACAAAGAGCATCTACAGTAACATTTAAAAAAAAAAAAGTTTAAATATTTGGGGGGGGGGGGGAGAGCAGAGGCACTGTATTACACAGCTCATTAATGATTATGACTTGTTTAAGCTTTCTTCTATTACTGAGTCAGGATCTGGGTAGCTTACCACCTCAGGTACACAATAGTTACCTGAGAAAACCCTACATTTATTTAAATGTTTAAGTATTTTTTGCCTTTATGCACCAGAAGATGGTAGAAGTTTCTGGAAATGAGGGGAGAGAAGTGAAATGACATACCACAAAAGGTCCACAGCCAGAATCAAACCAAGAATGTTGCATTTACAGTATATATGGCATGCATCTTAACCAGCAGGCCTCTTGTTAATTGTTGTATATTAGATCACTCGCTTTTCCCAGAAAGTCAGATTTGACCCTACTGCTCACCCAACAAAGTGTACCTCTATCCCCTTTATAAAGGAAATTCGGTTTTATTATAACTCGTCTTCTTTCAGAATCTATTAGTTGTGGTAACATTGTAATTAATCCAGTGGGTCAAGAAAGAAACAGACGATCAGACAGGCCAACAGCTCATCCAGATGATCTGGAGCACGTTGTTTGGAGATCAAACTGAAAGTGAGCAGACATGAAGTGTCTAATAATCCCTCGTTACACAGTGAAACTGTATGTGTGCACAGCTACAGCAAATATGTTGTTTAACTATGAAGTCTGGTAAAGATAGTTTGAGAAATACGTTTAGTTTGTTTTTGTTTTCTTGTTCAAATAAATCTGACTAATCTGGGGATGTTTCCAACTTTGTCGAGTTTGACTTGTCTGACCTTTTAGCCATGTCTCCATGTTTCCAGATCCCAGCCATTAACTTGGCGAGTACAATGTTATCACTGATAGGAAATCTACAAAAATAAGAGCCATGTTGTAATTGTCCTAAGGGTACCAGCATCCGTTTCTCATTAAACTGAGTAGGACTTCCAACTTGTCAGTGTGTCTCACTACACAACAATATGAGGAGAAACAATCCAGAATCAACATGTTTTTTTTTTTAATCGACATCAATCCATCGTTATAAGCAGTTGAACGCTGTACTTCAGGCTGTAACCGTTCACTTCACCCCGACTGGCTACAGTGAGAAATTAAAGGAACTGGGGGGGGTGGGGGGGCTTGCACATTTTGGCCCTTCAAGTCAATTACATAAATCACAATAAAAAAGGAATAAAGTGAGGCAAAAGAATGAATAAGACTTTAAAAACCAGGCAAAAACATGATGTGCTTTGGTGGTTCCTTTGGCAGCAGTGCTTCTCTTTACCCTCTACCGATCATCCTGGATAATTAGTAAAACACACCCAGTAACACCTAGCAATGCATGAACCTCTCCAATCTTCTCACACAGTTCAGTTTTCATTTATGCGTTAACACGGGGCGGCATTAATGTGAATACACCGGGATAAGGCCACTGTACACTTAACCGTTTGCCTCAATTCTTTATGATACAGAAGAAAAACCTGTTCCGTTACCTCCCACCTCAAGACGGAGAAAAGAGCTCAGATAGAAAAGCATCAGGGTTTATTATATTCCATAAATGGAGAGGGAATGACAAACAACAAGAGGAAGTCTCTTTAACAGCCACAGTAGCACTTGATGGTGTTTCAGAAGAGCATTGATAAGAGAGGAGAGAAGGCCTGAAGATACTGGTGCGTGTCAGAGCAAAATAAGATGGTGATGAGACAAACTGATGCATTTTCAGTTGAAATACAGGGCTGGACTTTTGTGTCTGAACAAAGAAGAAAACTTTTACAACCTTTTGCACCCTTCTGATGTCCACAAACTCCCATATCAAGCTACTGACGGAAGCTTCGGGTCACAATTTTGGCTCCAAAGTCCAGCTTTGATCAGAAATGAGGGAATCAACAGCTGTTTGGCAGATATTGTTTGATCTCACCTTAGTAAAGCAGAACAAGGTGTTGGTTCCAAACTTCAGCCGTGCCAAATCACTTGGATCGACACAGGATGCAACTTGGGAAATCTATTTCTTTAGCATTTCATATGGAAGGCTAGTTAAGGGGAACAAAAAACACATACAAAAACTGTCTCTGTATCCCTGAAAAGTTGACATTTGGAAGGCCAAAACCAAAATGGCACCCAGAGTGCAACCTAGCCAAACTCTAAGTGCTCCCACTCACCAAACCCCGCTACACCAAAACACCAACACCCTGCTAGCCACACCTCCTTCTCTTCCTCAGCTGGAGAAGGGACTCAATAGCGATAGTGGTCCGGTTTGAAGGGCCCCTCGCTGGGCAGACCCAGGTACTTGGCCTGCTTGTCTGTCAGCTTGGTCAGTTTCACCCCGAGTTTGTCCAGGTGGGCGGCTGCCACCTGCTCATCCAACTATTGAGACAAAGAAATGGGAAAGTTCCTGTTAGATAAAACTGGTGTTTGCTTACTAATACATTTTAAACATTTCTGCCTTCTAGTTTTACTTTTTAGGCATGGCCTATTTCTTGATTACGTTTTGGTTGTCTGATGCTGTACATATAAAAAACAAATAAACTTTTTCTGGAGAGAAATGGTCTAAAAGAACAGAGTGAGGCTGCAGCTAATGATTATTTTCGTTATGGATGATATTATTAGTTTTTTGGCTCATTATTCTAAAACAAAACAGACAATATTTCAAATATACTTGACCAACTGTCTAAAACTATTAGAATAAAATAAACTGAATAAATACATATAATAAATAAATAAAAACAGAAAAGCAGCAAATCCTCACATCTGAGAAGATAGAATGAAAGAATTTTTGGCATTTCTGCTTGATAAATGACGATTATGCGCTAAAATATGGGTCAATAAGATTTTGAGCTTGTGAAATTAAAAGTAAGAACAGGGCCAAAATTTGTACTCTTAATAAAAGCGTGCATGATCTCCTGCTTTAGTGTCACAGTGTAAAAACTTTGCGTGCCGACTTTCACACTGCTTTTGCCAACATCCGAGTCTTTGCACAAATGATATCAATGTGACTCAAGTTTGACTTAAATTCAAGTTTGTGAATGTGTAGAAAAGATATGTAGTTGTAGAAAAGAAAATCTGTATATCACCCGTTCGAATCCTGTAAAAATAAAATGTCATGACAATCACAGGGTTTGAAATTACTTCTAAACACCATTTCACATGCTCAAATTCTTACTGACCCTTACTTGAGCCCATAGACGATTAATCTAAACCGCAGCAGATCAAATTTTCTGTCAATCCACTAATGGATTCAGCAGTATTTCAGAGTAGATTTGTAATGGATTTGTAAAGTGTTCTGTTGTGCAAGACTGTTCTCTATTCTGTTAGGAGTATTTCATGAACATGAAGGAAAGAGGGACTTCTATAAAATGGAAAAAAAACAAAAACAAACAGACATTTTGGATGGAGTGAGATGTTCTATTCAATTCAATTCAGTTTTATTTATATAGCGCCATATCATAACAAAGTTATCTCAGGGCACTTTTTCGAATAGAGCAAGTCTAGACCGACTCTTTATATTTACAGAGACCCAACAGTTCCCACCATGAGCAAGCACTATGCGACAGTGGCAAGGAAAAACTCCCTTCTGTGGGCATAACCCCGCTCCTTAAAGCTTCACATCATCTCTTGGCTTTTTACTGTTACTCCCCATCTGAGAATGTTAAGCACCAAATAAACCTTCAATCCGTTGCACTCAGCAGCAGCTCCCTCTTCCTGTTTGGTTTTTGTATCTTCGCTCAGGTTAAAAATTCCTGCCCGCTTTGTGAACCCTGCTCCCTCTGAACTGCTCTCTCAATACTCATGAAAGTTTAAGACATCAAACCGGGGGGTTTCCTGCTTCAGTTTCTTCACTGTGGTTTTCAGGGTCAAGTGAAATACACTTCTTGGCAAGATCACTAAGAAAGTGACACCCGGCTTTGGTCTGTATTTTAAATTGATCCTTCCCTTCCACCTCAACTACAGGTTTTGAACAAAATTTCAAAACTACCCTTCCCTCCTTGGAATTGTTGGGCATCTTGAAATTACTTTTAACCGGGTAAATGCATGTGGAAATTAATTCTGGCAAGTCAAGACTCCATAAAAGCTTTGGAAAACCTACATCAAGAACTTTGCACTATTATTATTATTATTATTATTATTGAAATTCAAATCAAGAAAGTCTAATTTGATTCAACATCTACTTAGATCATTTTAGGCCCTTTTCAAGCTATTCATTTTATATTCATGTCCAAGACTGCATAAGATACAATGCATTATCATAGTGTGGCTTCTGACCTTCTTGGGCAAGAAGTAGACTCCCAAGGGGTATTTGTCGGTGTTCGTCCACAACTCGATCTGAGCCAGAACCTACAGGAAAGGACAGGAGACGAGATACAAAAGAGTGTGTGGTGCTGTTATGATAATATGTCAAGGCCGTAAATTGAAATCATGTTGCTCATAACTAAAGAGAACCTCCAGTTTTTACTGCATGCATTATAGCCACCCTTTTCTAGCTCACACAAATTCACAGTACCTGATTGGTGAAGGAGTTGCTCATGACGAAAGACGGGTGTCCCATGGCACAGCCCAGGTTGACCAGTCTGCCCTCGGCCAGGATGATGATGCGACGACCGTTCTTCAATAGATAGCGATCAACCTGAGAAGGAGAAGGATTAATGCAGCTGTGACGGACTCAGATTGATGTGGGGGAGGCAGGCGTAGACCGAGCAAGACTACAGAAGAGAACAGATGTCAAACTCTGAAAATAAGCCTTGGGCAGCTTACAATGGAAACTAATATTCCTGCTGTGTTACAAAAGAAATCCAGTCCTTTTCAGTTCTCCTACCTGAGGCTTGATGTTGACCTTCTCTGCAGCGTTTTTGGTGAGCCAGTTCATGTCGATCTCACAGTCAAAGTGTCCGATGTTACAGACGATGGCGTCGTCCTTCATGTTCTCAAAGTGACTGAAGGAAACACACACACGCACTTAACATGCAACTTGTCATTGTGCAAAAGTACACATTTTCATATAAGAAAAGGATCATTCAAGCATACTGAATTTCACTTTAATGAAAGTAGCATTTCAGTTCAGTTTCTAGTAGAAACAGTGAGTTGGGGAAACTTACTGTCCCAGGATGATGTCCTCGCAGCCAGTGGTGGTGACAAAGATGTTTCCTTCCTTGCTGGCCTCATCCATGGTGGTAACCTCGTAACCTACAGAGCAACAGAGAAGGAGAGGGGTTTATATTGGGAACTAACAGTTTTGATTTCTCAAAAATAGACTGATCACAAAATGTTTTAGCATGAAAGAGAAACTGGTCTCTATTTAGAAACAAATTTTATTTGTCATTTACTATTTAATAAGTATATTTTACTTTGTTTTTGTTTTTTTACTTTTTTGGCATTTATTATTATTCTTATTATTATTATATAGTGGCAGCTGAAGAGAGACAGGAAAGGTGGGAGAGGGCGAGAGAGGACATGCAGCAAAGTGATAAGGACTCTGCCTTAAATGGTATGTGCTCTACCAGGGTGTCCCCCATCTTTTTACTTATTTAATGACTTCTGCAGATTACACTGTTGAAATTTCCGTCACCAACCAGCTCAACCTACAAGTTCACATTTAGATTTGTACATTAAAATAACTTTTTGGTCGTCAGTTCTCAAGGCAAGATTTGAATCCCAAGGTATCCCGACAACCCATAGTTACAGTATTCTTTTGCACACCAGCGCCCTCTCGATGATGTTTAAAATTAGTGTTCATGGCCTTAATATACTGTTGGTTTGGCAGTCATCACCTACCCTCCATGGCGGCCTGCAGGGCGTTGATGGGGTCGATCTCTGTGACGATGACGCGAGCTCCGAACCCACGTAGAGCCTGGACGCAGCCTTTACCCACGTCACCATAGCCCGCCACCACGGCAACTTTACCGGCAATCATCACATCGGTGGCCCGCTTGATACCGTCGATCAGGCTCTCCCTGCAGCCGTACAGGTTGTCAAATTTACTCTACAGGAGGCAGAGAGACAGAAAATACATTACATATCAACCGATTGTCAAGCCTTTTCCAGAAAGAAAAGAGAGATAGACGAGTTCCCACTAAGGTCCTGGTTTCAAATTCAAACCTCTTTCCACAAGTCAGTTTTCCCATGACCTCTAGTTCAGAGCCATTCACTTTATCTATATAATTACGGTACTGTAAGCATTTCACTCAATACAAATGGCTGAGATTATTTCAAAAAGGACAACTAGAAGTCAGTTTGAATCCTATATGATGAAGAAATGTTTATGATGACATTTAACACACTATTCCTTCATTAATGAATGGTTCCACTGATGAGAATAATTACATATTTCTGTCCACTCATCTAATTAACACTACAGGATGCAGCTGAAGGGGATTAACAGTTGAGGCATGTTACCTTTGTGACGGAGTCATTGACGTTGATGGCGGGAATTTTCAGCTCGCCCTTCTTCATCATCTTGTACAGGTTGTGGACACCTGTAGTAGTCTCCTCCGACACTCCACGGATACCTGGAAATGCAAGGTCACGTAATTATGGAACATTTCCAATATATATTTTTACCAGTCGCAAAAATACTCCACAAGGGGAACAGAACAGGAGTAGAAGTCTGTGCATAAAGCAAAAGTGAGTTGAGGAAGATGTTTCCATGTCATAAAAACTACGAGAGTGTCATTGTAACTAGATTTTGCATTATCATAGTCTGACCTCTCTATGGTTACTCGGACAGCTATGCATGTTTCACTGAGTAATTTATGAACAGGCTTTATGCATGCAAATACAACCATACGCTAGGTGTTTAATTGTTGGTGGTGAGAATCACGCCGAGTCCTCGGCGTGTTGTAGAGTCTCAGTGCAGACTACCACCGGTCTCTCTCTGCCACCTTATGACACAGCTGCAACACTGACAGTTGGGCTGCAACGCCTCAAGGGGCATTAAAATCAAGCGCAGTGTCGCTTTAACATGCAACATTATAAAGTAGCATTATCTGGTGAGAAATAGTTTAGTTTTTTTTTTTATTTGAAAATTATCTTCGTATTTATTCCCTTGATGGACACTGAAAACCAAGAGGAAACAGCTCTAAGATAAAGAACTAACGATCTTCGGGAAACTCTAAAATAACATCACAAATTTATGAAAATATTCACTTTGAATTTTAAGTAACAAATGAAATATGCATGAACCAGTTTGTGTCAGACCACTGCCGCCACCTAGTGTACAAAACTCTACTGCAGCTTTAACATTCACCATCCACTGTGCACTGAATGCTGGGGCATCTTCTGGTCAAAAGTAGTTTCCTGCAGCAGCCACTTTAGATAAGGAGAGGAGCCAAAACGATGCCTGGTTAACTAGCAAACTGAGCTGACTGGAGGTAACATAGTGAAACTTAACAACTTCGATCCTCTGCGACATCCGAGATCACCGTCATAAAAACCTGGTCACATAACTATGAGCCAAGATTATAGGAACAACCAAGGGTTCCAGGCCAGACACCGCTAAACCCTTACCAACATGTCAGTGGTAACTACATGGTGGATCTCACCATTTTATCAATGAGATGTTAAGCCTTTTTCTAAAACCTACTCCAACTAGGGAACAGGGGAGATAATAAAGAGCAAACTCATAATAAAACCATGTGTGTGCATGTTTGCAAAACAAGCCAACCTGCCAGCAGTTTGGGATACTTCTGGTGGACCATGTTGGTGAGGTCTCCTCCGTCATCCAGGATCATGTTGAGGGGCTGATCGTCTTTGAAATACAGAGTCTGTTCGATGCACCACACGTACTCCTCATCGGTCTCACCTTTCCACGCATACACTGCATAAAGAAAGAAAGCAATTAAGCAAAGATGTCTCTCTCTCTCTCGCTGAGAGTCTGGTGAGAATATTCCCAGCAACTGGCCTGTGAGTTTGAATTGTTGGTGGTTACTCTGACAGCTATGCATGTTTCACCGAGTAATTTAAGAACAGGCTTTATGCATGCAAATACAACCATACACTAGGTGTTTAACTGTTGGTGGTGAGAATCACGCCGAGTCCTCGGTGTGTTGTAGAGTCTCAGTGCAGACTACCACCGGTCTCTCTCTGCCACCTTATGACACAGCTGCAACACTGACAGTTGGGCTGCAACGCCTCAAGGGGCATTAAATCAACTACCATGCAATATCTGGTGAGTAATATCCTTTCTCATTTGACCTTAAATGACCTGTTAGTTTTTTTTAATTTCCTCTCTGGATACTGAAACCTTTAAACTGTATTTATCAGCTTTATGACAGTAGGCCAAAAAGGAGAGATGCGTTTTCAGATTTTAGCCAGTATGGTGTAGACGTACTCCTTACACAGTTACTACAGACACGCTTTATACGTGTAGATGAATGGAAAGTATTTTTTGCCAAGACGGCTAGAAAGTCATAATACGCAGCTTGTTGTCGTGCACAAACCTGAGCAGGACATTTTATAATTCACAGAGGTGGCGTGCGTTACCTGGAACGCCAGACTTAGCGATGGCGGCAGCAGCATGATCCTGAGTGGAGAAGATGTTACAGCTCGACCACTGAACCTGAAGAAGAGAAGAAAGAAAAGAAAGATACATAGAGTTAAGACTCGTGGAGCATCTGACTTTCCTTTCATTATCGGACTTTGAATGTGTTCATGTGAATTAATTTCCCCATTATATAATATACTGTGAACTTTTGCACATTCCTTTGTCAATATTCTGCACAGCCCTTTCATTCTACAAAACAGATTACATACTTTCAGAATATTTTTCATATATTTCTTGACTTTTGAACTACTTGTTTTTAATCTTTGATTATCTCTTACTATGTTTATTGTTATGCACCAAAATACCAAAGCAAATTCCTTGCATGTAAAAACCTACTTGGCAATAACCCCAATTCTGACTGTAATAGAATGAAAGGCTTTTTTCCAGGCAGTGAATTGAAGCTATAAATAAAGTTCATATGACACTCTGAACAGCAATCACCCAAAAACATCCAATTGTTCAGTGTCTTTACATGAACTTCAGTAACCTGGTTGAGCAGAGGGCTGAGTGGAAAGATCGTTACTTGTGGTGTTTGTGCCAAGATAAATAAATTCAAAGTCCAACTTGAAATGAGCATCTTATAAGTCATGTGAATACAAGAGAATCAGGTTGGGCATTATCATAGTTTGAGCTCTAACTTGTTAAAAAAGGGACAGGTACGACAGTTACATGTGTGTTCGCTGGGTAATTTGACAACCCCACGGCTACAGTACACTTTGCGTGTTAATCTGTTGGTGGTGAGAATCACGCCGAGTCCTCAATGTGTTGTAGAGTCTCAGTGCAGACTACCACCGGTCTCTCTCTGCCACCTTATGACACAGCTGCAACACTGACAGTTGGGCTGCAACGCCTCAAGGGGCATTAAATCAATTAACATGCAATAATATTAGCAACAACAATATTTGGTGATTAACATCTTGTAATTTTTTAACTAAAAACTTATCTTAACACAGTATTTTATCCTTGCTGTGAAAACCGTAGGACTGGAGGCTGTAGTGAATGTGTTTTGGTCAATTGCATCTGGAGACATTTATGGTTAATCTTTGAGTAAAGAAAGTTAGGATGAGTGTTCACTGTGTCGAGTCACACTCTGCATCAACATTAAGATACATTTAAATGACTGACATAAATCTGTAAACTTTGTCTGATGAAGGTGACCAACCTTTAAGCATTCGTTTTGTTCAAAGTAAGGGGGAGAGCTAAAGATCTAACGTTAAAGTAAGCATCAACGGATACCGGTGTTGTATGTGGGAAAATTGGTAACCCTACCATCTGGTGTCCAAAACTATTGCAGCTTGAAAGAAACCATCACAGGGAAAGCTGATTGCTGTCCACCTGCATGTAAAAGTAGGTCTCATAGTCATCAGTTTCCTCCCAATAATGGCAGTACTGTAAAGTCAATTTCAATACAAGCCAAATTAAGACACTGATCATTTAAAAAGGTGACCTTTTAGAATATAAAGACAAAACAAGAACCACCAACTTTCGTAGTATGGAAGGTAGTTTTGCAAGCAACACAGAATCACGACCAGCAGCAGCACTGAGAAAGAAGTATAATCAGTTGAAGGGGAAAAAAAAAATAAAAATAAAAAAAACATCCCCAAGCTGAGAGAGCAGGTTATTTATTCTGTTGGTTCTCAGGGTGCAGGTTCCCGCAGGACCAAATCAGTCTAGGTCAGATAAAAACCAACATGATAACAGAAGACACCGGCCTTGAGGCAGACAGAGGGAGAGAGAAAAGACCAGACAGTTCGTTCCCATAAGTGGATCAATAAACGTGTGCTCTCTCAGTAACTACTGCTGTAGTGCACTTTAGCCAGGCAGAAGATGACCGAAGTTATACTGGACAGCTCCTGCTATGAAAGAAGCCGTACTGCGTTATCAGTAAACCAAACCGCTCATTTCTCTGATGAAGCAGATTTGACTAATCTATACACATTTATACCACAACAGCTAATTTGTTAAAAAGGTATTGTAGTATTATAATAATATTTGATAATCTACTGGCCTATACTTTGCACAAACTGTTTGTAATGCTTTATATGAATGAAGAAACCAAAAGAGGATAAAGACTAACTAAGACAAACACAGATCTGGCAGTGGCGGTTTTGTCTCCTAGAAAAGTGTAACTGGACCTAAATGTGATACTGGAACTGAGTGAAAAGTTAGCAAAATCCACTCTCACCACTGTAAGAGAAAGTATGATGGGCCTCGTAATTAAAAAAAAGGAAAGAATTGTGTTCAGTTTTTGTTTTTTTTGGATCTGTGAAGCTCCTTTTCTAAAATATCCCCAAGTACAACTCATCTTTCCTTGCCATTGAAAATCACTACGGCACCAGATCACAACACCTGGAAACCTTAGATATTTCATGTGTGTAAATTCAGGTCATTAAGACCAGTGTCTGAAAGTGCTACGGCACTCAAAGCTATTGAAAACGAGAGATTGATCAAAACGACTATCTGATTAAAAAAAGTTCACACTCTTAAGAGTTTGTATTCATTCAAGATGAGATATGCAAGTAAAATAAATGTGCCTGCATCCATTCTGAAATGAAAAGCATCAACTTTTAGTCACTGCAGAAAGCGCCGAAAGTTATTAAAACTCTTGTAAGCTTGTAACTCCTCCTGCAGTTGCAGATGGAACACTATGTCATCCCTGGTGTTGTTACAGTAGAAAAAGTGTTTTTCTGAAAGACATGAATGATCAGTGGATGATTAATGAGCAGCTGGTAAATGTCACCTCAGCTCCGAGGGCAGCGAGGGTCTCGATGAGCACGGCGGTCTGAAGGGTCATGTGGAGGCAGCCAGCGATACGGGCGCCCTTCAGAGGCTTGGACTGACCGTACAGCTCCCTCATCTTCATCAGACCGGGCATCTCATTCTCCGCAATATCGATGGCCTTGCGCCCCCATTCGGCCAGGCTGATGTCAGCTATAGAGGGGGAGAGATGGCAGGATGTTGTAAAAAGGTGTATAAAAATATAAAATATTACAAGATATTCTCGCCAAGTTTCTTGCACAGATGTGTCACCTTAAGTTTTCTATTCGCAGTGGACTCGATTTCTTTAATTCTGTTTGAATCTGCCATGTCTGAAAATTTAAATTATACAAACACATCAGTAACATCCTGATGATAAAAGCCAAATTACACTCTCCAAACAAATATTAAAAATGTGTTTAATATAACATATTGCTCAACTAATCAATCGAATTTTTATTTGACCAAGCTTTTATTTCAACCGACGACATAACTAAAAGCTTGCCACGGGTGCTGAAGATGTTAAGACTTGCTGGCGACTTGGCACAACTCTCAACATGATTTAAACTGACAACACGGATGACATGTGATCTCCGCAAATCAGCTGCAGTTTAAATGGAGAAGTCTTGAAAACTTATCTGCTAATGTTTTTCCTGATGGTGTCGTTTCCTAATACGTGAGAATATAGCCCCGTGTGGTTGTGAAATTAACACAACCACAGCTGCCTGTACAGTCAGTCACGCCTTTTATTTCCAGACAGCTGCTGTTGCACATGTGCAGTTTTTTCTTTTAAGCTTTATTGGAGAGTGATGAACATGATCTCACTAAATGAATGTACTAGGGAAGTGTAATTACACATTTGAACCATGACACTGGAAAATGTTTAAAGTAAGCTAAAATCATCAATACCTTTTGACTAATTGTAGACGAACGGTTTGCGCTGTGGCTAATGCAGCATAGCAACAGGTTATTCAAGGTTTGTTTCTTAAAACACGCCAGAACAAGTGAATAACGATGAACAAGAGTTGACGTGTTGCAAATGGTCTGGAAGCACAACTTCTTATTAACCTTCACCAACTCTGATTCACTACTTAAAGATAAAAGACTCAATGGTTAAAGCTACAGGATCTCACGTGGACAGGAGACAACACCAGCTCGTACTTGTTTTCACTTCTTGTTTCTTTAGCAGCACTTTGTCCCTATAACTCTGTACAAATGTTTTCCCCAACCGAGCTGCTGATCATGTCCCTCTGAAGCTAAAACTCTCCCTAAGACACTTCCAAAGAACAGAGGCACTAATACAGCAAAGGCCACGTATTTTATAAGTGAGGCGCCCGTTTACGCCATCTTCCGTTTCAACTTCTGACACCTCTAATCTCTACACTTCAACTTGGAGATCATCATGATACAACAGAAAGCATCCAGATTTAACAGGAAGTGAAGAACTCTGTTCTATGCTGCAGGTAAACCTCAGGGTGCAGGATGGAAGTCCCAAAGTACAACCCACCCTCCACCACTACCACAGAGGCTGCAGCCTGTGCAAACACAACTCAGCCGTGCTAAACTGCACTGAACCGGCACTAGGCTGAATGACCAGCCAGAGAGAGGATTAGGGACACAGTTCACACTGAGGTCAAGGTACTGACTTAACTGAAAGTCAGTGAGTGAAATCTCTTTGGGGATGTGAATCACTGTGGGGCCCTGTATAGCTACATGAGTAGAGCGCCAATACAAGCAGGTTTTGGGAGTTCAAATCCCACCCATAACCACCTCTATAAACAGTACAGTATTTGCATTTATTGCAGTTATCCACCAAAAGGCCTGTTATAGTTTATGACCATGGGTACGGTTGCCTCCTGACCGAGGTACACTTTGTGCCAACAGTACAAATCAGGCCAGTCATTTGAAAAGAGAACAAAGCCAGGCCTCTATGTAGAACTGAAATCTTTCATGCTTTGTTCAAACTTTAGGCTTTAAATGTGACACAGAGACCTTCAGCAATTTTAAGAATTCAAAAAACACAAAACAAACATGTTTAATAAGTGATACTTGATGTCAATTGAATATACGGATGCCCCAAATAATTATCTTCATTATCAATTAATCTGCTGACTTTATCTTCAACTAATCGTTTAGTCTATAAAATGTCCTGAAAGAGCTGAAACAAATCACAAGTTCCCAGAGCTGCCAGTTAATTTTCTGTAGATCAAGTGATCATGGAATGACATATTGCAGCACTTGTGACTGTATCAATTACAAAATACATTCTAGTACAATGCTGTATTGATCATTTGTCCTTCTAACCTGGGCTGCAAAACCGCTAAGCTCAAGTACCAAAACTGTAGTAGAAAATGTACATGAGGCAAAACGCATATAAAATGTTTCACCGATTGACTGCTTGCAGTAAAAGAGTGACTTGATGGAGGAAGTTACTGGGTTAAACTCTAAACACTTGATTGCATGTAGTCAGTGGAGAATGTGTAGACTTTGGCCCAGAGCTATGCGTTAGCAGGACATTGTGTAACTTCTGTCCTGTGAAGCAGCTGGTTAGGAGCAGACCAGCGGGCAAACAGTAGATGATGATGATGATGATTTTGATGATGATGATGTGGTACAACTGCATGTTGTTTTAATGAATGCATAACATCTCCCATTTTACATGCATTCCCTGACATTTTAAACTGAATGCAATCGTCTTTAATTTCTACGTACATCTTTTAATTTATCAATACAGAGAAGTTACAGCATCTCCCCCCTTGTACTTTTTATTTTTATCCCCTCATAAGATGAGTCTCCATTCATGGAGCCAAACAAAGGCACCTTTAGCAATAAAAAGGACGGTTTTAACTTTAATTTATACACTTCTATCATACAGTCTATGACTTCTATTCAAAAGCATGTAGCTCTCAAAGCTGTTATAAGGGAACACCACGTGTAGCCGCAGCACTACTACGGTACAGTGCAGCTCGGTCTCTGCCTGCTCCTGTCACTCATGCAGAAACTGGCGGTGAGGCGCCAGGCATCATGGGAATTGTAGTTTGCAAACAGTCCCGAGTCGAGGAGCGTGACGCATCCGGCTCCGCTGATAAACTACAACATCCAGAAGCTGTGCGCGTCGTTTCTGTTCACAGCGAAGCCCGTGCTCGGCTCTAGCGCTATGTGGCGATTCATTCTCGGATCTTAGCAATCTCTGCGAACTGCGAGTGTCGAAAAGTGGAAATTTGTATCAGGTAACAACGAAAGTGACGAGCTGAAATGACCAATGAACAACAAACATGCGTAACAGCCTGCTAAATGACAACACCTTACCATTTACGACACGCTAGCAGCGTGTTGACGTCTGCAATAACGGAGCCGGGAATTTGCCACCGTTATAAACCTTGGAATTAGCAACAAGCCAATCTTTAAAAATCAAACTACATTTGTTTCGTTTCACGCTTAGCTTTTAGGCAAAAACACGGCTCCTGGAAGAGCCATTACCCGGCATGCCAGCGGGCAAACCGCCGCCCGTCTTTACGAAAGTTAACTCGCAAGCACAGTTAGAAGGACAAACCCGGACACTGACCAACTTTGTAGTTAAGTTTCTCGGACATGGTTGTTTCCTGGTGTTGTGTCGCGGCAGCCCGGCAGAGAGGGACGGAGGCAGGGAGGCAGGGAGGGACCGAGACATGACGGCTCGCCTTTTAACGTTAGGCCGCATTCAAACCGCTTCACGCGATAGGGCAGCTCAAACGCGATTCCTATTGGCCGCAGCAGCTCCCGCCCCCTGTACGAGCGATTTGATTGGATAACGGTTTGGCGCGGTCAGCCAATGAGAGGTGCAGTGTGGGGAGCGAGAACAGGTTCTGCCTGGACTCCGTGTTTGTCCCGTCCCCCCTTTGGCAAATAAACAGCAGTGAAACTATCCTATTCTGTTCTATAGTACTGTGGTTGAATAATAAGGCATTGCAGGTTACATAAGCACTTACAACACATTTTGTATAGCTGTAGGTTCTTACTTGTACTGACACGAATGTTGTGTTCTGCAGGTTTTCTTCTGCGAGTTGAACTAGATTCAAGAATTTGCACCACCAAAGTGCATTACTAATACCCAGTCTTGTGGCCCTGTATCAAAATCTACTTACAACACACATTATTTTAGTTTATACTGTGCTCACATGGTTCATATTCCCAAATGCAGGTGTATTTAATAAAATGACCACAAACTGATGACACACAGAAAGCCTACCTGAGGCATTGTGTAATGTAAGCAGATACAATATATAAGAAAGCTGAGTATCTGCTCTTTGCTTGGACAAGGGTAAGATTCAAAGGCAGTTAAAAGATGTGTTAGTTCAGAGAATGGTGTGGAACATTTTCTCATACTAGAAGGATTTGCTAATTAGCAGTTATTCGTAAGACTGGAGCTAGATAAGCAGGAATGGCAGCTTTTCAACTGTTCAGGCCATGACATTCACATAGAAGTACCTATGAAGCCAATGGGGCCAGCCAATGTAGTTTAGCCTAAGGCAGATATAGACTAAGGTCTGCTTAAGCAGCCATGCATCTGTGTGGACAAGGTAGAATGTAAATGCAGTTTAAAGGTACATTTGGTCCATTAAGGAATGGTGTCACCTGTCAGTGGGTGTACTTTAAGTGGTTTGTGAGTCTCTCGGTGTATAAAGAAGCTGCCATATGTAGTCTGCTGTGTGCACTGTATTTAATGGGAACTTGGTTACATACTAAATACAAAGACAACATGTAGTGGTGGTGGGGTTAACAGGGGCCCAACAGCAAAAGTTTTCCCTCCGGGGCCCCACGCCCAGTAGCCTATGGGAGATACCAGTTTGGCTGAGAGTCTTGACTTTAAACTACTCTACACTCTACTTTGAACTGTTTAAAATGGTGAAAATGGCCAAGAAAAAAACAACAACTAAAAGGCATCAAAAAAGGGCACCATGGAGCTGAGAAAGCACAAATTATTCTTGGTGCTTCAAGCTGTTCAAACTGTAGAAAACAGTTAGGAACAATTAAAGATTAAGCACTTCAAACCATTACATTGCAAAGATCATATCCTGTATCAATAAAATTGGTGTATGTAATAATAATAAAGTGTATGTGATACTAATGTAATAATATTAAGAAGAATCTTTATTTGTACAAGACATAGTATACTGTACATCTGTGTGCGTATGTACTAATTGCCCAACCTGACCCTGGCCTTGGACTTTGCTCCAGTATTTCCTCCATGCTGGACCTTGTCTCAGTGTCACTGAGGGTAAAGGTCCTCACATACATTCTTTTAAAACTTCATGTGATTTTGACATTTTGATACTTGTCTGGGCTCCAGCACCCCTGTGACAATCTGAGGATAAGTGGTATATAGATAATGGAAATGGAAATGGAAAATGGATACTTGATTGGGAATCAATTGATGTGGATTTTGGGACGCAGCTGATACGATTACTTGAGTTATTTTGAACAATATTCAGTAACTTTACACTAAAACCCTGCACTCAAAGTTTTCAGATGGAAATACTTTTAACTCCACTACATTTCCTGTAACACAGAAGCTGTAGTTGGTGCAGAATACTGCAATACTGCGTACAAATTAACACATCACTAATTTTTCACTCTAAAAGGGACCTAGTAATTATGATGTTCTAATACACTGTATTGCTGATACTTTTCACTTTTACTCAAGTAAACATTCGAACACAGGACTTGTACCTTTACTTATTTGTCTACTGAGAATTTTATTCTTAAGCAAAGGATTTGAAAAGTTTTTCTACACACACATAAACATGAACAACTATGCACAGTACAAGGAGAATCAGAGATACATTTTAACCTAAGTAAAGAATTTAACAGGTGTAATGTATCTGAAAATTAGTATAACTTGACAAATGACTGAATTATATAAAAAGACAGATTTTCTCATTAGGTTTTCCAGTTACTTGGTAGTTTTGGACAACGAGGACGTCACTGATGTGAAATAGGGCCGATTCATAAACAGCCTCAGGCAGATCAAATATCTTTTTCATAGAAAATATTCTAGAATATGTACAGAACTATTCACATAAAGCCGAGACATACAGGGAGTGAAAGACTCAAAGCCTCATGTTGAAGGGGCTAAACTCAGCCCACCGGCAGAAACACTATACTACAGCTAATTTAAGAGCATGTTTCAAGTGGTCTTGATCTGGACCACAGCGGACTGTCACCCAATCGGTCTCAAGTCTTCAGCATTGGAGTCTAAATTCCAGTGTCACCAAATCACTACAATTCTTTGTTCAGATTTAAAAATATTTAACTTACAGGGAATAATGTTTTTCCTCCTAAGAAGGATTATTTATACAGTAGGACTATTTATTTGTTCCTTTTATTACTTAAGTAGATTATGAATAGTCAACAATACAACTGTTGATGCAAACCACAGATGCCCTGCATTGTTGTGCCATTAAAACTGCATTCAAGCTGTGTGAACTAAAGTAAAATAAAGTAAAAAGTCTTTGTATTTTTATAAGTATAATAAGGGAGCATTAAATGAATATTTACAATGTAATAAAATGCTAATTTGCATACCATAATAAAGACTTTCATTCCTAAATTTCACACAAAGCAAATAGTTTCACTATTGAAGTCTACATAAAATATATTTAGGTCTTTAGTTAACTGTGAGCACCAATGTTAAACCTTTGCTAACAAGCATGAAAAAAAACAAAAAAACACCTGTAATGAGGTCAAAGCTCAGACGAGCAGCATTTCCGTGCCACATATGAAGCAGAGGCTGAGGATCAACAAGGTTTTCAGTTAACTCTGTAAACATGCAGATCCCATTAAAGCATTTTTGGTGTAGCAGGTCATGACTCTTCAACTGTGTAATCCCACCTCTTATTAAAGCTTTTCTTGGGTGGAATTGGAAACATTTCAATGTGTTAAGTAACAGTCAGACTCTGAACAGTGTGAGGAATATCTTAATAAAGATTTATACAAAAGCAACCTCTTTGTAGCACAATCACATACTAGTTTTGTGTTGTTTTGTGTTTTAGAATTTTACATTTAGAGTTTTACATAATATGTTGACATTGTAACAAGCTAACAAAGAAACATGTTCCAAGTTCTTATCCTGCATCCCTGCGTTAATTATTCTGTTATCTCTTATATGCCAAATGTATAAAATCTTTTAAAAGTATTTATATAAGTCACTCTCTTTTCTCTTCCTGTAAAGCATCTAAGTATTATTGATCACTCATCCTGCAGTCAGGGGCCGATACATAAATATATCCGATCAAATGTGATTTGAGGCGACTAGCTAACCCCAGCCATCATATAAAACAACACTAGATTTCTTTAGCTCATGGGTCGCAGTGGCTAGTAGAGCAGTGTCGTGGGTCAGAGGTGAGGTTTAATCCTGTGGCCAACAACTGTGTATTGGGTGGAGTCCAGCTCCAAACCACTGTGGTTCTCCAGAGACACCATGCTCGCTAACTCACGTCTACTTTTGAGCAATGAAGGTGAACTGGTAAGGATTTGATCAAATCCCTCTGATAATTAAACTCCACGAGCTATTGCACTTTATTATCATTACAGCTTTTGTTCTTGATCTGTGCCTTGTTATTGCCCCCCTGACCGCCAGTTAAACTTATCCATAGTTAAATTCTTAGTACTTTTAGAATGTTGTTTTTATCCTAATATTTTAAACCCTCGTTTGTTTTAGTACTTGTATACAAAGTTGTAATAAAGTTGACTTTGATATTGCGTTGTTAGTATGCAGCTAAGCCCAAGTACCCGTCTTACATGTAAAATCTTCATCTAAAAATGATCTAGTAACTGTAGAATAGGGCTGAATGATGAATGATGATTTGCATTTCATTTTCAGTGAAAACAATCTAAAGATGATGTGGTTTTTGCTTGGGTCTCTACCAAACAAGCATGTTCCTTTATGTCTGGAGAATATGATTTGTGGGCCACGGCAGCTCTGTAGCACCACAACGCTTCATTTATAAAATGGTATGTTGTGACAGTTTACCTTTATCAAAAAATTGCAGCTGCAGCGATTTGGATATTGTGCTTTCTATAATATTTCAATTAATTGTTCATCCCTACTGTAGAAGTAAAATTCATGTAGTGAAGTAAAAAATATTAGTATAAGAGTATAAGTATAAAGTAGCATAATATGGAAATACTCTTTCTCATGAGGTGATCATGAGAATACCAGGGTACACTGCTAACTATACAGAACCACGTTCCAGATGGTCACTGACTGAGCAAGGTATGAACATATGCAACAGTGCCAATACTTGCATCAAATCCCAACTTTATTAAGATAAACTGTATACAACCCCAGTCACAGAGCAACATTGCTGCCACATGGAAAACCCCCAGTGTCCAACCTCTTTAAACAGCTCTGAGCAGAACTGGCTACAGGTCACACTGTGTGTCTGTACAGCCAGACAGAACATGAGTGATATTTGAGGTAAACAGAAAATTGGCATATGCTGAATTGACTTTAGGTCATGTTTAAATTACAGTCTCAGCCATCTGTTTGATTCGGGATCGACCCCAATCCGTCCATGCATAAACGTGTCTGCTGATAGATAGGACGTGTAGCTACAGCCGTTTTATCAACCAACATGGAACCATCACGTCTCATGTTCGTGTCTCAATCCTTAACTCAATTTTGCACTACAGCAGAGTCGGGAGCAAATGAAACAAAATCCAGCTCACCATCTCAATTTGACTAAATATTCATAAGAGGTCACTGTGTCAAAAGGCTGAAAAACATCTCTCTCTCACTCACACACACACACACACACAAAATCTTTAAATTCAACCAATGTAGGATTTTCTCAGAGTACATCACTGACAGACATGGTGCTGGAGGTGTCAGGCACGTACGATTTTTAAATCAAGTAACACCTCTCGCTTTGGTAAATGAGTCCAACTTTCACTAACTGACTGAAGAAGAATGGTCACAGAAAAGGATCTTTTTCACATCTCTTGTCATGTCTGGTTGTTAAATGTTTCGTTAAGCAAATTCTTCAAGGGACCTCTGTGCTTGAGGCAGACACATCTGCTTGAAGATGTGAGATATGCAGTTGCAAAGCCTGTTTCAGTATTAGCATTCGAGTCCTTACTGGAAACCTTACTGATGGTGCTACAGTATTGTTCAGTGACGGGAAAAAAAGCCCTTTCTATTTCACCAATATGACATTTTAACTGATTAGATCCAGAGTGTTTAATGAGGGACCAAGAAGATGCCCTCAGACACTTCGGTAGGGCATATGGCTGACAGATGGATTAAGCCCTGGATCCTCCCATTACAAGGTGTTTCCACTGCTGTAACATGTCATTGTTTCGTAGTTGGACAGCAATATTTCAATGAGAAAGTCCTACATTTTCATTATTTATCTTTTTATTTTTGCTGCTGTTGAGATTTAGCAGAGATGGGGTAGATGATGGGTTTGTTGTCATCACTGTAGAAGAGCAGAGAGATGACAACGCAGGAAGCAGAAAAATGGCAGAGTCATGTTGTCGTTCTGTTTTTGCTTTTTTTTTTTCCCCCACACACATTTGTTGATTCTTCACATTCCTCTCGGAAACAAGCCTTGCCCTGTTCCTCCACACGCTCTTCCCTAGAAGTATGCACTTGCACACTCCTGACCTAAGTGCGCTTTCATGCACTCTTTTTCCTTGCAAAGAGAACTTCGGTATATACATAACCACAGGCTGTTAGGGCATGATATTTGCTCTGTGCCCTTAAGAAACAGAGGAATGCGCAGCTGGAGCAAAGAGATTCTTACTATAACATTAATCAGAGAAGAAAAGCCTGGGTCCATTTAATTTTAAGTCAGTGAATATGGGAACAAGTGCATACTTTAGGGTTGGGGTATGGTTAGATATTGGGACATAGGCGTAAAAACAGGGCAGCATGCCAGCAGCCAGCTCAGCAGCCCAGAGTCCCTGTCTCTCTTCCAGATGTCTGGGACCAGCCTGGTGGCACAGAGACAGACAGGAGAGGGGCACTGGCTAGCTAGCAGGGCAAGCTAGTTTAGTTAGCCGCCCAGGCCTCGAGGTCCGCCATGTCGTCTTCGTCTTCTTCCACCTTCTTCTTGACTAAAAAAGGGACAAACAGAAATAAAGCATGACATTTAATTATCTTATTGTGTAGATTTTAGTCATGTGGATGGTATGCTACATAGTGTTATTCATGTGTGAACTGAATTGAATCTTTATGAAAAATTGACATATAATACCAGGTCTAGATGGTAGTGATGTAGATGGTACGCTGGGTAGAGGAACGTCGTCTGTTCCTTCGATTTCCAGAAGATTTTGGTCCAGTTCTTCCTGTTCCAGCTCCTCCAGCTCAGCCATAAGCTCATCCTGAACACACACACACACACAGTAAGTAATCAAGCAATCAAGGTTTGTGTAGGCACACCACAGACATAGACTAATTCATTTTAGAATAAAAGGCTAATTTCTCTCAACTGAATTTAGAGTTTTCTCCTAACGCTGCGCGCAGCCTTGTTAGGTTATTAATTATTCATGACAGTTTGGCAGAGCTCCAAAAGCCACAACTACGCACAATATTGTATTTTTCAATATTTATGTGTCATCAGGTCAAGTCTCCAAGTCTGCCTTCATGTCTCAAGTTAAGTTGAGTCACACGAATTCGTTTTTGTGACTCGAGTGCGACTTAAGTCCAAGTCTCAACTCTACAGCTCAGCACAGATAAGCTGTACACTGTTAGTTGTAGTAGCTGTGAGGTTTGTGTCTGACCAGTCGGTGATGTTTAGCATTACAAATTCCCCCCCGATCGGTTCCAGGGCCATCAGAAAGTATGAGCAGGTCAGAACTACGGCCGATGAACTAAATTTAGACCCCGGTTCCACCGATTGCAACGCACGTAAGGTTCCTGAGTTCCGGAAATGGTTCTGGTCTATGCTCTCACCTCGTCGAACTCTTCTCCAAAACCGACTGGTCTGGAAATTACATCTGAGATTTCTTGAGCCACTTCCTGTTGTTCTGTGATGTCCGCCATCAGATCGTCTACTTTGTCTATGTCCCTGTGAAACACAAGGACACACACACACACACACAGAGAGAGAGAGAGAGAGAGAGAGAGAGAGAGAGAGAGAGAGAGAGAGAGAGAGAGAGAGAGAGAGAGAGAGAGAGAGAGAGAGAACATGAAAATGTATGCAGAAATACAAGGATGAATCAATATAAACCAATGATGGAGCATGTGCCATTTAGATCTTGGGCCACCAACCAAAGGGAAACAAGAAATGACAGAAAGGGCTAAGACAATAATAAAAGGGATGAGACAAGAAAAGAAGAACTGTCTATAATAACCTCAGGACTGACAAAAAAATCTAACCTGTAACTTGTTTCTAAATGTCTCTCTTACATGTTTTCGTGTGCAGCCTTCATTGCCTTGGCGGCGAAGCCCATATTCTTGAGCACTTCTGTGTTAGTGTTGGCGTTCTCTAGCGCCTCCCTCTGGAACTCAATGGTGGACAACGTCCCATCGATCTGAGCCAGCTGCTTCTCATACCGCTTTTTCCTCTTCAAGGCCTGTAGAGCCGCTGGACAGACAGAAGAGACAAAGTTAGTTCAGGAGACATCTACAACTCCTTGTTAAAGTGGCTGTCGACTCTCAGTCTTGTTTTAAATTCCTGCCAATGTTCTCAACATAAAAACAAACCAGTGGGTGTTGATGAGGTATTTTAAGAAGGCCTTTAAAGCTTAGTTTTTTAAAGTTAAACCGTGAGAGAAATAGACAAGACAGAGACAAACAGAAAATTCAGTAGCATGCATAAGTGAAGCCCAAAAACAAAGACAAATTCAGCCTGCTTGGAGACACTGCGCTTCTGAAACACTTTCAGTGAACATGTGGAACTGTGACAGAGACGCAACAAGCCACAGCAGAACCAGAACATGAAGCCATGACCAGCGGACCTTTGGTACTGTGTGACAATGCAGCAGAAGCCGCTTGCTTTGTGTGAGTGTTGGAAGGACAGATTGGGAGCAGGAGGAGCTGTGCTGCTGTGAGATGAGCTGCAGTAAACTGTTTGCATATTGAATTACAGTGTTTGTCCTAATGGAGCAAGACTCTGTTAATCTGATAAAATCCTGTCTGAGCCAAATCTCTGCCTGCAGACGCAGTATGCTTTAGTCATGCTGTTTTAGGTTTGTCCCCTCACACATTTCTCTCAGGAACAAGACCTGCATCTCATCACACACAGAGCACTGGTCTCATCCAAAATTACTGGGATAATAATATTTGGAAAACCTGAGGCAACTGGCTGGAATTTCCACCACTCTGACTGGTTTTGGTTGATCACGAAAAAGTGCCATCTGTAGTATTAGTGCCGATACAATTCATTCATTAGGTAGTCTTTGACAACTCTCCATGCATTATCTATATCGCTTATCCTTTAGTGGCTGGAGCCAGCTGACATCGGGCGAGAGGTGGGGTACACCCCGAGTGACTGTTTGCCAGTCAATCACACGGCTGACAAATAGAGATAGACACAGACAGTGCTAACCACTGCACCACTAACCACCGTGCCACGTCAAATTAATTGTTTAAGCCATATATGAAGCAAATATGCCAAAAATTCATTGGCTCCAGATTTCTGATGATCTGTTAATCAGAAAAAAACAAGCAATTAAAGAAGGGCTCTGGGAAAATTGATTTGCCCTTTTCACTATATTCTGACCTTTAATAGACTAAAAGATGAAGCTGCAGAAACAACCATTTTCATTACTGATTAATGTGTATTTTTTCGATCAATCAAATGATTGTTCAGCCCAAACATTTTAAAAACTACTTCTAAGAGCCCAAGAGCTGTGCATTATTCAATCTATAATTATTCCAGCTCTCTTTTTAACTGTATATTCTGTATGTAGCATCAGTGTCTCTCTGATCTGTGCCACAGTATGTTTTGGCCTTTGCCTTCCCCGTGTAGGTTTAAATACACAGAAACAATTATCTAAATCAGAACACAGGGAATTCCCCTTTGGTGCTGGCATGGGAAATCATCTCATCAATGGAGCCGGTGACCTAAACCTGCTGAGTCATATATGTGTGTGTGTGTGTGTGTGTGTGTGCGTGCGCGCATGCTGGTGTGTGTCTGGATTACAGCTTGATTTCAGAATCGCAATTAGAAGATGAGATAGAAGTTGCATAAGGTTTAGCTTTAAAAAAAGATCAAAGTTAACATTAGTTTAGGTTAGGATTTGGGTTTAGCTGTAAAATACTTTGTACTCGCTGTCGCCCTCTTGAGCAACAAAAAGGTAACTGGAATAATTTTACAGTAAAGATGACGTAGTGGAAAGTTCAGTGGAAGGCAGGCTGCTGTTATCTGATTCAGACACTTCAAAATAGACAAAGAGCCAGTTAGTAGTGCATATTTTATGTTTATAAATTGAATTTCTTTTATACAAAAGATGCACAGCTATAAGCAATAATCTTTGCTTTCATCCTGCTTTGTTGCTGCCACAGCGATGCTTTCCATGTCCAAGAGCTGTGTCACGCAAATGTACACCCAATTAAAAAGTGTTTTAGAAACACAGGTATACAGGATCAAGTAATCAGTTTTTCTAGCAAAGGTCTTCCTGTATTAACCTGGTTATTCTTAATCCCTTAAACTGAAAAGGGCCCTGCATGTAAACAAACCTCAAAGATTAATTCATTTTATGGTATACAACTGACAATGGCATGAAAAGGAAAGGGTATCATTTTAAAGTTTGCCATCATCAGGCCAAAATGATAATTTTGTTCAATAATTTGGTTTATGTCCAAATACCTGCAAAACTAATGACATTCCCATCAGCTATTTAGCAAATGTTAGAATGCTAAACTAAGATGGTGAACATGGTAAAATTATCCCTGCTCAACATCAGCATGTTAACATGTAGCTCAAAGCACTGCTGTAACTTAGCACAGCCTCACAGAGCCACTAACATGACTCTAGACTCTTCGTCTTTCAATACGTCACTTTGAGAAATACATGTTTACAGAACATGTTTTCATTGAAAAAGTGAAAAGCAAAGTTCTCAAATGTTACATGCAGCTGTACAAAAACTTTTTTAAGTCTGAAAATTATAAGCAGTCAGAACATGTCTGATGGAGAATAAAGACAGTTCACAGCTTTCAGTAAACTTGACAGTTTTTGATACCTACCATCCTACCACATAATCAAAATCTGATGGTTTAAACACATAACTGGGCTTCATCACACACACTCACACACACACATCAATCTACTGTATGTGGTTGGTCTGGTCCACCAGGAGCCAGACAGCAGCTGACAGTTCCAGTTTCATCAGATTATATCAGCAGCCGGCCCTATTCCTGGACTGATAACATCGTTATTCAACATCACACAATGATTATTAGATTATCTGGGTTGCACAGCTGCATTCAGACCTCCCATTTGAATTTCACAAGGTCACTTTAAATCTGTGACCCTCTGTTTTTCCTGCTGTCCACTTGACAACCTCTGTGGCATTTTACAGAAGTGACTGACCCTATGTGTCTGATTCTGCTGACGTACTGTATTAGTTGCTAGTCATTTCCTCACCATGATGTCGTACTCCTTCCTGATTGCTTCAACCCTCTACAGCTTGGAGGAAAAACCCAAGTAAAGTCGTATGATGTGGAAACACCAAGTAGTTAAACCTAAGAGGGCCATCATGCAGATGCTGTTATCATGGTAGGTTTGGTATGTTTGCTATGAGGAATTTATCAATTGTGTGTATTGTTATTCATCCCCCAGTGACAGGATGAACTATGTTGAAAATCAGGTTTCAGGGTTGGAAGCTGGTGTACCATGTAATGCAGAAGGGGAATTTTAAAACCAGTTGTAACTGAGATCATAGTGCTGTGGTCTGAGTGTTAGTGTTGTGTCCGTAGTAATGGTATATTATCACAATATTTTTAAAAACTGAAACACTTCTATCAGCTGAGTAATAGTAGAATTACTGCACAACCTGTTTGCCTTGGATGTTATTCAATCTAACAAATAATGAACTGTATGTTCTTAAAACATCATAAATAGGACCCTGTTGGTTGTTAAAGGTATTTGTGTGTTTTCATACATGTTCTAATTTATTTTGGGTGTTTTTAAAAAGGCAGAACCTGTGTTAAATGCACACAGAATGTAACAGTGATGGGCCGAGGCATAGTTCTCATAGTACTGTGCTCTTACAAGCCACTTACACCACCCACCTCTCTGCACTAAGCGAATGCAACAAATGTGGTTTTGGTCTCGTTCCCCACAAGCTGAAAGAAAACCTTCACCGCAGTCAGAGAGCTGAAGCAGGAAGAACATAATGTGTGTGATCTTGAGGCAACCAGTTTCACGTTACATATGCTGGTTGTGCTTCAGGAGGTGGACTATCTAATGCTGGCATAGCAAGACATGTCCCTCCACGGTAGCTAAAGATAGACAGACATTTTGCAGATCCTGCTGTGGTTGCTCTGCCTCTGTTTGACCAGTACAACAGTGCTCCCATGTAACTAATCAAAATAAAACTGCTAATGAAGACAGGAGCGCTGTGCTGTGTTCACTGCCCTCTAAAAAGTATGGTAGTAGCGGTAATAGGAATCGTTGGTGGTGTTATTATCAATAGTAACAGTCAGTCATGGCATGTAGTAAAACCTGTATACTGGCACACTTTGTAACTGACTAACAAACAACCAGGCAAGTAAGTGACAGCTAGATACTGTAAATTTACTGAGTAACATTTTCAATCAGCGTAAACCATCTGAGAGCACAGACCACTGACTGAAGGTTACCATGACAGTCAGCTGTCTTGTCTTTAGCTCTAGTCTCTTCTCCGAAACTCTCTGAGCTGAAACAGGAGAAGTGTCACCTCAGTTAACCTGAACAAAGTGTTAGCTAAGTAACTAGGGTGCAGACTCGTTTGGCAGAGACACCAGTGTTAATATTTACAGAAAGCTAAAGAGGCCATGTCTGCATTCATTTCCTCATATTTGGTTTTTATGTAATCATCCATCCATCCTACACCTGATTATCCTGTTCACTGCTTTGAGCGGCTGGAGCCTGTCCCAGCATGCACTGGCTGAGAGGCAGTTTCTTAACAAAAATACATTTAAAATGGGCTTATAAATTCCTGAACGCAAAGGTTGGGCCTACTGCACCTCTGTCTACATTACTGGTTACACATGTATAGGGGTACAATATGAGTATGGCAAAAGTATGGCAAATCTTAATGCACCATAGTAGTAATACAGTGAAATCTAAATGTAGGGAGGAAGCCTGCCTAATATGACAAAGAATTTACTGTCCACAGTCGTAATTTGATCTCCACCTGATGTTAACATGCAATCTGTATCTGGATGCCCACGCTGGATAATGACATCAGATCGCGGGACTTTTGTATCCAACCTGGTATTAATAAGCACTCTCATTATCTCAATTCTGCCGGCATTGGGATCAGATCTCAAAATGCAAATTCAGGTAGGTGGAACTAACACGGCACATCTCGGATCAAGGGAAGCGATGAGGCTGAACGGGCTTTACTTACTTTTTCTTTCACTTGCATTAACAAAGTGTTTTTTCCTCATCCAGAAATGATATCCCCATATAGATTGCAGGTTAATACCAGCTGTAAATGGGATCATATTGCCCAAGAATCAGCTAATGCGAGGATAACCCCACTCAAGTAAAAACAAGTGCAAACAGCACACATTCAACCTGTGTAAAAGAGAATAAATTTGGCTATTTTTTACTGAATGGAGTCACAAACTATCAAATGACGGTTTATGGCGGCCAAAATCTCCTGAAAATCAAGGTGGGTTTTGCTTTCAGCATATTTCAGTTTCTTTTATTACTCAATCATGTGACCATAATCACAGCACACACTTCTGGGAGAACACCCAGTAGCGTGTACCATATAGCACTGAGCCAATTCTACTGTTCAGTGTTAAGATGGAGGAGCAAATTATTGCTGCCATGACAACTTTCCGGAGTTGGTAGATCCTGCTGTCAAGTGTCCCGAGTGTCCCACAGGCCTCAAACTGAACTTGCTGGTTTATATTTCAGCTTCTGAATAGTGCTGTGAATGAGAACGTCAACTACAGGCCTTAACAGCATTATACCAGTGGCGGCGCATTCACAGGCACATTAGAAACTTTTTTTTTTTTTTTTTAGGCATAAACCTGATCATAATCTGAAGCTGGTAGTGACCAGTCACAGACTTGCAGGTAGTCCTGGCCTCTCCCTGTGACACGTATTTGCTCGATAGCAGATAAGCTGCCTGTCCTGCCATGACGTCATTAAAAATCAAAAGGCAGTTGTGACTCTGTTGCACACTTCTGTGTGTGAATGTGTCCACGGCCGACCGCGTGCTTCATGTGGTGACATTCACAGGGCTACAAATATTTACTGTGAAACGGACAGTCTTTTAAAAGTTATTTACAGAATCTCCAAAGACTTAAAAGTCTCTGGAAAGTTTCTGTCTTTTTGTACAAAAAAACAAACAAACAAACAAACACACAAGCATGTCAATGTGTGTGAAATGATTAAACAACAGACAGTCAAATTAATATAAACAAATATAACTTAAGATAAAACTTGTACATTTTAGATATCGAGGAAGCAAATGTGTCGTTTTCAGCTACCATCTTCGTTTGGATTGAAATGGGTTAAAATCTTTCTAATCGTGCAGCAGACACAATACTTTTTGTCTAGATGTCAGAAGAGCCTTTGAGGATAGGACTTGTGTTTAATTTTGGCTGGTTTGTCACCAGGTCAGTGGCCACTTGCCGCAGGCTTCAGCTTTACAGCTCACACTTTAGGTTTAGTAACTCTCCGTTGTTTGATACGTTTCTGTCTCGTTAGGACTAAGACCGTGCTGCCCCTAAAAAAAAGAGAGATTTAATAATGGGGCCAGTCGGGCGCGGTGACACACCTGTGCTCAGGTAGGCAGCCCGCCTGTCCCGCTCCTCCCTCCCTCCCTCCCCCGTTAGCCTGCGGGCTAACAACCAAACCAACCAGCGCCTCGACTTCCCCGTCAAACCACCAAGCCCAGGAGCTTTTCCTCACCTCGTTTGTTTTTCGTGCCGTTCTTCTTCGCCGTCACGAGCTCCTGTTCGATTTTCTTCTCCAGAAAATCCTGTTTTTTGGCCAACATTTCCTCGGTCTCCCTGAGTCGCTGGACAGCCTCCTGGGGTGTCGGCGCTTTCCCACCTTTACCCCCGCTGCCGAACAACTTACCAAACAACGACATTTTCCAATTAAACGTAAACAGTAACGGGCGGCCCGTCCGTTCACAACCCGCCGGGACTCCGCGATACCGAGCGGGTAATCGTTAAATCGCTCTGATGTGTTTCCCGTCAACTACCGTCGCCGAGCCGCAGGGCTGCTGCTGCTGCCGCCGCCGCTGTTGATGTTTTTCTCTCTTCTTCCGCTATTCCACACAGGCCCCGTGATGTCATTACGTCAGCGCTGATACGTGACTCATGCGTGACACGCGCTCCGGGGGGAATTTCACCAAAGACATAAGATAAGATAAGATAAGATAAGATAAGATAAGATAAGATAAGATAAGATAAGCCTTTAATTGTCCCGCTGCTGGGAAATTTTCAGCGTTACAACAGCCAGAAAAAGTGTCATATATAGAAATACAATAATAAAATACAATAAAAATAAATAGAAAATAGTCCTGTACACAGAAAAGACAGTAAAAATAATAGTGTGACTGAGTGCATTTGTAAGTATGAACAATAGATAAGATAAAAAAAAAAAATATTGCACATATATAATATACATGTACATGAAAGTAATACACAGCAACAGATGAAGTAATAACATCATGAATAAAAAAAATAAATAAATAAAATAAAAAAATATATATATATATATATATATATATATATATATATATATTATATTACATAGCAACCATTTACATACATGACTAAGTAATATTTCTAAATTTAAGAATTTATATTCCTTCTAATGTCTTACAGATTCAAATCAGAATTATTGACATTTTGCTATTATTGCCATATGTACAAGAACATGTATTGGCCTGTTATTAGGCTATCTTTATCATTATTATTATTTGCTGTAGTAGTAGTAGCTGTAGTAGGCCTAGTAGGTACTAGTAGTACCTGTTTCATATCAGCCTTCTGCCAAATTACATTGTACAGCGTCTTGATCTACCCGATCTGTGACATTTTTCAGTGGAGGGAGCCTTTAAAATTGTTTTCTCAATTATTCATCAAAATCAGTTTCTGAATAAATCTGAGGTGAAAAATAGGCCATGCAGACTGGCAAACTGGGAATCTAACGGTATAAAGCCTTTAAAAGATATAAGAAATACATATCACGGTAAATTAAGAATAATTGCAGATATTCAAATCAAGAGATTTATGATATTGGTAATAAGATTTTTTAAAACATATTTACAAATAAGATCCCAACTGACAAAACACTCTATCAAGAAACTGTAATCATAACCGTAATCAGGTCAACAGAAGCTGAGATTCAGAGGTGAGACAGAAGGACAAAATTGCATTAAAATTGTGTACTTTCAAAAAAAGAATAGGATTATGTTTGGAAGGCACTACATAAATGTTAAAAATCAGTGCGGAATAAAATGATCAATTTTAATTCCAGTCATATATATACTTCACTCCTGTCTGAATGTACATTTACATTTACAGAACATTCCTACCACATGTGGAACTTTGTGACACACAAATTAACTTGTATGCTTTTTAAAATACATATAATCGCATGGTTGATTTCATTCATGTCTTTATTTAATCCAGTTTACATGGTCGTAAGACCTCTGTTTCTCCTCCACATTAAATACTGATTAGCCAAGACAACACGTAACGGTGGCTTCCTTCCAGTCAGCTGCAAGCGTCGAGAGGCCAGTCCAGCTCCTTCAGAAAACTACGCCTCCCATGATGCACCGTGCCATACTTTTCCAGCTGCAGATGTGAGTGACCTGACCGCCAACCAATCAGAGCCTGGGTTGTCTGAGGAAGTGGAGGAGAGGGCCCAACCTGGAGGAAAGAAACATGGGCAGTGTGAAAGTTTGTGTGACTGATAGATAGATAGATAGATAGATAGATAGATAGATAGATAGATAGATAGATAGATAGATAGATAGATAGATAGACATCGTACGTGGATATATTTTTCTGAAGGGGTCGGAGGTCGTGCTGCAAGGTGACGGGGAAGCTCCACTCTGACTGTCTCCTTCAGCTTCACACTCTCCCTCTTGTACTGAAATACATATAACACAGAAAGTTTTGGGCTTGCGTGATGGCCACTAATGTGTGATTCACATTTGTGTCAATGCAAAGACTTGAGACAACATCTGTGTTTTCTTTCGAGAAGATAATGCACTTGCTGTGGTACTTTTTCAACAGTAGAGGGAAGTGTGTGACAGCCCTCTACAGACTGTTACCCCTGGGACTGCAGTCAAAAGTGCACACTCCATTGTTTTTCTGTCAATCATAGAGAGTTCTGCAAAGGAAAACTGTCTCCTTTGTAACTGTTAAATGAGTGGCACTCTGTGTGTGTGTGTGTGTGTACCTCCTTATAGACCTCGGTCAGGAAGCCCCATTTGTTGGGCCAGACTTCAGCCGAAGCCTTCTCAACTTTTACATGTGCTTTCCTACACACATGCAAACACACACACACACACACACACACACACACACACACACACACACACACACACACACACACACACGCACAGAGAGAGAGTAAGTTTAAGTTTTGCATCAAATGTGACATCCTGCTTCATAGAGAACTGAAAGGGAAGTGAGACAGGTGTTGCCACCACATGCAGCACGGTTTGCTCCAAACAGACCACAAAACCCTCCTTATCATCTAACCTTCATTTAAATCCATAGAAAGCTGAAGGTCCAGTTCCAGCAAGACTCGTGGGAGCTTTAGTTGTTGAATGCTAATAAAGTAATAAGTGGCTTTTCTTAGCTAAAACGAGGTCCCTTACGGCAGTATATTGCTGTACCCATGACAAAAAATAAACAAAAAAATCTCAGTATTACTACAAATCAAATAATTACATTTTTGTATTTTCTTGCTGTAGCATATCAATTTATCTTTAAACTGTCTTGTTACTACACAAAACCAACTTATCTCATTAAAAAAAGTAACGCTTGTCATTATAATGACAAATTAAAATCTCATTTAAAACAAGGATCTTTTCTTGGCATAACATGATAAACTACGGCAAGCTGTATTTATTATATTGCGTGTTTCATCCTCAGGGGAAAACACAATGCACTTTACATGAAGATTAAGAAGAAAAGAAAAGGAGGAAGAAGAGAGAGGATGATGTGGAAGAGAGAGTGAAAAAAAAAGAATAATAATGATGATGATAATAGTAATAATTCACAACATGCATACAGGAAGACTTTGCATTGCACATCTAATATGTTTTAAAACAAGAAAAGGATCAGAACATTTTCATAATTTTCTCAAGTAATTTTAAACATAATTCCGCCACCGATACTAAGTGAGAACATGTTTTCAAACGCTCAGCCCTTTTCATACAGAGAGACTGAAATAAAACACAAATGATACACAGCACTGAAAAAAAGCAGCAGTTAGCAGATTTACCAGATTTCATCTTGATGCACAAAGTTGATGGGTTCAGATGTTCGCTGTGAATCCGCCATCTGTCCTGACCAGTGTGTGTGTTGCGTGAGTGTGTGTGTGTGGTTTCTTTCACTCTGTCCGGCTAATGTTTCACCTGTGTGTAAGCCACACTGACAGACCTGTTTACCGTCGTCGTGGAGACGGAGTTCCCTGACACATATATCTCTTCTGTCTGTCCTGTGTGTGTAACCGTGGTGACGGTGGGATGGAACCACTGGAGGGTCGCTGGGAGCTGCAGACATGTCTGTGTCTTCAGTCACGCTAGTTGTGTCCAGACTAAATTATCTCAACAACTATTCGATGGATTGCCATGAAATTTGGTACAATAACTGATGATCCCCAGAGGATGAATACCGATGACTTTTGTGATCCCCTGACTTTTCATCTAGCGCCACCAGTGGGTCAGAGCTGCAAGCATGACTGTAGACTATTAGTCAGCCAGTGGTTGATCAGTCCATTGTAAAAAAATAAATAAATAAATAAATAAAACATCAGGTCTTAAGTCTTACAACAGTAATATCAGTGTTGGTGAAGCTGGCTAGAGAAGCTGCAGCAACACTACACAAGCTACTCAGATAAAGTAGCTTAATACACTGAAGCTGTTTCACAAGAAACATCTACTGTGAAGAAAAATAATAAATAAATGGATTTTTAAGGTGCTTCTGATCATTTTCAACTCACAGCACATTGTATTGTATCTTTTTGTGTGAAAGGTGCTATGTAGATAAAGTTTCATTTTATAAAAGAGGGGGAAATGAAGTCCAGGTTGAAAATCTAATGATTTAACAGATTTGTTTTATTGGATTATAAAACATTTGAAAATTGTAGATCACAGCGTTTCCTCCTGTACTGCATCAGTCCCAAGGACAGAAACACTGCTCCCAACAGCAGAGCACAAACTCCACCAATCAAGTAGCTCCTCTCAGCCTGATTTAAGGAAGAGTCTGCAACAAAATGATAAGAGAAACATGTATTATATGTGCAGAATACACAATGCCTGTCAATGACAAAACAAGCTGAACTTAAAAGGACATTGTATTGTTCCAAAACCAGTTAACGTTGCTAAAGTAATCTAATCTAATCCATTATGAATACATTTGTGCCTCCATCCTCACCCCAGTCATATATCTTGGGCTCCCTGAGGCTGACGTGCTCCACCGTACAGCTGACCCTGTCCTGTTGGCCAGGTGTGTACTCCAAGTAAGAGTGGACCTGATAGGTCCAGTCTCCGTTTGTCAGCACGTCACTTACGGTCACGCCAGAGGTCACTTCCTGTCCATTCCGGTGCCATGTCACCCTGATAGATTTGGGGTAGAAGTCGTAAGCGCTGCACACCAGCATGGTGTCATGACCGGAGCTGGTGGTCTCGACAAGAGTGACACTGGGTTCAGCTGAAATCAGAAGGTGAAGAGTTTTTACTGAAAGATGGCACGTCCACCATCTGTGAGGCAACAGCACATGTCTATCAGGACCAAAATATTATGTTTATTGATGACGTAGCCAAGGGGAAGCATGTAAAGGTTGAACAGAAACGGCTTAAGACTGAACCCTTGTGTGACCTCACATAGCGTGTTGAATCTGTCACAATGAAAGTTACAACAATGAAGTTTCAGTTACGCAAGTAGGAAAAATCCAGTTCCTGGTTTTAGGGGGAGTTATGTGCTAGAATTACATCTTGGTGAGCAGTGAGTGTGTGCAGTTCCCCCAAGTCTTGGCATGACAGTGAGGTTGCCAGGTTTGACACCATCATGCTTGTAAAGCCTGTATATCATACCTGTGCACACAAACCGTATCTGACAACTCACACAAGAGTCTTGGATGGATGAATAAACCTTTGTTTATCAGGAAATATTTCCAAAGCTTCTCTTAACCACAGCAGCTAAGTACAGCTCTGTACTTAAAACACAGACACGAGACTGAATATAGATCGTGTATCCAGTGTTTGAATATTCACCTATGTTCTCCTCAGTTGTGTTCAAAACCAAGCCGACGTTGTTAACACATATCAGCTGCCTCTCCACTTTTCTCTGTAGAACGTCATGTTTGTCTTCATTCAACATAGACGCAGTGATTAATCCAGATGGAGTGAAGCCCGTCCAGTTCCCGACCGTGCTGTTATACTGCATCGTAAACTCTTTGTTAAAATACCAGTCGACCAGATACTCCACCTGCACCTGCTCTCTGGACTCTCTGGAGTACACGGCGCACCAGAAGTCGGCATACATGAAGTATCCATTTCCATCAGCAGCACAATCTGACAGGTAAAGTAGAAAGCACACGTTTTACTCTCTTCTTTAATACTAAATATGTTTTTTTAATGTGCAGATATAGTAGGTCCATTAATATTTAATACATGGTAAGTGTGACTGGAGTTGTTCCTCATTTCCTGAAATCCTTTACATCCCCACAGTTTTCTTTCAGCTTTTACCTATTAGATCAGAAGATATTGGCTCAGAGTAATTTTTAGTCATGTTAGCAGGAAGGCTCCATGGATGGAAAGGCCACCACTTTGGACCAGACTGAAATATCTCCACAACTACTAAATGGATTGCCATGACATTTTATACAGACATTCAGGATGCATGACAGTGGTAAATATTATACCTGGCTGCTAAATATCAGCATGCTAGCATTGTCATTGAGAGCATGTTAGAATGCTGACATTAGCATATAGCTTAAAGCACCGCTGTGCCTAAGTACAGCCTAGCATGGCTGTAGACTCCTGTTTTAAATAAAAATAAATAAATATATCTTTAACTGTGGTCCAGCATATTAAAAGATAGGTTCACAAATTTTCAGGTCTGTCTTAAAACAATAGTCAGGTGCCCATATGAATGTTGACTCATGACTCCTGTTCATACTGTGGATTTTGTCCCCCATCACTTACATTGAAAGCGCATTAAGCGAGGGTGTAAAGTCCAGCATGAACAAAGGGAATAATTACAGCGAGCAAAACCTGTGTGATGGACTTGAAAAATTGTAAATATGCCCTTTTAAAACAGTCAGAGTTAATAGTTAGGACAATCCACAGAGATTTACCCATTATGTGACTCTCTCTCTCTCTCTGTGGCCACAAGCCCACTTATAGCCACCAGCACAGCACAGTGCTGCTAAGTTAAAGGTTCCTCATACTCAGATCACTGGAGTGTACGCAAAAATAAAAAAGGGGAAATTAGACGCCCTAAATCTGCAGAGATACCGATATCTGATATTTACAGGCTGCAGACTTCCTAAACACACACACACATGCCTTCTCACTTACTGTTAGTGGTATCTAGTCATGCAGGTAGTTCATGTTTTTCTTCAGTCACTGCCTTGAGTACAATAAGTTACATATGGTAATATAATAAAAAGGTCAACCACTGTAGTAGAATAAGCAATATATTCTGCTAGAATAAATGTAATGTAAGTTACATTTTATATAACATATAAGCAAGTATTCAAGTTTTTCTGTGAATCACATGGTGTAGAAAAGCGGCTTGAGACAAACAGTACTGCATATACAGCTTCTATCTATACAACATTGGACCTTCTGGGAAATCAATGTCAGTATTTTAACGTCAACGTGCTGTGCGGCCCTAAAAAAAACAAAAAAACAATGGATACAGACAAAAGGACAAAAGTAGAATTACTTACCCACCACAGACCGAGAGAAAAGACACAGCAGGTACATGAAGCATTTCATGTTGAAACTGCAGTGAGACCAGACTGTTGTGGATTCTCAACCCCTGGTGTGCAGTACACAAATGATTCTTCCCTTTCAACTACAGTTACTGTAGCCATTCACCCTGATCCTGTTTAGTCCAACCTTTTCTCCTAAAAATAAAGTTTAGAAACCACTAATTTGCAACAGTAAATGCATTTTGAAAGAACATCTCCAACAACAACATAATTAGGAAACATCATGAATGCATCTAAAAACTGTCAGTGTTTCATTTGTTTTTCCTACAATATCTGCTCATGGCCACTAAAGCGTTTTTAATGTAATGTTTAGGCACTCATAGGGAATCTTTGTTGAGTTCAGACAGTCAGTGAATACAAACTCTGGTCATTTCATCATGAATCACAACTTTCATGAACAAGTTCAAAAACTTTGGATCCTAAAACAGCATCAGACTTCACACAGGAAGCTGAAAGCAAACACCAATGAGAGAACGAAAGTAACGCTCCTCAGCTGAAGTTGACTGATTCCTCTTTTACTATTTCAAAAACTCTCACAGACACTTAAGAAGTCTTGACTCCAACTGTGTTTTTATAGTTTGTGTGGGCTTTCTTTTTTTAATGTCAGAGTTTCTTTTTTTGTATTCTTTCATTCTAAAGTGGAGGTCTGTTTATTTAATTGCTTTTCGTCCCATAACCACTGCATCTGTCTACTGCAGCAGGACACGACCACCGAACTGTCACTGGGAAACTCTTTATGTGCGTTTCCATCCTCATGTTTTAGGCGCATTTTTAATTTGCATGCACAAGAACGTCAACGCCAAAAAAGTCAAAATATTGCAAAAGAAATTACGCTTGGCTGGGGTAGAAAAGTGCAACTGGAACCTTCCCCAAATTAAAACATGAAACAAACACAAATGCCATGTTTCCATCATGTTTTCCACATTGTTTGAGGTTTGACTGCCGTTCTTATAATTACCTCATCTCATTGTGTCGTCTTCTCCTGCAATTGTTTAACGGCACCCGACTGGAGAATTAGCTCCACCAACTGCATGTCTGTTTCTACTGAACACAGTCGCAGAACCTGAATTTAAAATATTAGTGCAAAGACCCAACACTTCGAGATGCTTGAGATGCTTTCAATTAGACCTTTTCAATGTTCATACAGAGTTGGCTTTGAAAATTTACAAATTCATTTAGAGATAAGTGTAATTTAACAGGAAGAGGGGTGAAACATTGTCAGACCTTGTCTCCTACAAATTGCATTCATCTGAAACTAATATACAATTTTTGATGTGTTTTGGAATAAACGTAACGTCTGACATATACCTCAGTGAATAATCAGACAGGTGCAGGTGGATGTTTGGGTGCAGGCTGCACAAAGTACACAACTTTGACATCAGAGGCCACGGTTCATATTCTGTTTCATGCCTCTAGTTAGTTTTTATTTTTTCAATATTTAATCAAGACTACAATCCTTGTTTAAACATAACCATAAACACCAGAAGAGCTAATATTGCAGGGAATAGATGACAGAAAACATCAATGTTTAATATGTTCAATGTGAACATTATTATGACAATAAGTTGATGAGAATATAACTCCAAAATGTACTAACCGAGGCCAGTTTGGTCTATCTGAATGCAATCAAACACTAAGTTGAAGCATCAGGCAGGCGATGAGTCCTGAGGCCTGTAGTACGAAGCGAGTTCAACATACCTAGGATATCTTTTCATTATCTGGCTTCACTGAGCCTAACAATCCCGCTAAGTGCTCACACGACGCTGGTTATCAACTCGATAAATCAACCCAGGTTTTCCCAGTCAAGCCATGAAAGAGGCGGTGTTTGCAGCATGTGACCAATCACAAACATGACAGGTGTGCTGGCAGCAGAGCGGCATACTTTACAAATGAAGAGCAAACTGTAATATTAGAATAATACGAAGAATTTAAACATCATCCAGGCTGAAAGCAACACAACTGCAGCTGCTGAATGCAGGAAGGACAGCTGGTAAAAAAAACCCTGACTGTGTGAAGCGTAAATTAACAGGCTTATAATATCACTGCCCCGTCAGTAGTATTCCATTAAGTTAATGTGTTGCTTAGATGTTCTTATGGAGTGTATGACAATTTTAGCCTGATTCTTTCAGCTGCAACCACGGCGGTGTCAAATGGACTTGGGAGCAAATAAAAAATAAATATAAAAACATAATTTAGCAGTATATAGGCTTACATTCATATCTTATAAGTACAAAGCTTTAGTGCTTCAGTCAGTCTCTGTTGTAGGATGACACAGATAAGTCGGTCAATCTGACAAGAAACTATCTCTCATATAAAAAGAGATCCACGTACAGAGCTCCACTTCTTTTCTATTGGTGATGTCATTTTCCAAGAAAATTGATTGGTCAGTAGGCGGTGCTTTTGTACGCGTTGATCTGCTATCTCGAACATAACCTGCTCCGGAGCAGGTTTGCCGTGCAGCATAAGTTACCATGGCGATTTACCCCGGTAAGAAGTGAACCACCGTCGTAGTACTGAAAACCCAGAGTTGAACCTGAAGCTATCTCGCTAACCGCAAATCCCACTTCGTAGTACAGGCCTCTGGCCTCCAGGGTCAAATTCTTTGCTTTTTTTGTGCTTTGTGTTTCCACCCAGTATGGTTGATCATTCATGGTACAAGACATGTCCTGACAAAGCCTCTCACATACTCTAACTCAACCAAAACGAATCAGGACTCTAGAAACAAAACAATATTTGCATATTCATAGATTCTGGATATTTCAATGAGGAGTACATGTACTTTGTCATTTTTAATAGGTAATTGAACTTGATTTCTTTGTTGAGGGGATCTTTCAAGTTTTATTTTAGTCCGTCCACATCAGGCTCCAAAACAAGGAGAGTTATTCACAGCTGTGTCTGCCACGTTGGGCTAAGTGTGTGTTTGCGTGTACATCTGAAATAATAAGTCAATCAACATAAATTACTGACAACTATTTTGATAATTGATAAATTGTTTAATCAATTTCTAAAGTAAAAATACCAAAAATGAACAGGTTTTGGCTTCTCAACTATGAATATCAGCTGGTTTTCTTTGTCTGCTATGACAGTAAATTGAAGATCAATTGAAGCATTTTTCACTGTTTTCTGACACTTTAGGGACCAAACGATTAATCAGATTAATCGAAACAATCGTTAGTTGCAGCCCTACGTGGATAGAAAACAACAAAGGGGAAACCTGAGCTAAAAATGGGGGGAAAAAGAGATAATTTCTATAATCACAACTATGAAGCTATTACGTTAATACTGGCATGAAACAGCACTGTGAGATTCAATATAGCAATAATCTAAAGAATCACTTGATTTATTGTTTAGGCAAAGACATATTAAACCAACAACTACACAGCAGTAAGCATAATGTTGAATAGTAATCACAAAGTTCAAAATTTAAGCAACACTGTAACTGAATATTGGCTGAATCATGTCAGTTGAGCAGCTACAGAGTGACACAAACAGGCTGCGACATGAGGTTTATAAATTGGGTCGGCAAATTAGCTGCTACATCGTGCTAATTAACTCTACAAATGGCTACAACAGGACGTGTTCTGAACTCCACACAGAAAACTGTCCATGAACTTTCCACTCCTGTGGTGGCACTCTGTGACTGAGAGAAGCAGCAGGTTCTCTTGAATGTTTCACTCCTGATTTAGTCCACTAGGTGTCACTGTCCTTTCTGAAGAGAGACTGGAGTTTATGTCCCTTCACAGACCTCCGGTTAATGGAAGTCTGTGATGTTAATATGTGTGTGTTAATATGTTAATCATAATTATGACTGTCATGTCCAGCTCTACACAGTAATTCTGACAGAAGTGTCAGAAGCAATCCTGAAACAAATCCAACAGAGGATTCTTTTGTATTGAACTGAAAACAATAAGTAAAACAATATTAACAACATTCAGGCAATAGAAAACAACAGAAACTAAAGCTCAACTTTACATCGAAAGTCTGTTCCAACTGAAAAGAAAAATATCTTAAGAATGAACACAGAAAGAGTAATAACATCATGTTAGCTCAGATCAAAATCCTGTTCAACTGTAGCTGAACAAACCTGGTCTATTTATTCACTTTTGACATCTGTAATTATTAATCAAGCATGGATTCTTTACTCTGTTCTGATCAGGTATGAGGTTGTTCTACAGTAAAGTTAAAATCTAGGATCTTAATCCTGCTTTTTATTTAATTTCATGCATACATGAATACATGCAAATATACAGTATCGTACACTTGTTGGCATTAAGAAATGTAGGTATTCCTTAAGATAAAGTTATTTAAATTGAATTCAATATACGACAACAGTCTCGTATCAATTATAGGAGGCTTGTTACCATGGAAACATAGCTCTTAGTTCAGAGATGGGGACAAGATGGCTAAAGTCTTTAAGCAAGACTGTCTCTATCTCTGATCCAGTCCAGTTGGACTCTGGACTGGATTGCAGTATATTAATGAGACACAAGGTGGCGCGCTAATCAAAGACACCAGTTCTTGTTGGTAAGTGTGTCCACATCAGGGGTCAGGCTTCAGTATCGCTCTCACCTGTCTTGGCTTTTTGAAAAAGACAAAATGAAGGATTTTCTGTATTGCTGAAAACGTAATTCTGACTTCTCGGCGTCACGACCCGCCTCTTAGGCCATGACAAAGGAAGGGAAAAGCACACGGTTGAACTGGGAAATCAAACAATCACATTTATTAACTAAAATTGCAACAAAATATATAAACTCAATGTATGAAATGATCAGTTAGTAGTGTTTGATGTGTAGTGTTGTAGCCTATAGTGTAAAATAAAGGTAAGTGCAACTAAATCAAACCAAACAAAAGAAAACGTGGTGTAAGGAGGAGAGCCAGTGATGAAGCGAGAGAGGGAAGGAATGGGGACGATTGATCTTAAATGCACTAATAGAGTCCTGGCCTGCCTGGACCTGAAGGGAGACACAGAACAGAAGCAGCAGCCCAGGCCGAGACCCAAACCTTACAGGCCATGTATCAACTACTGTGTTACCACTATATTCAATAACAATCTCCAGCTTCTTCTTCCTACACATCACTGCCATCTGGTCCCCTGTTCAGCTCTTCTCAACAACCTAACCACACAGAATTCACTCACTCTTATGTTGTTATTATTTTGACACAAATTAATAATCTAGGTTTATGGCACAACACTGGTAAAATGACACAAAAAAGTTATTTTCCCAAACGTATTATATAATGAACCTGTTTCCATACCTTCATGCCAACATTTCATGGCTGCATTACTTTAAAATGAAATTAAATATATCCACATGTAAAGAAAACACCCAAGAGTGGAACAAGTGACACAAAAGACTTTATTTAACGTCATCATAAAAGTTATGTGTTTTTAGTAACTTCTGTAATTTATGTGGCCTGATCAGTGTCACATTTGTTCAAATTACTCCTGTACTTTTTTAATTTGAATTTCCAAAAAAGCTTAAAATACAATTTTTAAATGTAATTATTTTTCCCAAAGTGTAGAGAAAATATACAGTGTTCTTAAACATTTTCAGGCCTGGAAGATGAATATTCAATTTTCAGATTTTTTCCACGATTTCCCAGACTGTGGGCACTATGATTTTTTATTTTTGATGTCTGTAAATGTCCAGAGTTTTACCACAAATTGCAAACTGTATTACTGTTACAACACAAAAAGGGTCTCCCCCCCACCCCCATCCCCCCGAAGACCCTGTAAAGTTATCAGACGCGTGGCTTTACGTCAGTGTACTTGGTACTTTAACCTCTTCCAGTGCAGCTGCTGTTTGTTATAGGCTTTGAATCACGCGTTGCACAGTTTGGACCGAGGCTAAATGAAACACTTTGATCTGTTTTGTACCTGCTGCTGTCGTCACTCGAGTAACATGCTGATGAAGAGCGTCAGAGTCCACTAAACTCAGTAACGTTCTTTGATTTTGTGTCCTACTGTGCACGGACACATTTCTCTTCAGCTGTGGTAGACTGCAGAGAAAAAGCACAGCTCATGAAACGTACTAAATCAGCAACATGTTTGATAATCAATGAATCGCTCATAATCATTAGTCATTTTTAAGCAAGACTGTCCAAAGAATCACTGATTCCACCTTCAAAAAAATATGAATCTTTGCTGTTTTTTCTTAGCATTTTATGATAATTCATGGAATATCTTTGGACTGTTGGTTGGACAAAAGAAGCACTCTAAGGATGTCACCTGGCTCTGAGAATTGTGCGTTGGATCAATTAATTAATCAAGAGAATAACTAGCCAAGTTTACCCATTGTGCCTCATTGGGTTCACTCATCCACCACGATGTTCATTGCTGGAGTTCAGAAAGGTATACTTTAAGACTTTGTTGCAGCAACCAAGACACTTTGGACTCTGTGATCAGCATATCTATGCTCCCCCTCACTGTCCCAGTCCTATGTTCCCCAGCTCAATATCCTGTTAATATGAGACCTTTCAAATGGGTTTTATATTTTCAGCAATTGTTTTTTCCCTTCAAATGTTCAATGTATGTTTCCCTGGGTCAATATGTTGAAATTACAGCTAACCACCTAACAGCTTATAGCCTACTGATGTTATACTCCTCGAAACCTACGGCCTCAAATTTGCGGGAAAGACCGTTTTCTTGACTTTAGACATTGATATCTCCACACATGAAACGTTCATCTCCCTTAATCGCTCTTTTTGCAATTTGAAGATAGCCCTTACCACCTACAGCTTATACATAGGACCCTGGGAACATAGGGATGAGCCCCAGTGGGGACTTGAGTAGAGTTGAGCATGTGCAGTTGGTCTCGACCTCAGTGAGTCTAAGTGTAAAACTATCCAAATCAAACTGAAACTGAATTATCACCACAGCTAAATTAAATAATATGCACATTTAATTTTAAACTCAAGCTTAAAGATTCGTACAAGGATTGAAATATGTAAATCTTTGCTATCCATCATTTTTTAAAAGTAGGTGTTCAAATGGTGGGCCTTTTTCATTTTGGTCCAAAGCCCAGCCGGCCTGTTCATTTTCTGCAGTAGTGGTGTATTGCATTACTTCAAGGGATTTTATGAACACATCCTGTGTTATCTGGGCCTTCTCTCTTTACAGATGTAACTGCTCAAACTCTGTCTTCCTCCGACCATAAACCAGTCATATAAGATTATCACTAGATATGATATAGATTGTATACTGTTTATGTTCACTTTATGAGTCAAAGTAACTGAGCCCTGAAATGAAAGGACTTTTTCACATTATCAGTATAAACAAGACTTAGCGTCTACAGTCATGCTAGCAGCTCAATAAGGCTGTACTTGCTTTGAGCTAGATGCTAACATCAGCATGCTAACTTGTGCACAATGAAAATGCTAACATGCTGATGTTTAGCAGGTAAATCTTACCATGTTCACCATCGTAGTCTAGCGTGTTAATATGTTAACACAGAGTATAGCTGAGGCTGATGGGACTAGGCCTAGCATTATTTGACCATAAACCAAGATACTGACCTGCTGGTGGCGCTAGAAGTAAATTTAAGGGCTGAGGGGGACGTGAATGTATGAACCAAATTTCATGGCAATCCATCCAATAGTTGTTCAGATATTTCAGTCTGGACCAAAGTGATGGATATAGTATCTGATTATGTGATTAGCATACAAGCTAAACTATACGTTGTAACTGAAGCTACCGTTAGCATTGATGCTGGTTGTTTTCTTAAATGAGCGTGCTAGTTAGTTAACTGGCTACCTCGAGCAGAGCAGACGCTAGAGTTTTGTGTCACAATCTGTGAACAAATCCAGAGAAGAAAATTGTCTTCCGATATACCGTTCACCTCACATAAGCCCATACAAACCACGCAACCTCCTCTTCAAAACAAGGACGGTGCCTTGATAGCTGTCTGTCATCTCTTGCTGAAAAGGTCACTGTTGCTAAACAAACTATAAAATATCTTCAAGACTAAACTATATTGGCTTTGTGTAGAAAAAACGCATCCAAATCACTGACATTTTGTGATGTTGACAGTTGAAATGTGTGCATGAACTGCAGGTAATAGTGCTTGAATATGTTGAATATGAGCCACAACAGCCGCAAACCTACAAAATAACCAACAGGAAAGACTGGAGATAGAATATCTCCCTGTGCCAGTTTAACAAAACAAACCCTGGTTTATGTTTGACAGTCATGCAGTGTAAGCTTCCAATATATAGGCTCATGTTACACATTTACAGTACAGACATAACCCATATCAGAGGATGTCGCGATCCCTTAGAAACATTTTGTCCTACGACGCCTGCTCTCAAACAACCAGGTCATGTTGATGTCTGATTATGGAAAGAGATAATGCAATTCACTACAACATTTTTCATCACATTGTAACATTTAATTGTGTTACAATGATCGTCTCATCAATGTCTTATTGATTATTGATTTTTATAAACATAGGAACCATGTGACTGTAAATTGAAAAGACTGAATATGAAATATGAAGCTATAACGTTACAGTGCCAGTTGAGGAAAATAGGTGCGTCCTCCCTTTATTTAAAACATTGTGTCTGCACTGGTCAAACAGTAGCATACACACACACACACACACACACACACACACACACACACACACACACACACACACACACACACACACACACACACAGCTAACAAAATAACATTATCAGTTGTTGTTGAGCAAGTAGCTATTGATGAAAGTTGTTCATTCAGCGTTGCTTTATCAGTGTTTATGTCCCAGAAAGCTTGTAAATGCACAGAGCCGCCCTGACACACACATACACACACTTTATGTTACCAAAATTTAATGAATAAAATGTATATCATGACTCATCTCCTGTTTACAGTATAAGAAATTCTACATAGAATTCTCTACACTGTTTTGTTTTCAGACTCTGTTCAGGACATGCACACTGCATGATGTAAGTCATTGGTCACTGGTGAACCAGTAACTACGTGTATGCACAAAATATTGAGTTTTTTTGCCCTTATTCCAAAAAAGACAAAATTCCTACTAAGCTGTTTACATGGCTAATGAAAATGAATATTCCACTAATATTCCCATTTACATGCAGCCCTGCATACTCCGGCTGTGTTTGACATGGGTCGAAGTCCTAACATGTTGTTTGTCATGTCAAAATATGGAAAAGTGGAACAGCTGAAGCTGCTTGAGTGGCTGTTTAAAAGTAGGTGTGTTTCTCCTTCTGAACAGAAATGTGGGCTTTCCTTTAGTGCTTGCATCTCTACCCCAGCCCTGCAAACTGCTGGCTAGTTGGTTTGTTTACAACACACAGAGCTGAGAGTAAACAGGCAAGAGACTGTGTGTCGCAAAGTGCGGCATGCGCTGCATATTGCGAATGTCCTGTAAACATGTCCAAAGAATGCTGCTAAAACCTGAATAATATTGGCATATCCCTCATGTCTTAATCGGAAAATGCTAAATTCGGAAAAGGGCCTAATTTGGAATAACAGTGAAAAATGTGTGTGCATGTAAACGTTGTCACTGACACCATGCAAACCAAGGTGGAATTGTCAGCAGTACCACTGATGGCTGCTAGATGCTGGCCCCCAAAAATGGCTCTAACAGAAACCCCATTCAAAAAGTGTATTTTTGTTTTCAAAAGTCATCACGGTCTCAGTCAAATGTGTTGGGAGTCTGGGGGATTATTTTGATAAATGTTGCTCCATTAATGAGATTTTTTAATTTATTTATTGCAGGGCTGTTGTTGTATAAGACTGCATTAGTTTAAACTAGTTGTACCTAATAAATTGGCAACTAAATGAAGTGAAGGATGTGCAATCTGCATTCATAAAGACAGAATAGAAAGGGTTTAGAAAGGTTCGTCCTTCATACTGATTTGAAACAAGAACAAACAAAAGTGAAATAAAAGTACACAGTTCTCAGTATAACAGCACACTTACATAGGTTGGGACTTCTTCACATCTACTGTGCATCTTACTTAACAAACAGACCAAACCCAAAGCAAAGCATTTCCTTTGAAAGCTGTGATATCTTAATCAGTGTTGTCACTGTTGTCAGCTAGCTGGGAGTTATTCCTGCATTTTCTCACGTATGAGAATCTGGATGCATGGTTATATCATCAACAGACTGAGTAAGATTGAGAAGCTGAGTTGTATCTACAACCATGCTTTCCTTTATTGGAAACTTAATCAAATCTGGCCTGAAATCCTTTTGTTTGTAGCATGAATTGGATAGTTTCTTTGTTAATTTGATCTTCACATACAATGCAAATGTGAAAGTGATGCCATAGTTCAAGGAAATTACCCTAGAATAAAAAAAAGCCCTTAAATATGCTGCTAACAACTTCAGTACTGTTTGCATATTAATTTGTAATTTTGTTCCTGTTTCACCAGGTGGATATAAGATCCCAAGAAATAAGATATGTTCGAGGTCATTTAGAAACTGTGTCACCATTACATAGTTTGTGTCATGGTCCACGAAAGACTCTCGTTTGAACTTGTGTGTTTTTGGGTTTTGGTGTTTCCTGTTTTATTTTGAAGTTACTGTTCTCGTCTCCTTGTGTGCTTTTTACTTCCTGTCTTTGTTGCGTTTCCCTCCAGTTTTGATTGGCTTCACCTGTGTCTTGTGACTCACCTGCCCCTGATTCCCTCGTTGTCTCTTCCCTACTTATACCAGCCCCTGGCCTTTGTTCTTGGTCACGTCATTGACGTTGCTAATGTTGGTGAACCCTAGCTACCTGTGTTGGATGTGTTGGACGGTCTCCTAGTGTCATGGTCCTAGTGATTCCCTGCGTGTCTCTTCCTGAGTTCATGTGAGTTTTTGTTATTTTTTGAGTTAATAAATCGGACTTCCTTCAGTCTCCCTGCGTCCTCGCCTGTCTGCGTTTGGGTCCTCTCCCTGCTGCCTAAATGCTCATTTAACACATTCGGCAGACACATTATCATCCAACTGGAGTTCACCTTCACCTTCACATTTGCTGGTGAAGACCATGAGGTGTGGTCAAAAGCCCTGAAAAATATAGTAAGCTGACCCAGAGTTGAGATTGTTTTTGTCACACTGGGGGCTGAGGCCTATTCCAGCATGCACTGGGTGAGAGGTAGTTTATACCCTGGACTGTTTGCTAGGCTATCATCAGGCTAACACACAGACATAAACAAACACTCAAGTACTATTGCCAGGGTTCAGCTTTTTAAAGTAAAATTCAAGCACTCTAAAGGTACCTAAACCAAAAATGTCCAGACTCTCGAAGCCTTTATCATCGCATACTAACTAAATTGTGACTAAATTGTTACTATAAATACAACAAACAAATATGATGACGGGATCGTTTCATTTCAAATATTAAAAGATTTTTGGTTTACGTGAGTGATTGTGTCGATGATGAAACACCAGATTAGGTTGAAAATCAAGCATTTCTCAAGGAGTATATTCAAATTCAAGCATATTCCTAACCTTGAAAACATAACGGTTAAAATTAAGCATTTCCAAACTTTCAAGACTTTGTACGAACTCTTTATTACTACAACTAAGAACTATTAAGTACTACTATTATTGTACTTGTTACTGTCTGCTACTACTGTTGCTGCTACCACCTCATCCAAAAACCTTGTCCGTCTTCATTCGTAGTAAAGTAAGCAATGTCAGAAATGTTTAGCGGCCAGGTTAAAGATCATCTGGGTGTCTGCGGTTTATGACTGCTGACAGGGTATTGCACACCCAGTATTGTTCATAAAACACTTGAGCAGAGGGTGTTATGTAACTTTAAATGCCATTGTCGTGCAGTTTTCTTCCTCGTCTTGTGCAGTGTTAAATTAGACCCCTGTGAAGTCGGCTGCTGCATCAGTGCTGAGGTCAAGCCCAGGGCGGCGAGGCACGTTCACATCCGCCTGCTCAGCATTTCAAAGCATGGCCACAGAAAACAAAGAAAAAGTCGCCAAAAAGCTGCAATATAAGTATTGTCTTCAGAAATAACATTTGTACTTAAATTAGGACTACAACTTCCACTACAGCAGTACAACTATTGCTGCTACTGCTACTACTACTCCCCTCCTCTTACTACTAATGGTACTACTACTACTACTACTAGGATTAATACTGCTACAACTACCAGTACAAGTTAGTAAAACGATTACTACTATTGCATTTGCAAGTACAACTACTTTTACTACGGCTACTGAATGAAGTGAATAAAGATTTTTGGTTTCTAAATAAGCTACTACAAAGCTAAAAAAGCTTACTTTTAATTACAACACAAATTATTCCTGTAGATATACAGCACATCAGCCTCTTTAAAGAATGAGTAAAGCACTTCAGCCCATGAAGAATCCTGTCATTTTAATCTGGCAACTCCACAGTCCGATCATTACAAGTGGTGCTACTACAATTGCCATTATTACTGCTGTAACTAACACTAATACTTTTACAACTAAAACTATTAACTCTTCTAACTTTACTCCAACTTTAACTCAACTACAACTCTCCATACTTTTACATTTAAAGGCTGTCTTTGTCTTTGTTCAGATGTTCCTTTTAACTGCCGCACACACACACACACATTTCTGTGGCTGACCTTCGACCGCACGAGGGTGAGCCCCCGTCTGTCAGCCAATAAGGAGGTCAGCCAAGGTGCTGCTCACGTCACACGCCGGCCTGACGATGCCGAACCCTGAACTTACATCACTTAGTAATGTGGGTCAAAGTTCAACAGCAGCTGCTGCAAGAAGACAAGAGGTTTCCACACCAAGAGGACAGAGAGAGATGGAAAGAGAGAATATTACAGAATTGTTTTTTTCGGCATAAGTCATTAACAATTAAAAAGAATTTAAAAAAAATAAAGAAATCTATGAGAAAACAATGAATTTGGTGTCAATTCATTTTGCTGATTCAGAGGAAAAAGTGTAAAAAAACAAACATGCAAATGCACTTTTTTTTTTACACCTGAGAACGTAATACAGTGAAGGATCTGAACACATCACACCTGTTCATTTCAGTGTTTTAAATTTTTATGTTTCTATCCAGGTTGCATGGAAATGAGCGCTTTCAAACCAAAAAAAGGATCCATGATTTGAGTGTGAAAACATGAATCAAAACTAATTCACAATTACTTCAACTGGCCAAATGAACAGTACATACACCCAGACCTTATCACCCTGGCTTTTCCCTTTCAGGAATGAGTGGGTAACGCTTTAGATTACAGCCTGCAACGTACAGCGTAATTAAGAATTTATAATGTAGTTATTTTTAACTACCGGGTATCTATTCGGTTATTACAGAGTATTTATGACCTACTGAGTAACAATCTGGACGTTTGGGAGAAATTTAGAGAGTATGTATACTGTATCACTCTGTCTTCCCTGAAATGTCCAGAATTTTGCTCAGTTTTATGGTCATACTGTACCCTGTAATAATAGAATAGGTACCCAGCAGTTAAATAATAACTACAGTATACATCTCTAAATTTCTCCCAAACGTCCAGATTGTTACTCAGTGGGTCATAAATACTCTGTGATAACAGAATAGATACCCGGTAAAAAATAACTACAGTATAAATTCTTTGTAAAATCCCAAATTGTTACCCCCTTATTCCATAACTGTTCCCCTGTACCTACTTGCTACGTGCTGTACTGGTACACCGTAAGTACAAAAGGGCCACACTGTAACTCCGCAGTAATTACGCTGTACGTTGCGGCTGTAGCGTTACCAATGAATGAGGGTATTACAGAGAGAGACAGTGGTGAGGATAAAGCTGTCTGTCTCTCTTTGGGATCTGAGCCAACTGCCAGGTATTAGTGTTCAGCTGTGGCCAGAGGGAACCGGTTACGTAAAGACGACGTTACGTCCTGCTGCTAATTATTGATTCACTGGTGGCCTGACAGTGTTTTTCAGGTCCACAGGGAACAACTGGTTCATGCAAATAACCTAGAGGCCGGGCTCCCCCCACCCCTCCTCCTCCTCCTTCTCCCCTCCCTCCTCTTGTGGGACATCCCAGGGTATAAAAAGAACAAACCCTCTTCACAGCAGATACAACTGACTAAGAGGGAGGAACAGTCCTCAACTCTCCTGAGAACAGCCACCAGAGACACCTCAACTGATGAGGCCAAGCTGAAGGCTCTCTGCTCCAAACAAACTACTGAAGGTAACCTGATGTTCTTTCTTTTCAGCGCCACTTGTGTGTAATGTCAGAAGGGATACTGAGGTTCAGTGCAGAGTGAGAGGGGATCTGCATGGGGATGCTGCTGCATCACCCAGACTCTCTGACCTGGAAGTTGCAGCAGTTCACTGAAATGTGATATAGTGTTTCTCATGCAAAAGAGTATAAATGAGACGAAATCTAAAATCTCAAAAAAGGACTGGAGTCAAGAAAGACAGAAAATGACGTTTGCTAAAATCTGAACACTTTATTATACTTTTTGGATAATATTCCTGTGCTTAACTGATTTTATCTTCTTTCCTTTACCCTTTCTTTCCCTTTTTCATCTCTTTTCTCCTCCTGTCCTTTTTGCTTTTCTCCAATTTGTTCTCCCTCTCCTTCCACTATTTTCCAATAATCCTTTTTTCTTTACTCCTTTCTTTGCATCTCCTCTTCTATCCTTGCTCCTCTTTCCTACCCTCTTGCCTCAATCCTTTACCTCATCTCCTTTCTTTTCCTTATCACCCTCTTGCTAACTTTTCTCCTCACTCATATGATATTCTGGTCTCCTCTCTTTTCCCTTCTCACCCCTTTTTTCCCCTTTCTTTTCCACCCTCACTATAATCTTTTCTCCAGGCTTGTCCACTCCCAGACTTCCTCTTGCCTTTTCTTTCTCAGTCTATCGGCTCACTCTCTCTCCAGACATGCCTCCTCAGCTTCAGTCCCAGAACCAGAGCGGTCCCAGGATCCTGCAGGGCGATCTCAGCGCCCTCAGCCCAGCTATCAAGGAGTTTGTGGATGCCAATGTGAGTCTGTGCCAGCCCGACTCCATCCACATCTGCGACGGCTCAGACGAGGAGAACCGCGCCATCCTGACCCAGCTGGAGGAGCAGGGGTTGATCAAGAAGCTCAACAAATATGAGAACTGGTAGGTTGGCTGGGGATTAAGTTGATTTTTAGGTAGTGGCAGGGGTTAGAAATGTAGTATTTTATCAAAGAACATTTTCTGAAATTTTAGGGATCTTTTCATCTTTTTTTGGCCCAAGTAAGAGCCCCAAGTAAGAACATGACCTGGGTGAAATAAAAGATGTTGTTTGATGATAGCCTGATTCCCTATCTGGTCAGTGAAACAATTACAGATCTTCAAAGCATTTTTGACTATCAGTAGTCATAGCTGTGGTTGTGTTTGTAACTAAGTTGGAGGTAACCCAGTGCAATTGGTGGATTGCCCAGTCATGTTGTTGTTTAAGACAATGTGCATCAGTCAGTCATAAGCAGCTGTTTAAATGAATAACATACAAGGAAAAGGTCTATATTCTGACAAACCAGTAAGTCCACCTCGTTCAATCAGGTGTGAGGTTGGCATACAACTTTTGTTTGTTGATCCAGCAGTAAACATTGTGTAATAGCCTCTTTGGCATGGACTTGACACTGAAAGAAAAACATGAAATTCTAAAATGGGATCAAATTTGAATCAAAAAGAAGCCCTAACATCTTCTTACTCCCTCCTCCTCCCTCTTTCTGCCTTTTCCCTTCCATCCTTCTCACCCCTCCCTCCTCTCTTCCTCTTTCACCTTCTACCTCCATTCCCCCTCTTCCTCCTCCTGCAGCTGGTTGGCCAGGACCGACCCGAGGGACGTAGCTCGCGTGGAAAGTAAGACTGTTATTGTGACCCAGGACCAGAGGGACACGGTGCCCACACCGCTGGGGGGTGGAGTCAGCCAGCTGGGACGCTGGATGTCCCCGGAAGAGTTCGACAAGGCCATGGCTCAGCGGTTCCCTGGCTGCATGAAAGGTACTACAGAGACTCAATTAAACCTTCAACCATTGTTTTTACTGCTGATGTACAGTATGTGCAGTGCAATATGGACATACATCAAAACAGTACCAGGTATAAGATTAGGACAAGCTAAGTCACCAATCAAATTCTGTTGATTTCACATGAAAAACATAATCCAGGGGGAATCATAGGAATCCAGTGAGCAAGTACTGCTATATCAACTGATATTTTACTTATGTAACATGGGAGTAAGTTCACTAGTGGGAAGTTTAACTGTAGTAAAAAGCCTAAAAAGTACGCAGCTTCTTCACTGTGTACTCAGAGAGAGAAGAAACATTGTTGAAAATGATCAATTATCATTTTTACTGCTTCAAAAAGCTTAGCTGACAAGATTGTTTTAAGCAAAAACATTTAAAATTTTAGTGCTCAAAGTCAGGTGACTTTTCTCTTTTTCACTGATTGACGCCACGGTTTTCTGTTGCTTAGACATCTGAGAACATTCAAGTAGTGAGAAGTACACAACTGCAGTAAAACCTTGTTGTCATCTCTGACTCTCTGTCCTCAGGTCGTACCATGTATGTGATTCCCTTCAGCATGGGTCCAGTAGGTTCCCCCCTCTCTAAGATCGGCGTGGAGCTGACAGACTCTCCCTACGTGGTGGCCAGTATGAGGGTAATGACCCGTATGGGGAAGGCTGTGCTGTCCGCTCTGGGGACGGGCGAGTTCGTCCGCTGTCTGCACTCCGTCGGCTGTCCTCTACCACTCAAAAGTATGTCAACAACAACAACAACTCGTTTTTACGCCATATTCATTTAGCAGCACTAAGGCAATGCTGAATACTAATGAAAAGGACTAGTACTACTGTTGCACTTCTAGTATTACAACCACAATTACTGCTGATACCTCCTTTAGTGCTTTAGTACTCTTAATGCTACTACTGCTGCCACTGATACTACTTTTAGTATTCGATTACTATTAGTGAAAAGCACAGCAGTAACTAACATAACTACTGTTACCCTTACTGCTACAACTATGAATACTGATTATGATGCTGTCATTACTGAAACAACTACTATTACTACTGCCAAAGCTACAACAGTTGCTGCTTTAGGTATTACAACCAGCCTAACCACTCCAGCTACTGCTACTACTGCTACTACTATTCCGTTATAATTTTGTGAAGTTTTCTTCCGTCCTCCAAACACATGCTGTCCACTGATTCAAATTTACCGATTTCTCTTTCAGAGCCCCTGGTGAACAACTGGCCCTGTAACCCTGAGCAGACGTTAATCGCCCACATCCCGGACCACAGGCAGATCATCTCATTTGGTAGTGGTTACGGAGGGAACTCCCTTCTGGGGAAGAAGTGCTTTGCTCTGCGCATTGCCTCGCGCATCGCCAAGGAGGAGGGCTGGCTGGCAGAGCACATGCTGGTAAGGAATGAAAAGAAAGAAATATGTAGATATGTCGATTAAGTAAGGGATTGAGCCCACCTATCCATTTGCCCACTTCCCACAACAACCTGTCCATTCTTACCAAACCAAATGTTTCTCCTGCTCAGATCCTGGGCGTCACCAACCCTGCTGGCGAGAAGAAGTACATGGCAGCAGCCTTCCCCAGCGCCTGCGGGAAGACAAATCTGGCGATGCTCTGCCCCACGCTGCCGGGCTGGAAGGTCGAGTGTGTGGGAGACGACATCGCCTGGATGAAGTTTGACAACCAAGGTGAGGGGCTCAAGACTTTGTGAGGTTCAATTTGCCATCAGGGACATTCAAATTACAACAAAACTAATACAAACCAACCCTAATCTTAAACCTTCTTTCATTCATTATTTATATTTTCGTCCTATTTGTTCCCTTTCGCTAAAGGCAACCTACGCGCCATCAACCCCGAGAACGGCTTTTTCGGAGTTGCACCCGGCACCTCAGCCAAAACCAACCCCAACGCCATGGAGACCATCATCAAGAACACCATTTTCACCAATGTTGCAGAGACCAGCGATGGCGGTGTGTACTGGGAGGGAATGGACCAGTCACTGCCTGAGGGAGTCACCATCACTTCCTGGAAGAACAAGCCCTGGAGCTCGGAAGATGGTAAGAGTTAGTTTATTTCTTTTGTCAAGAGCTTAAGAGCAACAAAATACATATAAAGTTGTGAAACAAGTGAAACAAGGATGATAAAATTAGAGAACACCACACACTTTAAGAGTAAGGACAAGATCTTGTGAAATAAAGCTTACCTTCCTGTCTTTCTCTCCCCAGGTGAACCCTGTGCTCACCCCAACTCTCGTTTCTGCACTCCGGCCGGTCAGTGTCCCATCATTGACCCACTGTGGGAATCCCCAGAGGGAGTCCCCATTGAGGCCATCATCTTCGGAGGGCGCAGACCAGAAGGTGAGCAAGAACTGGGTGGAAAAACCTGGAAAGTAGTATACTGGAAGAATGAGAGAAATGCAGTGTGACCAAATAAGTGAGAGAAGAGAGCAGAAGGAGACAGACAGGAATATAGAAGATGACATATATTGACATATCAGAAAATAATCAGATAATCCTAATCAAATTTATGACTCTGGTTCCTTTCAGGTGTCCCTCTGGTATACGAGGCTTTCAGCTGGCAGCATGGAGTGTTTGTTGGAGCAGCCATGAGGTCAGAGGCCACCGCTGCAGCTGAGCACAAAGGTCAGTACACAAAGGAGTTCGTCACAAACACTGGATTTGTGACATTTTTAGATGACAACTACTACGGATGGATTTATGTTCCAGGAGATAACTAAAAAGATACTTACCCATTCTCTCTCTGCTCTTTGTCCTCCTTCTTTTCTGTAGGCAAGGTGATCATGCACGACCCCTTCGCCATGCGTCCCTTCTTTGGCTACAACTTTGGACAGTACCTCTCTCACTGGCTGAGCATGGCCGACCGCCCTGGCGCCAAGCTCCCCAAGATCTTTCACGTCAACTGGTTCCGCAAGAGCCCCACCGCCGGATTCCTCTGGCCCGGTTTTGGCGACAACATCCGCGTGCTGGACTGGATGTTCAGGCGGGTGAATGGAGAGGCCGGTGCCATGCCCTCTGCTGTGGGCTACCTGCCCTGCTGCGACTCCCTGAACCTCCAGGGCCTGCAGGAGGACGTGGATCTCAACGAGCTGTTCCGCCTGGATCAGGAGTTCTGGCAGAGGGAGGTGGGAGAGGTGAGGAAGTACTTCGCCACACAGGTGAACGACGACCTGCCCAACGAGGTGGCCCGGCAGTTGGAGCTCCTGCAGCAGAGAGTGAAGCAGATGTAAAGAGGAATCTCAGGAGGGAAAGGAAAGGACAGCGTGTTAGCAATTCAGAAGGAGCATGTTGGTAATTCTACAACAAAATTGTAGTAATTCTAGAACGACTTATCAGAAATTCTAGAGCATAACTTTAGCAATTCTGAAACAGCGTGTTGGTAATTCTAGAACAGAATTTTAGAAATTCTAGAACATAAATTTAGTAATTCTGAGCATGTTGGAAATTCTAGAACAGAATGTGAGTAATTCTAGAATGTCCTTGTCATTGTTGTGTTGAGGACCTATAAAGAATTCCTTTCTTCAAGGTGAGCCTTACAACTTCAGAAAAGAGGAACGATTCTCCTCTGATAATTCTTTGTACCGCTATACGTTTTGATTCTACTTGTTTTTTTCGTTAGCTAGAAATCCACCCCTTTTTTCAGATTATTGTTCTGAAAATTGCTTCTGTTAAAATTCGGTTGGGGGTGTTGAGCTGAATTATATGAACTTGTAGGAATTGTAAGGTTAAACATTCCTCACTGTGCTCATCTTAAATATGACAGCCAGATGGCACCAGTCAAGACCTCAGGTTTAAATAGGAAATGTTTCCTTTCCATCCATCCACATGCTGTCGCAGCAGCACTGTTTTAAACTGTTCTTCCAATGTATTGTCCTACTGTACGTCTGAATTTTACTATTTAATAATAACTTATTATGAGCACACATCATATGGATTTGTATGGCACAGAAACAGTAAATGAGTCCAGGTTAGCTCATCTCCAGTGTTGTTTGACCTCCGAACACGGGGGAAATATAAGTATGTTTTCTGTTCCTGACGTCGTTATTGTTTAATTTATTTTTATACACTGTTAGTATCTCTTGGTCCTGTTTTGTTGTAATCTTGAGCCCCCAAAGAGGGGAGACAACAATAAAGGTATTTAAACTTATTAGTGGTTTCTGTTATTATTTTATTGAAGAAGCATGTCATTCGTATTTCTGATATTTATAGGGCAGCACATCATAGACAAAACTGAAATTTAATTTGCCATATAGACGAGATGCAGCTCATTCTCCAGCAGTGAAAATAATAACAAAACATCCTGTTCAGCTATCACCTGCTGTAAAAATCACGGTAAACAAATTGTAATTAAATGTACTCACTGAAGTTATTATCAGAAAAAACACTGCTATCTCTCCTGTCTAATACACTCACAGTATAAGAACTAAAGGACAGTTTTATGTCTGAAGAAGAGGATGAGTGAGCGCCTTAATGCTGGGACAAACTTAACAAGTGTTTTTGTTTCTTTGAGGACCACGTAGGCAAAAGAAATGTCAGGTAAAGAAAGCAGCCAGATTCATAAGGGATACAACTTATATTTGTGATTCAACATGATAGGAGTCTGAAGCAGAATCAGGCCCAATTGTTTGCTTTGCTAGTGGTACAGTTTAGAAAAATAGAAAACAATAGAGTACAGTAGCAAAGTTGTGCTTCATCTTTCATTCGTCCTTTAGTTCTGGTTGAGGAGAATTGAGCCATTTTAGCTGAATGTTATACATTAAGATAACAGCAACCTTCCAACTTAGTGACTAGCTGGTGAACTTAGTGGAGCATTTAGCAGCTAAAGAGCCAGATATTTTTCTCAGGAGCTGGTGGAGACCAAACCAGAGCTAAAAGGAGCACAAAACTCTGACTTTAATTTGTCAGGGGACCAGAAACATGTCTCCAAATGAACGCTAATTTAGCTCCCAACTGCTGGTGAATAATTAACATGTTTGTCATTGCCACTTTATATATGATAATATGTCAAGTTTGGGTTGTTCTGCTTTCCCCAATGTTACAAAAAAAGTTAAAATAAAATCTATCAATGCAGTAAAATGTGTTTGTTGATAGCAAGCAAGCTAAGTATTAGCGTGAGCACCAGAACAAAAGAAAGTGCTGACGAGAAGACAAAATATTGAACCATATGTTAGCCTACACCAGATTACTGCTACTAAGTTTAATGTCACTTTTGAACAAAAGATAAATCAATTCAGAGAACTTTACTCACTGTTGACCACCATTTTGGAACAGCTGCGACGTGTTGCCTAGCAACACTAAATTCAGTTGTGGATGATCTGTGAAATTAATCCAGTCAGTGTGTGTTTGTGATGAACATCTATTTATCTATCCTTTACTTAAATTTAATTAAAATATTTATTTAACTTATATTTAATTAATTTTAAGAATTATTTAAAGTTAATTTAATAAAAGTTTAGTAAATGTCAAAATTAAATATAAAGTTAAAGTTAATTTACTAAGTGGACCTTAAGTTAAGATTTATTCTCAAATTATGACTATGTTTATTAATGGATGTCACAGGTGTACAACCAAGGCTACAACAAATTTGAGTGAGGACGATGTCAATCAAGCACAATCTTTCCACGCCCACACAGTCCTGACAGGAGGTGTAATCAGCCAAAATAATTAATAATAAAATAAATTAAATGTGCGAGTTTACCTTGGCCTTTAATACCTTCAATATGCTTCATAGAACAAATCCATATTTCCAATAAGACTATGTAATTCCAAGAAAAGAAGAGGGGTGGCAAAGAGTACAATACATCTATTATAAATGTATGGATAGGAAGTGTTTACATCACTGCTCCCTTGGGTTGACACCATGGATGTACTGGTTTGGAGAATTGTCCCACTGGTTCAGACAAAAGACATTTATACAATAGACTGCACATAGGGTATCCAAACTCTTGTCTCTTGTCATTTAAAGTAACTAATAATATAAGTTAAGCTTGTTTTTAACACTTATAATGTAAGTTCATACACACAAAACCACCACATATGTTAAAAACAAATTACATTAATTTACCACAACACCTCAGTGGCCTGCTGTTAGCTGGACTGTGGCTCTATGAGGACACAAGTTCTTATCCCATGGTTCACTGCAGCTCTTATGTAAGATGTGAAGATAATGACGGTGACTAAGTTAATCATCACTAACTTGTTTTTGACACTATCTGTGGTCTGAATAGTGTGTGTTCATGTACTGTACCATGTTGCTGTTGTAATGTTTTCCAGTGAAGTCTTCTAAGAGCACCGCAGACACAAACAACACAGTGGACTGTTGCATCAGGAGGGCTGATCTCAATTTGACCTGACAGATTAATAATCAGTACGACAGATTGTGCAGGAATTTGTTGTGCATGCACCCTCAACACATATCCATGTATGAAGACGGCATTAAAGAAAGATTAGAAGTCAGTGTAAAGTCTTTGCCTACCCATTTTTAGTCACCAATATCTTTTTATATCAGATTGTGGAAAGAAACACTGCACATTTCATTCAACATACAGACAAACTTAATTAAATGCAGTTGTGTTCCACAAGAACACAAGGTCTCATACACTGCAGTAAATCTATATCCAATCAAGTTATTCTTTTGTCCTTGAAGTCTTAATTTCCACCTATTTCTAGAAATAAGAATCTATATCTTAAAACAAGAAATAATAAGGAAGATCATTGCATTATAATCAAGAAAAATAAAACTTGCCTTTCTGGGAAAGGTTGAACTTTTCTTACTAACCCTAACCTTTTTCTTACTGCACTGAAAGATTTAAAAAAAAAAAAAACTTGTTTTAAGAAAACTCCAAGGATTCAAAACGACTAACTAGAATGACTAGAAAAGAGTACCGCAGAGTATCTAATATTCATGATTATGTTGTTGTATACTGTTTTATACAAAATTTTCTTACTGACACAACACATATTATAATAACAATCTGTACTGAGACAAACTGTCTCCTGTAAAAGTCCTTAGAATTCAAACTCCTCTCTACATATACTTACACAGACAGTATGTAGAGTGTGCTATTGATTGCGCAACTTGTCCCCTGCATGTTTGGTTGTCTTGACCTTGTACAATGTGTCTGTGTGTATGCTGCACCTCCGTTAATCTCTCAAAATGTGGCTTCAGCAGTACTGAGAAAAACCCTCATATATTACTTGACAGGGTTGTTTGTCTGATTGTGTTGTTAGAAACTTCTTCTTTGGGACAATGATTTACTCTTTCTGTTCTGCCACGGAGCATCTGAATGTTCTTGTTTTTTAGCAGCCTTATCTGAGGAAATAATTACCTCGCAAGCATGCAGAGCCACACTGCTACTGCGTGTCCCAAACTGCCCTGTTTTCGTGCACATTTCTTATCTAACTTTTTAAACTGTGCAGGTTATTTATTCATTCATAAAGACTTTTTTGGTATTGTACCTTATCTATTATCTTCCTTTTTATTTTTATGATTTTGTTTTATAACATTTAAGGCATGTTTATGAACACCAAGTGAAGTGTAATAAAAATGTTCCATCCACTAAATACAATGAAACTTTGATGATATGTGTGGGGAAATCACATCATTGCAGCAGAAAAACATGATTACAAAAAACCCACAACAGGACAGTCTCCTCACATCCCATAACACCTTTATAAGCTGATAATAACTTCAATCATATGTTATTTTAATAGTGCATTTTGTTTGTGACTTTAGTTTCTTGATTAAGGCTGCAGAAATCATTTTTATATTAACAACAGATAGTGATCTGACACCTGACTCTGCAGCTCTACAGCTTTTAGGTCATACTTTTGGTTTTACAGCCCATTTACTGCACATGTCTGCAAAAAAAGATCTAACAAATCCACTGTACACTTCCTCCCTAACACCAAGCAGCAGACAGACAAAGTGAGAAACTAGCTGGTGAAAAACAGTTGAACATCTAGCAGCTGTATCAGAAGTTGGTGGAAACCAAACCAGAGCTTAAAGAGCTTAAAGGAGAGTGAATATTCATTCAGCATTTCTTTCATCAGGTGGACACAAACTCTAAATGAATGATAATATTGCCCCATATCTGCAGGGTGCATGAGGTTATAAATAAGCTTCTTCCTGTTTACTTTGCAGATTATCTCACTCTGTGGAAGTTGTTTGTCACACTGAACATGACTGAACGGCAGCAGGAAGGAAAACAAGCGCTGATATCTGTAACGATGCTGACTCTGGAGTATTTATCAGCTGTAAAACACTGATAAAATTAAACATTAAAGACATGTAATTAACAACAAAGATGTGAGGTAGTTTATTTTTTCCTTCTTACATTTTCTCTTCTTTTTCTTCATTCTTTACCCATTCCCTCTTCTCTCTCACCCTTCCTTTCTTCCTCTCTTCCTTCCCTACCTCCTTGTTCCCTTCCCTCCTAGCTTGCTTCCTTATCCCAACGACCTTTGGAATCAGCTCACTGTTCAGGTTCTCGACCTACATTCTTTAACTGCCTCATTCAAACATCAGATTTGAACTTTATTAGACATCATGTTAAGTCTCCTCTGCCTAGTGAATCATAAAACCTCCAGAGTGATGTTTGTCCAGCAGGCGGACTGCCAGCCAGAGACGGACAGACAAAGGAGAGATCCTAGTTTTTGTTCCATTCACCTGCTGATCTTCATGCTCACTTTCAAATTGCTGCTAATATTTGATTCATTTGAAATGTTGGTTATATTGCCTTGTCTGCATGTATGGATCTACATCTGACAGCTGAAATGTCCTATTTTGGTTCAGTAAATCAGTGAGATGATCCTTAATTTTTTGCGACATTCTTGCGACCTTTCTCAAAAGATTGGGATCAGATCCTGACATGTGTCCTCTCAGCCTGATCTCACAGGACATTTAGACACATTAGTATAAAAAGAAATGGAACTGGTCACCAAACTTGATGACTTTTGAATCCGCACCTCCCTCTGTGACTTGACACTGGACCAGCAGACCGCAGTCTGTCTGTCTGTCCCACAAGGCCTCTACAGTAACAACAACAAGATGGTCTACAGGGAGGAGATCCAGCACCTGATGATAACCAAGAAGACCAAGGAGGTGATTATGGACTTCATAATGTATTTTCAGTGGCTCATTTTGCAGTAAAGGTGAGATCAATGGAGCAGAGGTGGAGCAGTCGTTCAGAGCTTTATAGAAAAGTGAAATAAGCTTAAAGTCAAAACATGGTCAGAAAAGAGACTTTGGAAAAGTTACTCTTTAAGGAAAAGGCTGGAAATATTCTATATTTCTCTTATTATTAGCAAATTCCATAAAAAGACCAAAACCAACAATGAACTGATTCTTCAGACAAATGTGTGTGTATCAAAGCCTGATATATCTTCTTCCTCTGTGCCATAGAGCGTCATCGTTGTCCAAAAACTTAAAACTAAATCTCAGTTGTTTCCTAATGTCTTAAATTCAAACCATATATTTTAAAGATCTACATCTTCAGTAGGAACCACTGAGCTTGGAGCTAAGTGCAACAGACAGTGTAGGGAAGTTGGAAAGTATTGAAAGACTGAAACACTCTGGGATTTGTGTGCAATATGAAATAGTATAACACCTGTCTTATACTTTAATGCTGTAAATATTAATTTGTAGAGTTTTGGCTTTACTTTTTGCTGTTTGCACTGATATGAAAACATCAAAAATGTGTCACATGGAAAAAGGAACAAACATCAGTTGGGCAGAAAGTTGCAGAGTGAACTGAGCCAGAGAGATTAACAGAAAGAGCATGCAGGGAAGTTGTGCAACGAAAGGTGGACAGGCAGTAACATCAAAGTTGAGGGCTTATCAGCTGTGTGTGTGTGTGTGTTCTTGCGTGGTGGACTACACACTGCTGCAAGAGGTGACATCACGGAGGGTCCCGCCGGACACTCACCCACTGTTGGACGTCAGCAGTGACGCTGACCGGGGTCAGGCTGTGATTGGTCGCAGCTCACAGGGAATTCCAGGTGATGCAGTGGAAGATCCTGCTGCTGCCTGAAGACTCCACACATCACTGAAACATCAGTCGTGTCTGAAATCACTCCCTGTTTAATATGTAGAGTTTGAGTGCTCGAATTCTAAGTGTGATTTTGGACACGGCCATATAGTTTAGAGACCTTTACAGTTGTAAAATCTGTCCACATTGACATACCCTGTTTTATCTGCAGACTCTCTACAATCCTGAAAATCACTTCTGGCTAACTGGGGTTATAATCAAGTCTTTAAATGATGTGTTCCCAACTTAAGTAAAACTATGACTCATTCCTTCCTTCCTCTTTTATTCCCAATCCAAATCAATTAAAAACTCAAAGCATACATTTTGGGTTGATGTCTTTTCTTCCAGGCAGCCATCAGTTTTCACCTCAGTCAACTTGCAGATATTTCACATTTTGTTTTTTTGTTTCTTTTTGGTCAAAGTTACGTTTCTCTTTGTGTGATACTGCAGTTAACAAGACTAAGAGGCTACAGTCATGCTAACAGCTCTGTGAGGCTGTACTGAGCTAACTACTAACGTCAGCACGCTAACATGCTCACAATGAAAATGCTAACATGTTTTCATGTTCACCGTCATAGTTTAGCATGTTAGGATGCTAATATTTGCTAATTAGCAATAAACACAAAGTACAGCAGAAGCTGATGGGAATGTCATGAGTTGTGCAGGAATTTTGTCATAAACCAAAGTATTGGTCAGGTTGAAATTTTGACCTGATGATGGCGCTAGATAAAAAAGTGAACTGTTACCAAAGTTATCTGAATTCATCCTGAGGGGAACATGAATGTGTGCACCACATTTCATGGCAATCCATCCAACAGTTGTTGAGATATTTCCCCAAAACCACAAATGTCAACCTCATGGTGGGGGTAGAGAAAAAACTCTGGGGATCACCAAAGTTAGTGGTCATCCTCTGGAGAACATGAACATCTGTACAAAAGGTCATGGCAATCCATTAAACAGTTGTTGAGATATTTCAGTCTGCACCAAAGTGGTGAACCGACATCGTTATACCTCGAGCCAAGCCACCAGTCTGTTGGTCTGTTCAAGGACACAAAGAACACTTTCAGAGTTGGCTGATGAACGAGAAACAACCAAAATCACATCATCCTTTTGTACAACTTCCACGTTTCTCTTCTGGAATTTTGTACATGCAATGCGTCCTTGAACGCACCACCAAAGAGAGTTTTGTGACACCTGACAGAAATGTATCTTTGACAAAAAATAATGTGAAACGCTGATTGATTTCTGATCTCAACAAAGTCTTAAAAAAATGATTTTCATAAAGTAGTTAAATGAGTCCCTTTGGAAAATAGTCAGTTGTAATGTTAAGTATAAATCAAATTGTAGTGGGCAAAAATATTTAAAACCATTGGTATAGTGGGTTAACTCGGAAAATGGGGGAGCAAGGAATGGGTTTATAAAATCACTCGAATGATCCCTGAATGATCTTTGGAATCCGTTTCAGTAATCAACCCACATTTTTTCATCACTTCATTCCTCATCCCATCTCCACTTTACGACACAACAGTAACTCTTGCAACCTTTTCATCTCCTTTGCCAAGTGAGCCATAAAACGACCTGAATAGTGTTTGTCCAGTGAGAAAACTGCCAACTGTGTGGCAAGGCAGAGAGACAGATAGATAGTAGAGTGACAGAGAGACAGATAGATAGTAGAGTGACAGAGAGACAGATAGATAGTAGAGTGGCAGAGAGACAGATAGATAGTAGAGTGACAGAGAGACAGATAGATAGTAGAGTGGCAGAGAGACAGATAGATAGTAGAGTGGCAGAGAGACAGATAGATAGTAGAGTGGCAGAGAGACAGATAGATAGTAGAGTGGCAGAGAGACAGATAGATAGTAGAGTGGCAGAGAGACAGATAGATAGTAGAGGCAGAGAGACAGATAGATAGTAGAGTGAGTGATTTATGACCCCGCATGGGACCTTACTTTGAGGTGAGAGCTGACGTAGCAACTTGGCAGGAAGAGAAAAGAGTGTAATGCAGTTTCAACTTGTTGAGTAATTGGAATCTGATCAATAAGTGGCTCAGATCCATCTGGCTGTGACTCAGTCAGGCAGCAGCCAGCTGACACACACTGACCGGGTCACACCTGCAGCTCACCTGCTGAGAACAGAGTGTTTATGTCTGTTAAAGTCTGTAAGGGAAAGTACACCAGACTGCATTTCAAGTCCAAGACCAAATCCAAGTCAAGTCACAAGTCATTCCAGACAAGTACAAGACAAGTCTCAAGTTACTGTAAGTCCAAGTCAAATCTTTGTTTTTTCTGATCAAGTCTATTGTCAAAGTCCAAGTCAGGTCTCAAGTCATTCCTGACAAGAGCAGGACAAAGTATCTTAGGATGAGTCTCAAGTCCTTGAGGGGAAGTTCAAGTCAAGTCTCAAGTTATTCTGAATCCAAGTCTTCAAGTCTTCCAATCAAGTTCTTTTGAGATCAAGTCTCGAGTCAAGTTATTCTTGTCCAGATCAAGTCTCACGTCAAATCCAAGTCGAGTCTCAAGTCTCAAATCAAGTCTCAAGTCATTCCAGACAAGTCCAAGTCATGTCTGTCAGATCAAATCTCAAGCTGATTCTCAAGTCCTTCAAGACAAGTATAAGTACATGTCGAGTGTCTCAGATCAAACCTCAAGTCCTTGAGAGAAAGATTAAGTCAAGTCTCAAGTTATTCAGATAAGTACAAGTCAGTTCTCAAGTTATTCGAAATCCAATTTAAGTCTCAGGTTTTTCAGATCAAGTCTCAAGTCAAGTCATTCTTGACAAGTCCAAGACAAGTCTTGGGGGTTATAACTGTCTGTTTACAAAGGTGTGATCAAGTAAAGATCAAGTAAAGATCAAAGTATAAACATATAGCATACACAGTATCTATATCTATACATCTGCTGATATGTATGCATGTGTTCAGTCAGTGCTTTATCAGGTGAGGTAATATAATGATTACAACTGATATCAGGCTTTATCTCTCCCTCCAAATTATCTTTACCTCCTTATCTATCTCCCTCCTTCCCTTCCTTGATTCCCTCCATTCAACCTCGTTTATTCAAAATCTCCACTCTTTCCTTCTCTTTCCCTTCTTTCTAATCTTTCCATCTCTTTTCCTCTTAAAGCCGTTAAGTTATTATTAACAGCTATTAGTCCTCATCTTTCTCTCTCTCTCTCTCCAGTTTCTTTCAGGATTTTTTTTAACAGAAGAACTTGACATTGAGCTGATAGATAAAGTGTTTGGTATATATATTCTGCATATATATATTTGTCAAGCAATTTAGTTTTTGTTGTACGTGTGTTCCTAATGGGATACTATTAGTGTGTGTAATACACTGCATATTTGGATATTTTGTAGAGGATCTGAATACTTCCTCCATCACTGCTGGTGGTAAAAGTATCAATACCACACAGTGAAAATACTCCATTACAAGTAAAAGTACTGCATTTTAGGTACAGAAGTATTATCAGCAAAATGTAATTAAAGTATCAAAAGTAAAAGTACTCATTATGCAGAACAGGCCTTTTTTCAGAGTGTTTTATTGCATTTTCATCACCTATGCTTGAACATGAATGCAGCATTTTGATGTCAGCTGATCAAGGTGGAGCTGATTATTTTATGTGACGATCACATTGTGTTTATTCCTTGAAAGAAGTGAAAATATCTGCCAGTCTGGTTAGTTTATTTCCAACAGAAATCAACTTGTTTCAAGAACTTTATAGACACGAGTGTGAGAATATTCGAAGAAGACAATGAGAAAAACGTCACCTTATTCTATACATTTCATAAAACTCTTTAAAAAAAACAACTTTGAATTATCTCACCACAATAGCAGATTTTCTTTTTTTACTTGTTTTAAGAAAATAAGACTTTTAGACACAAAATACTTAACAATGAAGATCTTTGCAGTGTGTGCAGTATGTAAAAAGTTCATCTACAAAGTACTCCAAATCCCACAAAAAAAATAAAGAAATAAAAAAGCAGATATTTTGACTTTGACATAGTGTACAGGATGAGCACAGGTGTAATTCATAACATTAACAATGACTCATTTCAACTGAGTAACAGTAACAGTAAGTCATGCCGGTGAGCCTGTGCAAGAACAATGCCAGGAACACCTTAAGTGAATGCAGTCGTGTTAGTGTTATTATTTACACTTGTTCTTTTCCTGCTATGACATATTGAAATGTCTGCTGAGAGAAAGAAAACAGGGAGGGACACAAATTAGCAGAGGTGATTAAATAATAGACTCCTGCTTTGTGAAGAAAAGAATCTATTAAAAAATCATCATATTTTATGAATTGATTGTTTCTTACATTTTTAAAATCTTGATTTGCAAAGTACCCACTAACTACAGTTGTAAAAAAAAATGAGTAAAAAGTACAATAATTCCCTCTGATAGCGTTGAGTAGAAGTACAAAGTAGCAGAAAAAGGAAATACTCAAGAAAAGTACAAGTACCCCTAAAATTGTACTACTGTAACTACAGTACTTGAGTAAATAATAATAATAATAATGTAAAAATCAGAAAATCCAAATGAAGTCTTGTTCATTTAAAGTCACAATGTTATCAGAACCATGTACAAACAAATCCTGAGGAATTATGGGAACCTTCAGTCTCCCTGCATCTCATGTGAGCCCTGACTGATTTGAACACAAATATAAGTGAAGTGTGCCACCTGCTGGATGCTGGCTGTTATTATACAGATCACAAGTGCAGCGGTGGTATCCAGATCCTTAACTTAAGTAAAAGTATTTATACAACACAAATGTACTTTCCACCACTGTTGTATTATTTAGAGGGAAACATTTCTGACTCAAGCTCTGCTGATCAGGATGCAATATGTGTTTGTAGTACCACATGATACTACTGCATACAAGTATCATAATGTAATGTATAATAAGGAGGAACTTCCTTTTCCAGGGAAGGTCAATCAGCACAAAACATGAGAAGCTAGAAATACAAGTATGTGAGAATAAATCCGTACATATGTGAGAGTGACATTATTTGTATGTGAGATTATAGTGTATATGATCACTTGGAAAGAACAAGTTAAGTTTACTAACCAGTTTTGTGTTGTATGAACCGCACAAAATTAAGTAAGTACAATTACATTTTAAGTAAAGTTTAACGAGATATAAAGTAAGCTTAAAATTAATAGTTACAATTGTCTTTTTCAAGGCAACCGGTTTCCTAATTTTTTTTCAGCTCATTCAGAGCGCTGCTGCCAGACTTCTAACAAGAACCAAGAGAACTGAGCACATTACTCCTGTTCTTAAATCTTTACTCTGTCTTACTTACACAATAGATTTCAAAGTGCTGCTGCTGGTTTGTAAAACCCTCATTAATCTTGGGCCAAAGTACATCTCTGATCTCCTTGAAGAATATAAACCCAGCAGGGCCCTTCGATCTTTGATCTCAAAACAGGGTGAAGCTGCTTTTAGATGGAACCACCTCCTGATGATCTCAAATGCGCCCCAACTTCAGCCACTTTCAAATCTAAATTAAAAACTCAGCTGTTCTGCTGTTCCTTTGCTTGACTGGTTTCTCTGTTGCACTTTTATTTTCTTGTTGCACTGGCGACTCACAACTTATTACTGCACTGTAACTGTATTTTATTTCATTTTAAAATTTTATTTTATCTTAATTGATTTTATTCTTGTTTTGAATGTCATTCTAATGCTTTTCTTTGCCTATTTAAAACACTTTGAAATGTGCTATATAAATAAAGCTGCCTTGCCTTAAGTAAGATCAACTTGTGAGATTTTCTAGTGTATAAATGCATGAATGAAAACATGTATACTTTTTGTCCATTTCTTGCAAACTCAGTAGAAAAGTGAACCCACAGCATCCTACACATACAAACATGCATACTGCTGACTGGGAACAAACAAGCTATTTCCAGTTTGATGTATAAATGTGACTTCTAATTACATCTAGTCGTTCCAGAGGTTTTGAATTCCTCTCAACTCATCATGCGAGTTCATAAATTAAAACTGCAACTGAGAAACCTTGTGAAAGTTTATCATTTTGGATAAAACACAAAAGCAAATCACCCTTTTGGTTCAGTGTGCCAAAATGAAACACTGAGAACCAACAAACAAACAAATAAATAACCAGAGGAGACCCGGACATATTTATAAAACTTTTTTATTCATTTTTTAAATCGAAGGCTAACTGAAATGTGTCCGATTCATACCATGTTCTGTGACAACAACGATAAACCATTGTCTTCTGTTTGGAACAAACAGAGAGGAAAATAACAACATAACAAACCTTGCAACACGTAGACCATCCAATATAAATTAAAATAAACTGTTTTAATACACAAATAAGCAATTATTATCATCGAGAATAAGTAGGCCTCTATATAAGAATGTGAGCCATGCTGTGACAGATAACAGACTGGATTTAAACCCTGATCACTTCAGCGCTGGGTTCGTCTTCCTTCCACTGCACTTCAATGGAAGAATTATGAGCCTGGCGCTAAATGTGAATTCAGGGGAACCCGACGTTGTTTCTACATAAACAGATCAGGGTTCCTACACATTTTATCTGACACCTGGTCTTGACTGTATTTAAAGATTCACACGGATCACTTCAAAGCGTTTCTCAAACATCAGGACCAGCTGCATGTAGGAATCCTGACCAGAACAGACTGATCTATTGTACAAGTCCCACATTTAACATGCTCTGCAGGATAAAACTCAACAACAGGTGGAAGACTTCTACAATAGTGACCGCAGCGGACTAGCGTCAGAGTGCTGCCGTGTCCTGTAACATATCGAGGCTTGTTTGAATATGCACACATACATACTGCAACCAAAAGAGAGTGTTTACTTATATTTTCTTCAACATTGTCAGAGGAAAGGCGCCGTGCAGCGCTGATTCAAAGAGCAGAGCGAGCAGGAAAGAACACAACGATGCAGAATGAGCAAAAACACAAAAGGGGGAAAACAGTTCCTTTTACACTTTCTCCAGTCTGCTCCAAGTGTTAATGGTGTTCTTAGTTCTTAATGTGTTATTCTTCTTCAAGTTCTTATGCGTTATTGTGTAGCAAAAATACTTGTCTACAGGTGAACAACAGCGTTACAGGAACTGGAAAAAGGCATTTGTAAAGCAAAGTGTTTGCCCAAAAATAATAAAAAAAAACTGTCAAAGTTCAAGTCAGGTGTAACTCTTGTCTCTTTTTTTTTTTTCTCAGCGACAAGAGTCTCGTTTAGGATCATTCCTTCTTTGGAAATGTCTTTAATGATGCTGTGGACAGAAAAATGAGCTGTAGTTTGAGATCAGGAGGCCAGAGACTTTGACCAAACTGAAAAACATGGCAGCCACGTTGGCTCTGCCATCATGTTGCGTTCCATTAAATGTCGGAAGTAAAACAAAAGTCCCAGCTGGTAGGTCGTAGTTCCTTGACACCTTAACCTTAAGTTGAAAAAGTAGAAGAAACATGACCGTTTCTTTAACTTCAAACACCGTGCGCCATCCAACGGCTAACGTTCACACAGGAAGTTAGTAACTGAACTTCAGATGCAACTGAGCTTTTCGTCCGTTAGCGCTCTGGTAATTTGATGCATTTAAGGTCATGCTATGCTAAAAATACAGCCTCAGTGATGTTGACGTTAACAAAGCGTCTGACTTTCGACATCTCTGGAACGCAGCAGAAGTAAGTAGTTTCATTTTTATGGAAGCCCATGTTTGCCAGGAAAAGAAAGAAAAGCTTAAAATGACGAGATACTACTTCAAACTCTTGAATTAGTAAGTCATAATTTTGAGTATTTTTGACAAATCTCACCACAGGAGCCACTTAGTAGCTGTTCTGGAGCTTTCAGTTGTAGTTTGTCCAGTTGTAACAGAATTGTAGATGTTCACATTTACATTTTCTTCTGAGCGCATTGAGGACTTTCAATCTCTGAGTATTTTTTTTTTTTTTTTTGTCACATTTAATCAATTCTTTTTTCTCCTTTTCCTGCCGTGAATGGGCTTCCATACATCATGGCCATGTACTGAGAAGTTTGTTATAGATATTGTGGTACTGTCTGATGTCTAAGCGTCACAAGGCAACAGTATTGGAGGGGTTCATTGCACTAGAACGTGTTTTACAGACGGACAGAAGTCTCCGTTGAGCCCGGACGCCAGAAGGCACACATGTAGACGCTGGGCCGGGCGAGGAGAGGTGATGATTACGGACGTAGTGGACGAACTGGGTTACCAGGACTCGATGTTTACATGCACAAAGAATTATACTTGAACTTGTAAGTGCGTGAGCAAAATGTGCTCAAAAATGTTCGCGCCTCAGACGACCTCAGGACTGAATGAAGTGCACAAGTGAGTGTACATAGGTGGTTTGCACAAATTTAGCTAGCCTAAACACAAGTTGTTCTCAGGTGTAAGTACGTAAAAATGCCGGGGATTCATCGCTTTCACCCCCGGACAAATCGCACCGTTTGCTCTTTAAACTTGAAAGGGCACTTAAACGCAGAAGTACATTTTCTTGTATTTACACGTCCTCCCAGTGATCTGCAGCTTTTGTATGTTAGGTAGTTTTACACTCTCAAAGTTGGTCTTACAAATGAAAAAAAAATAAAAATTGTGTGAAGAAAAATGACCTTTTTATGTTCTCAAGTGAATAAACAACAATAACAACAACAATAAAAAAAACGTACATTTAGCACACTACGTTAAAATATGACTAATATTATCAAAAAGGCAAATAGTAGGTGTATTGCAACGCTCTCTGCGGCATCACTATCAAAAACATCTATCTTCATCATCCTCAATCTCATCATCATCATCATCCAATCATCATCATCATCTGAGACAGTAAGGAGGCGTGGCCAGGGATGATTGACAGCCCAAACTTGCCACTCACATTTTGCCCGTCTCAGCATAGCCAGGCACACTTGTACGACATAGCAACGACAATAAACAACGGAAGGGGCGGTTGGAGAGGAGCTCTGTTATTGGACAGCAGGCATCTCTAGGGAACAGGAAGAGCTCGTAAAGACAGGAAGAAGAAGGAGGCGGGAGGCAACTCTCGAGGCAAACCATGTGTGTGCGTAAGTGTGTGTGTGTAAATGTTTTTGCTATCTTGTGTGGTCCACAATAAGAAAAAAATGTATGTGGATGAATGAAAGTGCACCTGTGTGTGCGGAAGGTCTGGTTCTCAGGTTAGTTTGTTTAGTCTGCTCTGTGTGTATGTGTGTGTGTGTGTGTGTTTAGTTTTAGTCTAGACAGCTGGAGGTCTTTCCCAGGGCGCACACACACACACACACACACACACACACACACACAGTGCTCTGGGAAAAGACATTGTCTGCCGACTTTACAAAAACACTCTGCTGTAACACTGCCTTCACGCTGGCTTAAAGCAAAGAGAAAGCTGCGACCAGCTCAGACAGATACAGATTATTACTGGCTTGGACTCGTTTTAGGAGACAGACACCTGATTGGTTTCATATGGGAACAGCAGTTTATGTGGATTTCGATCAATCGAATTAATACAGTTCTCACGCGCAGATATGTTTGTTAAAAGAGTTATTGGTCGCTGCTGTCCATACTGACTGTGAATAAAAATACATTAGAAGCACAATCTGAAGATGGAAAACATCGTTCTGGTAGTCGTGTGTAGGTTTACTGTAGGTGTTTTGTCCCAGCAACAAATGCGCTGTAAGTTTGGAAGATATCCACTTTGATTTGTCCATCTTAGCTTCAGCTGAACTTTCAAGAATCTTTTTATGAGGAGGAATGATCGCAGCGACCAATAACTCTTTCAGCGTATTCCAACATATGGGCATGTGCTCATTGTTCCCAGGATTTGAATTTTAAAAGGAAACACTAATTATTATGTCGTTGGTTCCCATTGGTTCAAATCTGCTGTCACAGCCTTCTGCAGCAGAGCGGTTATTGTGCTTTGCCACTACATAAAAGAAGAGAAAACTGAAGGGATGTTAAATGGTTAAAGAAAAGCAGAAGCTCAATGAACACTGGTGAACAACTACAACTGTCATGTCATGTAAACATACCAGTGTGTATGTGTAGGTAGTGCGTTGTATCAGCATGTAAAATGATAAGCAAACGTGTGATTTGAGCCTCTGAAGGAGTTTTCCCTCCTCTCCTCCCATCTTTTTTTTTTTTTTTTGTATCGTCAGCCAGCGCAGGTTTCCCTGAAACGAGAGATTGATCCTACACTGTTTTATGGCTCATGACCTGTAGGTTAATACTTTAAATTAATATCACTATCATTTGTTTCTGCTCTGACGCCCTGATCAGAGCCTGTCCAGCCTTCTCATACCCGCTTCAAACCCTCCAGTGTAGGAAACCAAACCATTTTAAAGAGGAAACAGCCCAGTCCAAACACAAGGATAATACTGGTGGAGGAAAGGGAAGGTCAATAATAAGTTATCTAAACTTGAATTGGGACCGGGCCCATAATCTCATTCTGAGGTCAAAGGTGATTCATACTTTGATTGATCCACTCACCACTCCTTCAGCTGCTTTGGGTCAAGAGATTAATTTCTTTATATGATGACGATTTTGTTTTACTTCAAGTACTCGTCATTAAATATAATATGGCAGTGCAGCACAGGAACAAAGGAGAAAGAGAGACAGTAAACAAGACAGAGGGAAGGTGAATCGCAAAAAAATGACTTTTGATTATTTGTCTTTTTTTGCATCACAGACGTTTGAGGAAGGATTCATACAACAGCAGAAAACTTCCACTGTTTTTCTTAATTACTAAAACTCTGATAGGAGCAATATTCTCCATGTGTCTTTTAACAGGGACAAAAATCAAATTTTCTGAGAGTTTGTTGCTGTTTAGAACAGTTATAGTCTGTCGAGTCACCGAGCTAAGCATCTGTTTTTCTGGTAAATAAATTACCTCAATTACCTCTGTTTTGAAGATACTGTATTTCCAGAATCCTCCTCAATCTAGATCTAATTAGATCTAGATAAAAAGGATTCTGTCTGCTGCACGATATAAATTTTTTTTAATTGTCATTTCTGGTTACCATCTTTGTTTGGATTAGAAAACAGAGTCGGGAAACAGCTTAAAAAATCATTTTTATCGTACAGCGGACTAAATATTTTTATCCAGATGGTTAGAAGAGTCAGTAAGGACTCTGGAAATAACTTCAAAATACTGGTAAGTGTTGTTAAAGGACCTTCTGGTCTTTTCAAAGATCACCAGGGATTTATCTTTTCAGAAAAACGGACACTTAGCTCTGTGACTCTGACGTAACACTAATACATGAGGCACAAACTGGTGCGCCGTACATTCAGCCTTACACGCCTGTGATTCGTTTGAGAAGGAAAGAAAAGATTAAGGATTTAAGGATTCACTGTAGCAGATTATATATATATATATATATTTTTGGCGTTTTAACTCTCTCCTCTCCTCAGGTTTCAACGTTAAGCTGACTCAGCTTCAGGAGTTTTGGCTGCGGTTTGGTTTGGTCCCTGTGGAGGGCACTGTTGCATAAAGGCTGGACACTAAAGGGAGCTGGCTTCATTTGGGCCACCCTGGGGTACCCTTACATCAAAATTAAGACAACTGGCACACTTCAGACCACCGGGTTAAAAGAGTGGAGGTCACACTTTTCATACAAGCAGCTTTAGAGAGCTAAAGTTTTCACCTTTGTTTCTACACTCTTAAAGAGACGACAAAAGACGAGTTGCTATTAACACTCGTGTCACTTTTCAACACTTCACTGTGTCTAGTTTGCGACAACCCATCTCGTGCTGCGTTCAACGCACAAAGAGCTCTGTTCCAAAACTGAAATATCCACCATCGGAAGAAGAGGTTAAAAAAAAAAAAAATTACAAATAATTACTTTTAAAAAGGACACAAGGTCACTTGATCTTTCAGTGAGTCAGTCATTACTCTGGCTGGGTATTGAACCTCGATGCTTTTTTTGGTGCCGACCGAAACGTGTCCACAGCACCGAGTATCGGAAACTGTCAAAAGCTGGTATTGAATGTCTGGTCTTATTTACTTATTCTTTGTAAATATAGTTCCTGATTTAATTAAAGTTCTTGTACTGCTGCTTGCATAAAGAACATTTAACATTTGAGAAATGAAAAGAACAGTTTGTAGAAAAACACATCTATATTTCTCAGTAAGTAAGGTATGGAAAATGTTGGTACTGGTACTGAAACTCTGGGGTCTTACTGGTAATAGTATTGAAAAACCTCAAACGATACCCAGCCCTAGTCATGACTATTACAGATCATACAGAGTTCACAAGGATAAATCAATGATTCCAGGTGGTGGGGTTATGATTTGTTCTCCACTTGAAGGATGTTTAAGGTTTTGGAGTACAGCTCTTTGCATCTTTTAAAAGTACAGCTCTAAAGGTTGGGGAATTTAACCTAGATTATTAAAGGGTTCTTCCGTAGTTTTTAAGTTTTATCACGTGGCAGTGAGCCGAGGCCGGCGCTGGCTGACAGAAGATTGTTGTCTCTTTCCTGGTGCAGTAAAGTGCTCAGAGATGCCTGCAAGAGAGAGAGAGAGACCTACCAGAGGGACTGTCTGTGTGTTGAGAAGGCAGGAGAGATGCAACCTTAAAAGAAACTAGAGACGTGTGACCAAAACATGTTGGTCTAATATGTGCATGTCGGTGTGTGAGGCCACAGCAGTGCACAGTCAGTGTATCATCCCTCAGTCAGGGCCTGCAGGGCGACCTGGCTTCCTGCCTGAGTCGTGCGCTACAGAGGTGTCACTGGATCTGCAGTGTTTCAACAAAAATTCTGACATTCAAATAAAATAACACACAGCAGGATTAAAAACTAACTCTACTACATCTTACTCTACTTTACTCTGTTCTACTGTTACATTACACATTGTCTTGATTAGTTCAGACATTTGATCGTTTGATGTGAGCAAACTCGTATGTGCTTGGCTTGTTTGGTCGAGGTAGTGACAGCCAGCTTTGGGACTGGCTAACGATTCGGCCAATAGAGTTTCTGATTGGGCCCACAGGTTTAACGCTGACTTGTGATTGGCTCACGGGACTTGGACATTTGCATAAACAAGGGATTTATTTATTTATTTATTTTTTATCAATGGTACAGTAATGGTTGATCCAAGTCCGTTGAGCCAAAGTCAGAATCTCCCCATGATATGTTATCGTGATACTGGCTGCTGTGCACTGAGCTGGTCCGACCCTCTGGTAAGCCCCCTGTGGTTTCAGGTCTCTCTCGATCCGTTTACACCTCAATAGACAGAGCTCCTTCACAATAAAAAGTCTCTCTCACACGTTTCATCTGCGCATCCTAAAAAATAGTGCAATTCTTATCAGCAATTATATAAATAACTCTAAATTCGTGCTTTTTAAGTTCGCTCTCGGTTTGCATACATGTGTGTATATATACTCAATCTGTAACGTATATACATGCCAACATGTATGTAGCAAAATGTTCAATGTAAAAGTTGGCACCCCAACAGATTACTGATGTTTGTTTCTTTTTCCAAAACTAGACAACATATAAGACAACAGAAAAAAAAAACCTTTACTCATAAGAATCTATCAAGTTTAGAAAAATACCCCTACTTTCTCTGTTTTCTCTCTCATCAATCATATTGTGGATTTTTTTCTTTTCTTGAACTTGAACTGAAAACCTTCCTTAGAAAACATAAAATTAAAATTAAAAAAAGACTAAAAAAGGATTTTAGCAACAACTCCTGCATCGGTTGGTCGACATAAGGCAGAACGTTTAGCTCGAGGACTTTTAGCACCGTGCTACAACTGGCAAGCTAGTTTAAGACAACACTAACTAAATCTCAACTCTTTCTGGAAATATCCTAATGTGCTAACATGTCCCAGTGAAACAGCTAAAGTCTGGTGCAGGAGTCGCTGCCAACGTTGGATTGTGCAGTCGTGAACGTGAAAAAGAACTAAATGGAGTCAAAGCAGCGAGGGGGATTATCACTAGAAAACAAAACAAAACCTGGAAGAAGAAGATTGCAACATTTCGTCATTTGCCTGGATAGAATTTTTTTTGTAAGCGCGAAAAAGACGAACAAACAAAAGGTTCTATAGAAACAAACAGAACAAGTAAATATTTATAATGACTGAAGACTAGTTAGATCAGTCTAATAGAGGAGTGATGAAGTGGAGGGAAAAAGGAGGCTTCTGTCTCCACCCTTCCCTTTCCACCTTCAGCCCTTCTTCTCTGACATCATCATCGGTTCATCTGAAGTGCTCCTCAGACAGGAAGTACGAAGCTGTGGAACAGGAAGTACCAGATTTTCTCCTGCAACTGTGCTCTGCAGGAGTGATGTGGTTTCCAGGTGTTCTTACCTAACGAGAAGCCGTTTCCTAGTCCTAGCCCGATCCATGAAGTGGGGAAACTGTGAAACTGACCACATGTCAGCTACAACTACAACTAACGTGAACCAGCCCTTTAACCATTCAGAGTGGATTTTTACCATTGACCAGGTTGTTCCTCATTTGCTACTGACCATTTCCCAAGTGGCGAGCAGACATAATCCTGGTTTTTCCTGCAGGCTAGGAATAAGGAAGCAGTACTGTCACACCTGCTGGGGCTTCTGGGATTTCTCCTTCGTATTCCTTGCATTCCTGTTGTCCACACTTCCTTGCTGCTGAGGCGGAGGTCGGAGCAGACCGTGTATGAACGAGGACGGTGGTGCTTGTGAGGACGAAACAGTCCGATGGTTGTGGCCAGGGGTCAGGGATGTCGGGTGGTAGTAGTGCCCAATCACCTCGCTGTAGGCTGGCGGAGCACCTTCTACTCGAGAGCCCTGCTTCTGCTGCCGGGACAAGGTCTCCTGGGCTTCTAACACACTGATGCCCGAATGGACACTCGGAGGAGGGGCCTGCAGACTGGAAGCAAAACAACAAGGGTCAAGTCACCTTGAGAACTGAGAAGGGTGTGATTTCAAACACAACAAATGGCTGACAACTTCTCTATTGTTACCTGGCCTGCAAACAGGAGCTGGACAGGTCGAGGGGGTGGGAGTCAAACACTGTTCGGTTGGGCGGCGCTCTGACCGACTCGCGGTTCAGCTCCATCTGTTGCTCCGGGTCTCGAAGCTGCAGGGTGCAGGGGCCCTGGTACGGCGGTGGCTCCTCCCCGTCTGAGAGGCAGATGGTGGGGGGAAGATCGATGAGGCTCTGGGGCAGGTAGGGATATGTCGGCTGGAAGCGACTCGGGGCGTATGTGTGCTGGAAGCGCTGCGACTGGAGAGGAGGCTGGGACTGGGACTGTGCGTGCTGAGGCTCCCGCTGTAGGTAGGACGAGGGGACCCCTCTGTCTGGAGGGCGTGGGTTGTACACCTGGTGCTGTGGCGAGGAATGACATCAAATTACTGCTGTGACATACTAAATAACTTTAAACTGTTAGTTAGAGCAGTTCTTGGTTAATTTTGGTGATTTCTGGTTAAATGAAGAACTCACCTCATTTAGACCACTGTTTGTCCCCGTACCCTCAGAAGACCACAGACCTCCCTCCTGAGAGAGAGAGAGAGAGAGAGAGAGAGAGAGAGAGAGAGAGAGCATCTCTTTGAGTTGGTCTGTTGAGTAGTTTCACTTAAACCTACTGACCATATGTATTGTCAGCAAATACAGTATTGTATTGCATGTCAATAAAGCTGATTTAAATAAAACTGACAAAGAGAAACAGAGAGTAGTATGAGTATATGTACCATATTTACTCCAACAACATACTATATATGCTATTAAGTCTACACTATACACTACTGTTGATACTAATTTTAGAAGTTAGTATTTCAAAAATATATTTATTGCATCTTTTTGGTGTTATTCTGTTTAATTATGACAGACAGCATGTACCAACATACATATATCAAGCTGTGACTTCAAAATGCTTCTTTCCAATACAATTTTACTTAGTAAAGTAAGTTATTGTAATTTTTCAAGGGAGTTATTAGTTTATATCTTGTTTTCCCTGCTGTTGGACAATTTTCTATCTTTTTCTGTTGTATGGTGCACTGTGGGACAACTGTGTCCGTCAAAACCACATTTTAAAATCAAGCAACTTTAGTGTTACTTTAGCGATGTTGACATTTTTATTTCTTGTGAAAAACTATGTACAAAAAACTAGTTTGTTTTGATGTTGTGTATAGCATGTACATGGAACACAGCTGTTTTTTTTTTACTGTTTGATTCCATTTTTGTCCACTAGAGGGCTCCGCTGTTGTACAACAAACACTCACTGCTGCAGAACCTTTAATATATATATTTAATAAAGTATTGTCTTTATATTTCAGTGAATCTTGTAGCTGCCCACATGAATGAAGCCTGCTCTCACTGCAGTATCTCTACATCTTGGTAACACTGGAAAAATACATGTAACGTTTCTCAAATTTCACACATCTATTTTTTGTGTTGAGCAATGTCTTTTCATTGTTGCAAATCAACAAAAGCTGCTCTTTACTTAAAAGTAAAAATGTGTGAAAGGAACTTCTCCAACTTTTGTGCATGTTTCTTTGTTTGTTCTCTGGCAACAGTTTTCCTGCCCGTCTGTCTGCCTGCGTGTCTGTCTCACTGACTGTATGCGTGTCAGTGTGTCTGTCTGCTAATCCAAATTAACTAGGACAAGGACTCCCCTGAGCTTATCAGTAACTCTATGTGTGTGTGTGTGTGTGCGTGATTATGCTTCATCCTTTACTCATATCTTACTTGTAGACTGAAGCCACACACACACACACACATCAGTGATTCAGTAGCAGGTGATTCAGGGAGCACAAGTGAAGTCATATGTTTGCAGAAGCCTCAGATGTAAATCAGCGTGTGTGTGTCTCTTGAAATAGTATTTGTGAGCCGCTGCGGCCCTTAATGAAGAAATGAGTCAGTGTGTTAGCATTAGCCTGCAGCAGTGTTTAATCACTATGAGCTGGCACTGACATGCTGTCACTCAGCACTCCTCAAACTCTTGTTTTTCTTCTGATTCTGTCTTTCATTAGAAACTGTCCTCACAGATCCTCTCCTCATTCTGCACTGTAGGAATAACGGCGAATAATCCTAACAACAATGTCAACACAGTTATAGTTTTGTTATAGTTTTTATAATTTTCATAAACATATTTTTATTTTGATTTCACAATGTTTTCATTCATTTCTTTGTCTCTGTACACATTTTTTTTCTGCATTCATTTTATTTGTTTGGACTGTATATGGAATACTTGTTTGAACCTGATGTTTTTACTGAATCATGTTAAAAAAAGTTATTTTTCTTTAGTGATATTTGAGTCAACTAACTAACTATGTTCGACCTCTTTAAAGTGTCACACTCATAACAGGCTGTGGCTCAAATGTTTTCAGTTCGTGCTCTTTAGATTTATTGCTCTCCATTCGCTCCACATGTTTAAACATCCTGCTTTCTGTGGCTCGTTGCAAAAACTGTAAACCCAATTTTCCTACAGGAATTTGTATATTTTCACCTTAACTTAGCAGCTAGTTCTTCATCTCTATTTATTTATTTTTTTGATAAACTAAAGCTTCTTCGGGCCTTGAGTGTCGCCACATTTACACTTTGGAAAAATATGCATCTTAAATAATCAGACAGCCAACTGGTCACACTTACTCACTCAAACTAACTTGCAACTTGCAACATTAACACCCATAAAGTTGTTAAGTCTTTTCTGTGCAATATGCTCTATTGTGTTAGAGTTAAATTCATTATTTACGATGTAACACCCATTTCTGATCAGATATATAAGAGTTGTGTGGATAAATTTACATCTGGATACAATCTAGACACAAGTGTCATGACAGACTAGGTGTAAATGTAGTGTTTGACTTACATTGGCCAATGGCAGGTGTCTCCTGCGTGCAGGGGCGTGTCTGGAGAGGAGGGAGCGTGCTGATAGGCGGTAGTGGTTCAGCAGACAGGTGATGACCACCACCATCACCATCATCACCACCACGATCACCAGGATCTGGACGAACTCCAGCTGGGCTACAACAACACGGAAACGAAAATCAAGATCAGTTTATCCGTCACGGTCAGTCTTCTGTGCCTCTGGAGGAGTTTTGTCAAGTCTGAGAAAATAACCCTGATGATGTCATAGTGATGTCATCAGGGTTATCCCTGCTTGGGCTTGGAAACTACAAATTTTCAACAGAAGCCTGCTTTACATGCTGGGGCATTGTGTTTGCAAAACATGGGCATTCCCCAGGCAGAGTCTAATGAAAATATGACATCCAGGTGCATTATGGGCAGTGTTTTTGGAACTTTGCTCATACTAGGGAATAAAAGTCAGGATATTTTGACCTCTGTTGCATTAATTTTAGCTTTTTTTATTTGTCTTTTGCAAGTCCTCCAACTATATGGAAGTCTAAAACTAAATCGTTGGACCCTTTAACACAAAGATTCGCTCCACCATATACAGTTGCCACTGAGGTTCCCATAAGCCTAGTCATTCATATTTATAAGGCAGTTACAGTTATAATCACAGCTAAGAGGTACAGCACAAAGCAAAGTACTTTATTCAACAGCTCAGTGTTTTTAAAATATAAAAAAGGGCAGTAAAACACTTTTGTATATAACTTAACCTGAAATAATAAACTTCACTTTTATATTTACAGCGTTATATAAAATAAAACACAGCTAACCAAATGCTTCATATAAAGCAAAGGGATAAAAATATGTAGAGGCACCAATATACTTTTGATGTTTTTATGTTTGTTGGTATTTACACCCTGGTCCCGTGAGAAGCAGTATTCACTTTAGCTGTATTTTATTATGCTTGACATGACAAATAAACTATATTGTCACGGTATTAAAAGCATAACCTCCTCATTACTCATTACTCATATATGAATAAAAAGGACATTTGGTTTGAATTCAAATGTCGGTTTTTACTTGTGACTTTAATACAAGGGTTAGTTATAATATGGATTTCAAATAGTCATCATAATATACAATCTATGGCTCCTTTATGTGTTTTTGTGTGGTCAATCAAGCTGTGGTTACATGTCCTGATATTAATCTAATAATCAATTAATCATTTAGTCTATAAAATATCAGAAAATGACTTGTTGTGTCCGACCAACAGTCCAAACAGACATTTAAAATGCAATAAAACCAAGAACAGCAGTGAATCGTTATACTGGAGAACCAGACAATAATTGACATTTTCAGACACAGTCCAGACAGAGACGTAGTCCTTATGTAGAGGTCAGGATGTCTGACACACACACACACAGAGCCATACTAGACCAGACAGGGCCAGCTTTGTTTAGAGACAGTCTGCTCTAACGACCCCCCACCCCCCACACACACACACACACCCTCACCCCCACCCCCCTCTGCATCCACCAACCCCACACGTTTTTTCTCACACTTATTTTCACAGGGAGCAGGCAGAGGTCAGGGCCAAGTCAGACAGAAGAACATAAAGTAGCCTGCAGACAACACACACACACACACACACACTGCAGACTGGTTTCCAGACAGTTCTCACAGTCGTGTTATGTACTTCTGACCAGCTAACCATTACACAACATGAGGAGACACAGAAACAAGTCAGCTGATCCTTACAACTCATTCACAACCTTTGAGGAACTCAGCCATTCAAATCTGATTCTCAAACCTGTGTTTAACCTGTTAAATCACTTTAAAACCAAGAGGCTGACTTCACAACACTACTGACCAGGTCACACACTACATGAACACATTAGATCAATAAAACAGTAAAATATTACCCTATAACACACACTGAAATACAACAAAAGTCCACAGAGTCTCAGTCTGTGTGACATAAGGGGGTTAAAACCAGTTCATTTCATGTTCTTTTTTATCTGAAACCAGCTGTCCTGTACAATAACCTTAATAAACTCAATGAAACCTGGTTAAAAACCCACAGTCGAGGTGCTTTGACTCAGTTCCAACTAAGGTTTTTATTTGCGGTCTGGTGTTCATCTGGAGGTTTTGGTAACACAGCAGCAGCAGTGAAAGTCAGAGAGGCTTTTATTCACGTTCCTGTTTGACCAAACTTGATTTGTTTAACCATCGAATGAAGACCTCGAAATGGTGGCTGGTCAGAGAGCCACCTTCACTATTTTATCTCCCAACTCTGGTTTCAAACCAGCTCCACTTAACAGCTTGATTCTTCACATTTAAATACGTTTTTATAGCGAATGCAAACTTGACCTAGTGACTTAGACTTTAGTGAGTTTAGTTAACTTCTGGAAAAGGGCTGCAGAGAATGTGTTCCAAAATCAATTTATTAACAACTTACTTAACATTTACAACTACAGACTTGATGGCTTGTTATTAGCAAGTGAGTAACCAATGATTACCAACATTAATGACTGCGTTTTTTTCAAATAAAAAGGATGAACACCAGTCAAAGGGTTCACCCAAAGGTTGTTCTTTTTAATCATCACAACTTCCCAAAGCCTGAAATGATGACTTCAAGTTGCTGCTTTTGTCTGACCAGCTGTCTAAACCTCACAGATATTCAATTTATACAGACATAAACCAGACTAAAAGCAGCATATTGTCAGATTTGAGAAGCAGAAACCAGTGAATATTTGGCACTTTTGCTTGATATCATCACAGCAAAAAAAGGGCCAACTGATCAAATTTAGATTTTTTTTTCGGAAGTGAAACTCACCGCACAGTTGCGTCTGAACACAGTTGTCATGGTTGTGACTCCCTGATGAAGGCTGCATAGTCTCCTCCTCGCATTACAAGATCTGTGAGATCTCAGATCAAGACTTTCTCTCGTAGATATTCCAGCGATTACAACCTGAAGATCTTTCCCCCGAGTTAACAAGCTAAAACTAAATCGATGAAACGACACAAAATAAAAGAAACTAAAACAAATCTCCCTGCTGCAGTTAAACTCCGAACTACATGTCCTGTGGATGCTCCGACGCCGTGTGTGTCCTCACTGGCTGACACACACACTCTGACGCTCCACCGAGATTTGTCTGCAACTTTTTCTCACACACATTCCCACACTGTCCAGACACTGACACACACACACACATACTGAGGAAACAGCTGAGCGGACCCCCTCCTGCCCCACCACCACCCAATAGCTGTGAACAAAAGGGGTCAATGTGAGGGAGGAGGGGAGGGAGCGAAAGAGACAGAGAGAGAGGGGAGAGAATAAAAGGGGGAGTGGTGGGAGCGTCTGGGAGACACAGATGGGTCAGAGGGACACAGAATAATGATGAGAGAGAGAGGCGAGGGGGGGAGCAGAGTCTGAAGCGCTCTACTCATTAGCACATGTGCAAAAATCAAAAATCAGGAATTTAAAGCAATAAATTTGTCTTTTGTGATCAGTGTTATCTGCTCAATATTTACAACAAAGACATCAGCACTGGGTTGCACCAGCTGTGCGTAAGTTCAGACATAATTTATAATTTAGGTTGGAGTTTAGGCCCTACTAACATTTTAAGGGTTGCACCAGGTGAAATAGATCCAACGTAGGCAGAAGTTAAAACTTAAATCTTACACCTAGCCATTAGTAGGTGTAAAGTCCTCCGTAAAATAGCGATTGGCATGGCGCATCGTTTTGTACCTTTAGGCATCTTTTTGTTGTTGTTTGGTGATTAACATTAGCTATTTTTAGCCGTTAGCCTCTTCACTATTGCGTAGCAAAGTGTTCAAAGACAATTGGGCACGAGAGTCGACACAGTAATGTTATTGGCCACAGGAAGTGAAAACGTCATTTTCTGCGATTTTGGTTAGTGTGGACTTCAAGCCAGAGTAGCTAAGATGAACCTTACGTCTCATCGACACCGTATCAAACGAACTAGTTTTAAGGTATCGTTTAGTGTGGACTTTGCACCCTAACTTAAGAGAGAACCTGTGTATAGCTGGTGCAACAGGCTGCAGAATCCTCCATGTGTTGGTTCCAATGCTTCATGCTAACACTACAGCATCAGTACGGCCCCCAGCAGTCCCTCAAAAGTATGAAAATTCCCATTTGTAGCATCTCTAAAGAGGTGGGAGTCCTCTAGTTTTCTGTATGAAATGGGTCAAATTTGACAGGAAATATGATTAAAAATAATCATAAACAAGTGTTGGGATAATCCACTTCTCTGCCACTTTACCAGTAAACTACTAAATATGCAACTTGCTGCATTGAAGCACGGCGTTTTGTTATGTCGTGGAGAAATTATGAGAGATTGGAACATACTGAACATATGGATCACAGTTTGAGAAGTTTCTGTGGGAATTTTGGCAACTCTCGTTTTGACTTTGAGTCTCCGGAGCTGCTGTGAATCCAGCTGCTGTCCTCAAGTACTTCATAGACTTTCAGTGGAGTGTTCTTTCAATGTGCACTACATGAGCAGGGACTATTTCTCCTGTTTCTATGGAATATTATTATTTGGTGGGTGACAAGAGAGAGGATGACTACTTGGTTACCCACAGAAAAAGTTTCTGACTCACACTGAGGATGACTATACTGCGGTTAGTTCGTCACCTGCATGGTCCCATGCCTTCCACTTTTACACTTCCACTTTTAATTTTTTAATAAACTATTTGAAGATTAAATATTTGAATCATTAAAAGAAAGAACTAAAGAAAGTCAATCCTCCACAATTGTCTTCATTATATTGACTATTATAGGAAAACAGAGGGAAAGGATGGAGTGAAGGAAGGAAGGGGACCAAGAAGTGAAGTAGGAGGAATGGGAGGAAAGAGCACAAACACACACATGAAGAAACATAAACACGCAGACTAAAATAAGGAAATATAAATAAGTAAACAGTCACATTCCTCTGCTTATTAACTTGTAAAAGGCAAAAAGGAACAGACACTTGAACACACTGTGATGCCAGCCTCGCCATCTGTGTGAAGCCACCCAGACCTCCACTTCGTGTGTGTGTGTGTGTGTGTGTGTGTGTGGGCACACTGCCTGCTGACAGCTTGTCTGTCTCTCTGTTCTGTCAGCTGGTGCTGAACTCCATCTTTCGGCCAAAACACTCCCACAGCTCCTTTCTCCTCTTTCTCTCTTTTCAAACTCAAACATAACAAAACCTGTCTTGTTGTTTTCTTGATGTTATACACAATTACCACGTTACCAATGCAACATTATGAAACGGCAGGTACTTAAATGATTAGTGTTGTGGTTCCCAAACTGTTTCTGTCATGCCCCCCTTTTCGAAATTGACTGCATTCTTATCAACCGGTAACAATACTGTGGACTCAAGTTGGATTTTACTGAAGTAACATCAAGAACAAAAGGAAAAAGAAAAAAAAGGAAGTTAAACTTTGCTTAAACTGCCAAAAGACACAAGACTAAGAGCAAGATAAGCTTCATGTTTTTTTTATTTTACTTTCTTCGCTGTCATAAAAGCGGTCCCACCTTTACTTTAAATGTCGTTTTGTTTTCTGAATAAATCTTGCCAACTTGAATCATGCTAGCCTCGCTAAAATCACGGCACTCTTTTTATTCTGGTTCCCAAATTAATCAGATTCGTAAGCATTTTTTCATGGCAGACATTTTGACATGTTACAGCAAGAATAGCACTAAAACATTAGTGGTGGCTCAGTTCCAACAATGGCTGCAGTCATTTTGGTTATTGCCCCGTAAAATATTGTATCTGCATGAAGATGTAATTTCTTTATAAGTTACAACATGTCATGTTTAAGAGTCATATATATTTTTTACACTTTCATTTAATTATTACATTACTTTATTGGATCATTAATCACTGAGTGTGATGCACTCAGAGTGAGAGAGTCGAGGAAATGTAATAAAAAGGTGCTGTTTCCATTCAGCTTCTCTTATTTGATGAGTCATAATTCATAGAAAATACTTGCTGACTGTGTGTGTGTGTGTCTGCCAGCCTGTGGTAAAACTTGTCAGCTCCCAAATGTGGAGGTCAGTCAGCAGACCTCCTCCCTCCTCTTTCTTGTCCTATCCTGTTTTTCACGCTTTCCCTTTTCTCTCTGTTGCCTCTCGCTTCTCTTTCATATCTTGCTGTCTCTAAATCCCTCCTTTACCTCACTCCTTCCACACTGCATACTAACGGGGGAATCATTTTCTCATGTTGTGTTTCCATCCAGATGTTCTGCACAATGTAAGTGAATAATTACATAATTACATATCGATAAACCAATTCTTTCCACTTCAGCAAAGCACATTTTCAACTCAGGTTTGTTATGTGCACATTTAAAATACGCACAAAAAGGAATGCAAATGTGCTTTCTTTTCTTTCTGTCTGTCTTGCTTAGTTATTTCGTCCCTCTCTTCTCTTCTCTATCTCCCTCTACTTATTCTTTATCCCTATTTCAGGTCCTTTCAATTTCAGGAGCTTTTTTGGCACGACAAAATCATTTCTGAAGCAAAAGAAAATGCTGTGCGGTTGCACCGGTGAAAAAAACATCCTTAGGGCCAAAACACACTTCAATGAAGATACACAACAAAGTTTCTTTAACACTGAGCCAAACAGCACTCAGGGTTTACTGTATATGATTTATGTCACATTGTTACACCACAAATGCATACAGCTAGTTGTTTGTGCCAAATACAACATAAAATACTGAATGCATAGCCTTCTTAAGTTTTTATAATGAATCTTTTTATGGCAAAACACAGAATTATCGAGGTTGTAAGTCAAAGCAGATAATATTCAAGAGACCTGGAAATTTAGTAGAATTTTCTATTTACTGGTATTTGAACAGTTCAGGTGTTGGCACTCTAATTTTATTTTCCACAAATGTTTTATTCATTTAAAAACAGCTTTGTGGTCCAGAGGTTCTCTACATGATGGTCTAAAAGCTGTTTTCAAAGAGCTTTCTCTACTCTGCCAGGAATAAATAAAAAAATGTTAAATTGTTGTATTTATTATTAGTATCTATTATTGTTAGTCTAAAACCCCACTGGTATGTCTTTTAAAAACGCCCCTAAGTCTATCAAGTAAACTGCTGCCCGGAAAAGAAATCCAGAGAACATGATCTCTGTGGTATCTGTAAACCGTAAAGCACCCCTGTCTTTTAAAATGATGTTGTTTTCTGATATTCTGCTGATGTCTGTCTTCCACTAACTGTCTTGCGGTGACAATTTTCCACTTTGTTTCAGATTTCGACAAAACAACAAGTTGTTTTTTTTCTCCACACACTGAAGACACACTGTCAGAGTTGCAGAAGAAGAACGATTCAGGTCTTAATTCCTACTAACTGAGACGCTGTGGGCGTTCCTCATTCACTCTCATTACACGCTGCTGTTGGTTTGTTCACTGGCAGGAAAAGTTGAGAGACAATCAAATCAAAAGTCAGGACTGATATGTGTCCGTTGCACCATCCTGAGAGAGCTGACTCATCAACTTTAAATCCTTTCCTCTCTGGTTAGTACACACTGATGTACTGAGTATTTACTGACCAGACAAGTTAAAGGCTCACTCCAACATTTGTAGACAGTTTGAGACTACAGTATAGGTGTTTTCAGACCCCCAACTGTTCTTACAACTATGAAAAAGTTCCTCCTCCGTCCTCCGAAAATGGCTAATGTATCAGAACTGGATGGATGGAGTTGGAGAAAGACGTGGATGTTTGGCAGGATTGAAAGGAGCAAAACACTTAAAAGGTTGCATTATGGGAAATTTTGGAGTTTTGAGTTTTTGGAGCTTTATAGGAACTAAAAGTCAGGATATCTCGGCCTCTGCTGCTGGAAGTACAATACTAATTGGCTGGAGTGCCCCTCTAATATACCTGCTTTGGGCAGATTACCGCTCTCATCTCCTCAACTTGCCTTGTGCAACTTGGAAGAAAACAACAAAATAAAGCCATTAAAACATTTTCACTTCTCGGTCATGTTGCATGAGAGAGACTGTTGATCTCTTCCCTCCCTCTGGGGTGTTGTCTAGACAGGAGGAGGCTGTAAGCCCGGCAGGCAGGCAGACACTCCATGGTTAATCTAAAGCAATTAGCTCATTTGTCATCCGCTGCCTGCTCTCCGTCTATCCTCCTCCTCCTCCTGCATTCAGCTAAAGGTCACAGGCGGTCATTGCCGAGTCAGATGGCTCAGAGAGAGCAGACAGACGGAGGGAGGGGTGAAAAAGCAGATGATATGAGGGTAGGAGAGAGGAAGGACTACAGAAAGACAGGGAGGAAGAAAATATGGTGGGAAGGAAGGAGGGAGAGGAGGAAAAGGATGCAAAGAAGTGAGGGAGGAAAAGAAAGAAAAGGAAAGTAGGAGATAGGGTTTAACAGAGTCATGGTTTTTACATTAATTTGAATGACCAGGATAATTTATATCTAATAGTTACTAACAACATTTTGCACCAATTTTACAACGTTTTACACTACAACACACAGCAAACTAGTATGTCAAAGCAGCCACAGCAACAACACTGAAGTCAAGCGTGAAACCTGCAAGGAGAGCATGAGGGAGTGAGACAGGACGTGCATGTGGGCGAAAAATGTGGCCTATGACCAGTTCATCATACAGTAGTTCATAATAATGCAGCGCAGCAGTGAGGATACAGCTGTTTGAAACAGGAGACGAGCGCATACACAGGTTACAGATGTGCATTCAACCATCTGCCAAACCTCCAGAATTTAGAGCAACCTCCAGTTACCAGATCATATAATCAAGAGCTATAACCAAATCCCATATTGTATTGTACAGTATCACTGCACAGCAGCAGTAATTACAGTTAACTCACTTACTCTGTGGCTGCCTGGATTGAACTCTCTGTCTGACAGGATGATCAGTGCCCTGACGTCTTTGGTTACCTCGATTCACTTGAAAAACTCTAAACTCTCCAACAACCAAACCTCAACATGTTCGTGAACAGAAAAGCTCTGACCTGCTGCGAGTCGCACCACTTTTCAGGAAATATTCTAAATAGGACTATACATGTTGATAATTAACGGATAAAAAAATGAAGTAAAACCTCTTTCCCGCCACAAATAGCAGTCTACTACACCTATGTGTCCCAGTAAAAAAAAAGGGGAAAACACAAGTTTAACCTTTTAATATTATTATGTTTATTTTGCCTGATTTTAGGAAAGGATTAAGAAAAAGAAGGTAGGACAGAAAACATATGAGAGAAGGAAAGAGAAAAGTAGTCGTTTAAGAGCTCTTGAAAGGTAGATGGAAAGGAGTAGACAGAAAGAGAGAGGGAAGGAGACGATACAGGAAGGCAGGAGGAAAAAAAGAAGGTGCAACGACAAGAGAGAGGAAAGAAGAAGATGAGGAAGGAGAAAGAATAAAAAACAAAACAATGACGAAAAGAGAAGAAAGGGAGAAAGGGAAGGAGAAAAGGGCCGGAAGAGAGGGAGAAGCTTGCTAATTCCTCCCTCCCCCCTTCCTTTCTCAGTCCTCGGATGACTCGGCAGTCTGGGTAGTCAGAAATAGCACAGACAGCTGTGTGTGTGTGTGTGTGTGTGTGTGTGTGTGTGTGTGTGTGTGTGTGTGAGAGAGAGAGTTATAGGTCATAGGTACACACAATTTGCTTGCTTGCCAATTTCCATGAGAAAGACTATAGGGGGTGGAAGGGGCACACACACACACACACACACACACACACACACACTCCATTGACTTTGGAAGCCACGTTCATGGTGCAGCCAACAAGTGTGGGAACTTTGGTCCACAAAACTCCCACTGCTGGTTTCAACAGTGGGAAAACAGAGAGGGAGGTGTGTATTTTTGTGTTGGTGTGTATGTGTGTGTGTGTGGTTGAGGGGCTCAATTATCACCCCTCCTCATCTTTTTATCTGTCTCCCTTAAGATTCTCGTCTTCCTTTCTTCGCTCTGAAAAAGGAAACGTAATTTTCAACACGTAGGAGCAGAGATACCGAACATACATTTATATTATCTCATGGTATACATATCGTCTGTCGACCAGCCCTACACTCCCCATGACATATACCTATCAACAGAGTGTGTCTGGATAGTAACATTCAGCGTGTCATGTTGAAGAGTCACCGACATGATGGGTTGTAGGTTCGTCTAGAGAGATCAAATGTTTATTCCTGGGTCGTGACAAACATTTGGCCCATTCCACAATAGATTACAAGACACTGCTGCATGTCAAACATCAAAAGTAAACAAGGCTAACATACAAAACATAAAAAACATATACATAAGTTCGGGTATCATATCGTAAATACCAAATTTGTTAAAAATGGGTAGCAAAAAAAGAAGAAATCACTTTTCTTAAACTCTGATTTGTATCCTAATCTCCCAGGCTTTCTGCAAGTAACTGGCCAACTTAAATAGTCAGCATACACAGATCAGAATAGGATTAGACAAAATACAGTAGAGCAAAAAAGAAACAAGTGGAGTATAGAGAAGAGCAATAGAAAACTGGCAGAGAACACATCAGAGACAAACACAGTAAATCACAGATGAACAGAGAAGAAAAGCAGAGTAAACAGAGGACAGGAGAGTATAGTAGATTTGTGTACAGCATGATAGAAGTAATAGAGTACATGAGTATATACTGGAGTAGGACAGGGTAGAATAGATAGAGTAGATCAGAGTAGAGGGGAGAGGAGAGGAGCATTAGTCTAAATTTAGCGTGCTAATCCAGGGAACTCCCATGTTAAACTGTGAGTCTCATCTGGAACACTGTCACACAGACTCTGATACAAGTTGCTGCTCACGCAATCATTGAGAAATGAATATAACCGTTATAATATCACACGCTTTCGAAAAATGTTTAAGATCAAATTTCAGTGTCACCTTCCATAGAAGAGGTCGGCATTGCTAGTTAGTCCTGCTAGATAGCAAGACTAGGAGCCTACAGGCATGCTAGTGGCTCTGGGAGGATGTACTTGAGCTAAATGCTAACATGTTCAGCAGTTATAATGTTTACCATGTTTACTGTGTAAGATTAGCGCGTTAGCCTGCTAACATTTGCTATTAGCACTTAACACAAAGTACAGCTGAGGCTGATGGGAATATATTTAGTCATAAACCAGAGTATTGGACACAATTCAATCTTGTCCAGATGATGGTGCTAAATAAAAGGTTAGAGGATCACAGTTACTGTAATTCATCATATGGGGACAACGAATGTGCGCACCAAATATCACGGCAACCCATAGAATAGTTGTTGAGATGCGTCACTCTGAACCACAAATATTAACATCATGGTGGAACTACAGGAAAAGTCAGAGGACCACCAAAGTCAGTAGAATTGATCCTCTTTAGAACTTGAATATCTGTATAAAATTTCATGGTAATCCATCCAATAGTTGTTGAGATATTTCAGTATTGACCAAATTGGTGGATTGACTGACAGCCCGACATTAGCATCCCTAGAAACTGCCTTTTGTACTGTGTACCAAACATGAGCGCCACCTTACAAAAGTTCTGTTTGGGAAAATGATGTGAATGAAAGTGCCTTATACATTATGGAGGGTTCATTGTACGTATAGTAGTACGGTAATGAAACTGAACATCTTGTAACTGTGAAGGTCACAGTTTTGAGCTTGTCATTCTGCCTCCAATCACCTCTGTGATTCATTGTTTTAATGAGCATCACATCAAGAGCAACGTGGATGAACAGCTGATTGGAGCCATTTAAAGCTTTGAAGCTGCAACTTTCATTTGAGAGCCAGATGCTTGAAGACCAGTTGTGTACATCCCTGGGCTTAATAGTGAGCTCTAAAGTCATGTTATTGAGTTGTTTTTACATTAGTTAGTTTCTACCATCCATCCATCCATCCATCCATCCATTTTCTATACCGCTTATCCTCATCCTCATCAGAATGATGTAACATGAAACAGAATTTCAAAGAAGCAAAAAGTACATTATTTGTAGTTCTATTTTCCAGGGTCTCTCCTTGATGTATTTCTTTATTTATCTATTTGCTGAGGTGGAATTGTGGTTTGTTTGAAGCTGAAATAAATGCAAAATATCTCCAGCATGTGGAGTTTAACATCCCAAGCTATAATTTTCAATTCCAGCACTGGGGACATCAAAATAATGTTGACTTAAGATAACTGACACAACTTCTACCCAGAGGCTGGTGCATTTTGCAAAAATTCTGTCACTCTTCATATATGTTGTAACGTTTTCATCTTTTGTTTCTGCTTACATTATATCACTTCCTTAGAGAATATGACTACGTTAGGCGGTGATTCAACATCTTTAAATGTACTTCTCCAAAAGTATTATAGGAAATGATGTAACATTATAAGAAGCAATATAAAACGCATAATGCAGACCACTGCATGAATGCAATCAGAGCTTCTGGTCCTGCCCGCAGTCAGTCAGAACAGTGTGACTGTGACACATTAAATACCAAGAGAGTGTTGTGTTTTAAATGGTCTATGAGTTTGTGTTATTTCTGGTTTTTAGTGTAACCACAAACGTGTGTTTTAATAAATACATAAATCAAATAAATCAAAATTAAATAGAAGTCTGGCTGCGCTGACATCAGAAACACAGACAAAAGCAAATGACACACCTATTGCGCCGTAATGGACACACATGGTCATTAATGTTAACAATGGAAAAAGTGAGAGAGTCCAACAAGAAAAAGACCAGAAATCACACACACACACACACACGCACACACTGCTCCTCTGTGTACTAGCTGACCTGCAGTGCATTCTGTCTGAAACATATGAAAATCAAACCTCATTATCAGCTGCTTGTCTGGTTCTCTCTTTGTGTGTGTGTGTGTGTGTGTGTGTGTGTGTGTGTGTGTGTGTGTGTGTGTGTGTGTGTGTGCGCGTGTGTGATGCTCATTAGAATTCTAGCCAGAAGGAGCTAGACTACCCCTGTTGTCTCGCACCCCCGCACCCACACACACACACACACACACAGAGTCAGACATTCGTACACAAACACACACTGTTCATTTGAATGTGAAAGAGAGAGGGAAGTCAGACAGAGTCGCAAAGGACAGGTCACAAGCAGAGGGCTGTGTGTGTGTGTGTGTGTGTGTGTGTGTGTGTATAATGGCTCTGATCCAATATGATACTAGACATAATAGTAATCATCAACAGTCTGCAGTGGGTGTATATGTACACACATGCACACATTCGCAGTGCGTCAGGTTAGTAATAGAAATTCAATCCCTGCAGTCTGCACTCAAGTGCCCTTGAGCCAAGGTGTCTAGATCTAAATTTACATGTATCTTGATAAGTATAAATGTCAGTATGTTCTAATACATGAGTACATGACATTTCCTTTATGGCTGCAATCGATTAATCTGTCGATTATTTCCTCAATTTTCAACTAATCATTTGGTTTATAAACCATCAGAAAACAGTGAAAAATCCCTGTCACAATTTTCTAGACATGTCACATTGCGTCCGATCAATAGTCCCAAAACCAAAAGAGATTCAATTTACTATAATAGAAAAGCAGCACATTCTCCAATCTCAAATGTGCTTTAACAACACACCAGAAGTCATTTTCTCTTCTCTTCTTCGTGGGAGCATTAAGGGTGTTCCAGTCAGTGACAATCAGGAGCACTGAGGTGGCAAAAATTGAGTCTAAAAAATATTCAAGGACAAACCTGTTGTGCTGAAAGCGCAGGTGTATGTGTGTGTTAGATAAAGTGAATGCAGTTGTGTGGGAGAGTGTGAGATCGAGCCTGCAAAGGAGGGGGATGTGGGTAAGTGTGTGTGTGTGTGTGTATGTGTGTGAGCCAGACATGTTGTCCCTGTCCAAACAGTGTTTTGCTGCCAAACCAAAAACCAGCTCAGCCAGTCCTTGTGCACACACACACACACACACACACACACACACACCTGGCTAGACACAACAATGTCTGAATGCTCTGAATGTCTGACCCTGTGTGTGTGTGTGTGTGTGTGTGTGTCTCTGGGAAAATCAATTCCACATTAATAAACAATGGTAATGAACTGAAAGCACATCTAGCTGTGGCTACAGTTTATGTGAATGTGAGTGGAAAAACAGGTCAACACAATGAATGCTAATGTCTTCCATCACATGACATCTACACTTGTGTCATGTGACTCAACAGGCTGTTTTCCCTGAGCTAGCATCTACACAGCCTCATTCAAAGCTCTACTAATCAATACTTTATATTAACAATGAATCAGATGACTACATGTCGTAGTGATGGACCCACAGAGAATTATGTGAAAACAACTCTGCCGCTCTACAGAGCTTTTCAGCCTCTTTTAGCTCATAGTTTTCTGATAAACCCACTGTACGCTACCTGTCCCCGATCAAGCAGCAAAGTTAGCAACTAGCAGGTGAAGAAAGTGGAATATCAAGCTGTTACAGAGCCAGATATTTTAGGCCTTACATTTATCTGATGGACACAAACACAACTGGGATGATAATGTTGATCCGTGTCTGCTGGTTGTGTAAATATGCAAGTGGCAAAACAAATCAATGCAGCTCTAAATGACATGATGACACTGTGAGATATTGTTATCAATGTGCTGTTTATATCTTATCACCATCAGTTGGTTTTAGGTTTATTTCAGTTACATGAAATTCATCCTCAGACTCTTTAGCAGATAAAATATCATGTCCTGTCATTTCATAATTGACCAATGATTCCCAACCTGGGGGTCGACAAATCTGTGGAGCCGTGAGATGAATAAAAGGATTTAAAAAAAAGGAATAAAAGGAATAAAAGACTGAAAGAATTTATATTTCTGTAACACAAAATTAGGTTTATTTTTTTACGACTTTTCTCTCATTTCTTTTTTTTCCCTGGTGAAATCTTGTATAGTTCCACCTCTTCATCTCTGAAAATCTTTCAAATGAAACAACCTGAGAAAGAAATTATAACTGCTTGTGTGATGAGGTGTCACAAGTGGCCATTGCTTCATTTTAAAAGGGTCACAAGTCAAAAAGGCTGAGAACTGCTGTAATGGACAACAGTAAGTCTAAGGTGTCATAATAATAATGCTACAGTTCTTTACCTCAGTGTTTTCTTTAGCACACAGCATTATATCAATGTTACAATCATTGCTTTGATGCTTCCTCTGTTTCACCATTCAGTTGCCGTGGAGCAAAGACACTGAAGCTTCACCTGGATCACCAGAGCGGCTCAGTGGCCAACAGTAGAAACACCTGGCTTTGAAAAGATCTTTTCTTCCTCAAAGACTCAAACGATGATCCTCCGCATGAATCAACTCGCCTTCGCTTTTATGTCTGTGGATGTGTGTGTGTGTGTGTGAGAAAGAGATAACCTCTACTTTAGACAAAACAAATCTCTGTAGAAACCCAAACAAGATCACTGTGACAAAGCCATTCAAACCAGGCGTAGCGAGGAAAGTTAAAGAAAAGGTAAGACTGAGCGAGGGAGGGAGGTGCAGTGAGGCAAAGCAAAAAGTGAACATATTTAACTGTGCAGGTACTTCATGTTGGATTTTCAGAGGTTTATATACTCAAAGCTGAATTTCTATCAACGTTTATCGCATGTGACATCGGGCAAAAACCTAAAACACACCTGGAAATTCTGTTTCTTATTCAGTCTGTGTGTCAAAGGGAGCAGAGGAAACTTCTACATAGTCTCAGTTCACAGCTGACAGTGACTGATGTCGTCAACATTTCTCTGCAGCATCAGTGTCACAAATGTTTACCATGAGTGGATCTGTTGTTGTGTAATGAAGGCTTAATGGATGGATGGATGGCAAACACGCTGGGAAAATGGCTCTGTGCCTACGGAGCACAAAACAATATGGGCCTCATATATGTGTGTGTGTGTGTGTGTGTGTGTGTGCCAGCTGGCAAGGACTACCATCTCTTTACTGAACGTGGTGTGGGAGGTTGTTGGACACAATGTGAGCAGCGATTGTCTTTCTGATGTTGCCAAGAATCTGTCAACTCAGGTGTGATGAGAACCTTTTTTCAAGAAACATGTTGGCTCACAGTTTACTTCCTCTGTCCTTACCATCCTGTTCGTAGGGGGCAGAAAAACAACTTTTTAAGAAGTTCCTCAAACTTTCCAAATTGAATCTTTTCCTCCACAGACGCCGAGCTCAAAGCAGCGTTTGGGTGAGGTGGAGTCTGATGTGACGACGGCACAACACTCCCAAGGCTAGAAACCTCGATCAGACACCTGAATTTGACAAGGTTTACTTAAACGTCATGTTTTGTGCGTTTACATTTTACTATTTCTGACCTTGACAAAATGCCAAAATGGAGAGAAAAAAATGTTTTGTTTTTTTCAGACTTAGCCAGCTTAGTGTGGATGTAATCTTGGCCACAGCTGAAAAAATGTAAATAATCAGAACTATGATTACTTTAACAAACTGCATTATTGTGGTAAAATGTTATTCTGATGTGTACATGGGCTTTTATTACTCACCTTTTTGCCCTAAAACCTTTAAAAATCGATCGCATTACTTGTGTGCAAATAAAGTCGACTACTGTATCTGTTTGCTCTTCTAAACTGATGCTCTGTCTAGACACACTGTAGTCTAGCCTCTGTGTGTGTGTGTGTGTGTGTGTGTTTGTGATAGTCAGCCCTCAGAGAGGGTGGGGGTTGTTGTGATTGAGGTGGAGCTCTGTTTGTGTCGGGCTGGGTGCTTATAATAAGAATTGCTTGTGCGTTGTGGCTGTGTGTTTGAATAGTTGAATGTATAATGATAATTTTTAGTAATATAAACAGAGAGGCGTGGTCCGAGTCTCGCCTGTGTGTGTGTGTGTGTGTGTGTGTGTGTGTTTGTGGATGCAAATGATGTGGTCCCAGCTGTTTCCTATGGGCCAGAGGGCAAAGTGAGGCAGACACAGTCCTCCCTACAAGTCTGTGTGTGTGTGTGTGTGTGTGTGAGTGTGCGTGTGAATGTGCATGTGTAGGGGTCAAGCCCACGGTCATGAACGCCTATGTCACGTGTGTGAGGGGGTTGAGAGTGTGTGCATGTGGTTTGCAGACTGAAGTGTCTATTGTCTAGACTCGGGTCTCGCAGTCAGGACCAGACCAGCTGACTGTCTCAGGTCTAGTGTCTCACGGTGGACACATAGCTTTGTGACACACCATGATGTATAAGGTACATGTATACGGTATTAAAATAACAACATGTGTACAGGAACATGTCAGCGTTACTCTCGATCATCTGCAGTGGAAATGACATTTTCTGCCATAAAATGCAGTCATGCAAAACATGTGATTGAGTGAGCACAGCTTTAAAATGTAGGAAAAGCCTACATTAGCCCCCACTACTCATAGTGTGTTTATAACACACTATAATGTAGTTGTATGCAGATATAAGGACATTTTGTATTTGCTGCTAATTATGAACTCTCCCATGAAGACATTTTTATATCATTGCAACTGCGTTTTGCTATATTGTCATTCATTATCTGTTTACACACCAGCCTCCACTAATAGAAGAACACAAAAGGAGTTACAGTTGACCAAAAACAATTACTAAATGTTTATATGCTGCCTGTTAAAGTAAAGTGTTGCCCTTCAATCATTTTTGAGACAGAATGAAATGAGCACAGAGTACTGAAAAGTATCAAGTATCAAAGTTAGCACTGAATGCTTGGTCAGACTATTAGGCTTGTTTAATAATTCTTTGATCAGATATTTTCAGGAACCTTTTCTAACTTTACACAATATTTTATAAGAGCAAAGTTCTTTATTTACCAGTGATTCATTGAGCAATCTGGCATTTTTGTTAAATGAAAAACAGGTTTAAACAAAGGCATCAAAAAAGAAATTAAATTAAATTACAAACAATACTCAGAGCTATCAAAATGTAACCTCAACATGCACATTTAGCACATTTGGAGCCTTTGATCTGAGACTTTGTCGACTGATAAGCTACAACATCCTTCCAGTCAGCATACTGAGGATAGTACAGCCAATCAGCTCTCAAGATGCCAGTGAGCTGTCAGTTGCTAGATCACACATTTACTGGCAGCGCTGCACGCAGGAAATGCTTGATGACATGAAATACACACATGTACTTCCAAAAGCAGCCCCCAATGTTGTGACAATGAACCCTTCACCCCTCCCTGCCTCCTCCTGACCTGACCCTTGACCTTTGCCCCCCCAGAATGCCTCACCCCCACCCCCCTGCAGATGCTGAGCAACGTTGGTTTCATATGCAAAAAAAATCTCCCATTAACACAAGAAGCATTTGCATACATACATCTGAATATCTGAATTTGTAATGACGGTTATACGCTAAACCCGAGCGTGTGGCTCGGACTAAATACTGAAACACACATCACAATCTAGACCATGTCATCAGCTGACGTTTTAGAAAGCCAAATGGCAGCTTACCCTGGCTCAGATTAGTTCATGGTCACACTTTTTAACAAACTATAAAATACATTTTTTTATTAACACCTTCTCCAGGTTATAGCCTGAAAGCAACATGTAAACTGATGGCCAAGTAAGCCATTAACATTGCAACTAATGCAACTAACTTATTTTCATTATCAATTAAGCTGCTGATTATTTACTTGATTAGTTTATTCAATGTCGAAAAATAGTGAAAAATGTTCAAGTTCATGTTGTCTTCAAATTGCTTATTTTGTCTAAAAATCCAAAAATTACCGATTTACTATCACATAAGAAAAAGAGAAGCTCAGGTAATTGTTTCAGCTTTAATTAAAATACATAACAATCATAGCACAGTTTATTCTAGTTTGAACCAATTTACAGACATACATATAAAACATACTTCCTTTTGTTTTTAGGCAACCTTAAATCCACGATCTGTTCCACATTAGCAGGTGAGCACTTACAGAGTAGACTAGATTAATTAACAAAAGCCAAAAGACACTTGTTACATGTAATCAGACATTAATGTGAACATTTAGAAACTAGATAATCCTACGCCAACGTCCCCTGGGCCAGACTAATTAAAGAAAGACAAGACACAGTTGTTTTGAACTACTTAAACAGACTACAATTGAAGTATTTAGAGGACCAGACAGCCACACAGGGTTTCTTTTTCTGCCTCAGACTAATTAACGAAAAACAAGAGACGATCTTTTCCACATTGTCGCATGACTATGTCTATGCATATAGCAGGCAGACAGTCATTGCCTTTATTTATAGAGCAGACAGTCTCAGTATGGATTTATTCACACCGCGAGACAGACATATAGGGCCCGGCTCTGACTTCAGACTAATTAATGGGAGAATATGGGTCCAACAGACTACAAGGGCCTCAGCTGAACACCGTCTTGTATGCTGATAATACGCAGAGAGCACACACACACACACACACAACCCCCAAAGTGACGATGACCTTGACCCGTAGACGCACACGCTGCATGCATCTACATATATGCATGATGAGGCCACGATGATTACTTTTTTTCTGGTTTCTGTGTGTGTGTGTGTGTGTGTGTGTGTGTGTGTGTGTTATTGGTGTCTAGACCAAGAAACAATGAACAGCTGAGAGGTTGAATGAAAGGCATGAAGGAAGTGAAGAAGAAAGGAAGGAAGCAAGGAAGAAGGATGTGAGCAAAGAAGGAAGGAGGTCAGGATATCAAGAAATTAAAGACTTCAGAGTTGCAAAGTGAGAGGAGCCGCTGGTTCTGGAAGTGTTTTCCCCTATTCTGTATTCCTGTTTTAAAATGTTCTTTTAATGATATCTGCTATATGAAACACAGGACTTTCCCGGGTAATATTGTGATCCTATAGGTTTATGTTATGACCACCAGTTTTTATTATTTTAACTTCACTTCTGAGAAACAGTTTGGCATGGTGGAAGGTTCTAAATACTACAATACCCATGAGTCTCTGCCACCAACGCTAAAGAGAAGAAACCAGTCAGAGGCGCGAATCATTAATAATCTTTCCACTCGCCATTAAATGCACCATGGGAGTCGTACATAACTTCCCCCCCAAAGTTTTTATGCACAAAGGCTTGTGCCTTCGACTTTTTATTAGATTGCGTAACACAGTTATTCATCATTTGTACTGATGATTCATGCTCGTCCAAGTCGTAAAAGTGCTCCAGCTATGAACTGAGTAACATTGTCTGTGGGAAAAATGAATGGGACTTTTATTTCTGGAACCAGGGGTGCCTGAAGTAGCTCCTCCCACTTTGCAACTATATAATGAAAGAGAGGTAGGAAGGAAGGAAGGAAGGAAGGAAGGAAGCAAGGTAGAAATAAAAGACGGAAAGGAGGAAGCTAGGACTAGAAGAAGAAGAAGACAGCAGGAGGACAGCAGGACTCAAACAACTGGACAGGAAATGCTGTCGCCTGCATCACCGAGACTGTGGCTGTACTGGGTAGAACAAAGAGGATGCAGCTGAGTCGACTTTCTTTCAGTGGATAAATCATTTCTTCCGAGACAAATTACTGTCTGTTTATTGTACACGAGGATTAAAGCGATACTGTTTCTGGGACGAAGCCAGCTGTCAATCAAAGAGAAGAAAACACAAAAGGCAGGGTTTGATCCACACAGGCTTCTGTAAACACACGATATCAACCGCTCTTCTTTACTGCAAGAAAAGGCAACTATAGAACAATCATTTTTTTATATCATTTTACAGATTCTCCCTCAACTGACTATCATAGCATCGCATACACACACACACATACAAAACTGCACAGTCACACAGACAGGAAATTAATAGACAGATGCAGACTAGCATACGTGCGTGCGCGCACACACACACACACACACACGGTGTACTGAGACAGCCAGACAGAGAGGTTTACATAATAAGTCTAGGAGGCCAGCCAGAACAGACTCAATCATTTAATTTCCATGATTCACTGAGTGAGAGAGGAAAAGACAGAGGGAAATAAAGAAAACCAATCAATGAGAAGTAAAAGACAGAGACAAGAAAGACAAACACAGCCTAATAACTGTTGGCCATGTTTGAAAATATGACAGAATTGAACTCTTATTTTTTGGAGTTCTCCGTTTTCTCGTGGATTTGTTGAAACATCTCTCCCTCAGGCCACAGTCGCCCCTCGAATAGCCTACGCTCATATACTATTAATTTGGATAACTGATATTCGACTGGGCCAGTGTGGCGCTTCCTGAGGCACGTTCGTCCACTTTCTCGTGTCCATTTCCTACCAATCCAAAAATCCCCCTTCTCCATTTCTTACCAATCAAATAAAATCGTCTGTCCATTTTTTACCAATCAAAAGAGACCTCCTCTCCATTTCTTACCAATCCGAAAGCTTCGGCTCTCTTTCGCTGGTTCGACCAATCACAATGCAATGTCAAGGCTGTTGCTACCCGAGCACTGGCAAAGTGAAGACGACCGCTCTTCTCGTCATTTTCACGGTAAGTTGTTTCGCGTCATTTTGTTAGCGGCGGCAAATTTCATGTATTAAACTTGTCAAATGTTCATTTAATTAACTTATTTATTTGCCCGCGATTTTACGTTGTGGTTGACTTTGCTAGCTAAGAACGTAAGGATGTACTGTAAGCGTCATGTGTACAGTAACTGTATACAGTAACGCTATCAGTAGCTAGCTGTAACGCTATACTATTACACAATAATAGTTTCTGATTGTTTGACCCATTGTTAGTTGACGCTATACTATTACAGATTAATAGTTTCTGCATGAATTATGACAACCTGAATCAGGATTTTTTTTTCCCCTATGTGTTTTTATACCTCTTTGGGCATGGGAAATAAAAATTTTAACTTCGTTTTTTTAAACATGCATTTTTCAAGGGGTTTTTCGCACGTCCACTCAGGTGGACAGCATGCTTTTGAGGTTTCAACTGAAGAAATATGCATCTAAAAAACAATGAATAAAATCATATATTATGTGAAAACTGTAAAATATATATAATATATATTAATTTATTGCTGTTAAACTAATGTGTTCCCATATTTTAACATTTTAACATATTCTGGTCTGTTCAATGCAATGCAAAAACGTTGAACCTTGCTCCTGACTCATCAGCCTCTGCAAGTTACATTCTAATAACATAAATCATTTGTCTTACAGCCAAAAATCTTATATAATTATAACTATTCTGTTTTAATCTCAGATGGCATCTAAACCCAAGAGGCACCGTGCCATGGAGGACGGCGAATGGCTGTCCCGGCTGAGGAGGTTTGCCACTACAGGGGTTTGGCCCGCTGATGCTGGGAACAGACCAGCCCCTAGGCAAAAGAAATGGCATGACCTCTACCATAAGGTATAGCTTTTTGTATATGTCAGTATCAACAATTAATGCTATGTATTCTGGTGAATTTTAATTTGGTTTGTTACAGATAGAAAAGTGTCCACTCCAGCATCGGGGGCAGATGTCTCTGTTTGGTGGAGCACAAGTCTGCATGTGTGGATTTCACACTAAGAAGGTAAAGTTAATTGGGATACTTAAATGATAGAAATAGACTAAAGATGCAACCTATATGTTATTAAGATTGGCTTGTATTCATGGGTGTGGGTTTCTTATTTATTTCTTGTTTATTTTTTCAGACGCCTCATGAGCAGACAACCACATCTGCTGCTGCAGCGAGCCCAGCTCCTTCAGCAGCTGCTGGCTCTGCTGCAGTTTCTACCAGCAGTGACGTACCTTCTGCTGGTCAAGTGCGAGTGCGACCCAAACTAAACCTTGAAATGGTACTTAGCACTACTATTTTATGAAAAATCAAATCAAAATCAAAACCTGCGAACTGTAGCTTACACAATGATAAAGTTCCAAAACACTTTTTAAGTACATGTATATTGCTTTGACCTGTACACCGCTGTCATTGTTTAATTTCTGACATTTTATAACCCCCCCCCCCAGTTTGTCAAACCACGGTTTGGTGGCTCACATAGCGCAGCGCTGAAGCCTAACCTCAGTCTCGCCAGGAAACCTGCTCAGGTATGATTCCAAATATCAGTTGATGAATGTGGTAGCCTTTTTCTAATGTGATAAACTAGGATTTGCTATTGTTTATATCTTTTCCAATTTCTATTAATCTCGTAGTCTCAGGTTTCAGTTCACTCCACTTTCTTATCCCTTGAAGGGAAATTCCATCTTATCCATTGTGATATATGAAAGTTTATCTGATATGAAAAATTACAAATGTACATCTTTAGGAGAATGATTTGTGTGGTTATCCTTCTCCTAGAATGTCTCATTTTGTATGGTACTGTATATGTAATTTCTCCTTTCTTCCAGCCCCTTTCCAGCACTGTCACCACCTCATCTGACAGTTTGATTACGGCCTCTCCGACATGTCCCGCTATCCCTGCACCTCCATCAAACCTTTCTGCGGCCTCTACCAGTCCCCCTGTCTCCCATCCTGTGTCCAATCCAAAATCCTTTACAAGGACCATCTCCCCTTTCTCTCTCCCGCCTTCCTCTACTGCCTCTGTGAGGACCACCAAGCGTCCTGCCACTGAAATCCCCTCAGATTTAGATGGCTCTGTAAGTTTTTTTTATTCTACAATAGCTCCTTTTTTAAAGTACAGTGTAAAGAAACAATAATCTCTCTCTCTCTCTCTCTGTGTGTGTGTGTGTGTGTCTGTTTGTTCACACTTTAAATTAGGATGGATCTACTTCATCTGCCCCAGTAGTGCCTCCGCCTGCGGTTTCAACACCTGGATCCGGTCAACTCTGGTTGCCTGAGAGAATGAAAAAGACTCTCCCTGTGCAGGATCAGCAATGGATTGCCTCAACATTGTGGAGAAACCAGCGTCTACGAGATAACCTCAAACTGTGGTATGACCCACCTACCCCATCTCTAATCTACCACCAGGTCCCCACTCCAGAACGCTTCTTCTGCCACCGGCTTCTCTTGTGGATGCCCTTCCACCTGTGGAAGATCAGAGTGTTCTGCCCCAAATGCAGAAGCCACCTAACAGGAGGGGGTATTCACAAGAGGGCACGTCAGGTACTAGATATCGACAGGAACTACCTGATGATAACAGAGACCCTCAGGTGCAGCGGCTCAGAATGCAAGGCATCCTACCTGTCTTCAAGCAACACCATACTGGATCAGCTGGACCTTCCTCACCGGTCAGAGTTCCGCATCATCCTGACACGCAAGTGAGCTGTCCACTCACATTTGATCTATCTATGAAATTCTATTCAAACTCTATTTACACAAGTTTTACTGACCATTGACTGCATGTGTGTTGCTAACAACACACAATTGCTATATGTTTGTTTCTTTATAACTTATTTTGTTACAGTCCCCTGATTTCTGTTTGGTTGTCCTTTTTTTCCTATGGTTTCTGCATATGTAGGTATGCATGTGACATTCGTGTAATACGTCTGATGAGGGAAAGAACATTGGGGAATAGCTGTACCCGTCTGGCCAAGCAACTGAAGGAGAACCACAGTGAGGAATGGCTGCAGCGCCTGGCAAGGTACTTTGGCGAGTGTGCAGAGTTCATGGATCGTCCTAGCCTCTTTCCTGTAGTCTGTCAGGAGCCCCCAGAACCTGTAGCTGTACCAACCAACAGGTGGCTCATGACAGTGTATGCAAAGGATATCATGAGCAGAATGCACCACATAAAGGCCAGACTCACCTCTGTCTTTGGGTCTGTTTTGAAAATGGACTCAACTAAGAAGGTAAACAATTTTTCAAATTACATAACATAATTCATAAAAATATTGCAAGATTATTATAGTTACCATAGCAGGTTTCTTTAAGATGTGAATTAACCACTTCTTTGTTTTCTATGTGTAATCACAGATCACCAAGAAGCTGTTAGGGGCAGCAAAGGGGACGGCACTGTGGCTGACTTCAGTCAGCAATGAGCTGGGTCAGATCCTTATCAGTGTCTTGACTGCACAGGAAGGACCTGGTCTGGATGCTATGGTGGCAGACCTCATCAGAAGGTACAGCCAAGCAGGTATGCCCCCCCCAAAGCTGCTTTATGTGGACACCGGCTGTTGTATGGAGACAGGTGGACAGACCAAACTCCAGAAAAGATTTGGTGGATGGCCAGACCTCAACATCCGCCTGGATATCTACCACTTCATGCGGCGACTGGCAGCTAGTTGTACCACTGATGCCCATCCTCTGTACCCCATATTTATGGCACGTCTCTCCGTGTGTATTTTTGAGTGGGATCCAGAAGATGTTGCCCTTCTACGCCGGTCCAAGAGAGTGCACCTGCAGCAGGAGGGTGTGCCTGGCGTTACTGATGCTATTGTGGATAAAAGTATTTCCAAAGAGGAGCTTGCTCTCCATTGCAGAAGGAGGACCAGAGGACAGGAGACCACCATCAAACTTATTGACCACCTGCTGCAAGAGCTGATGGGGGGAAAGGGGAAAGACCTGCTGGGTGTTCCACTCCTGGACACGGTGAGAATGGAGCACATTTGGCGTGTGCAAAAGAGGCATGTGAAGTGCATCCAAGATGTGCCAGGTGTGACTCTCTACACAGAGACCGGCACTATCACCACCAAGGAGGGCCTAGTTCTAAAAAACTACAGGTTTGCCAGAGGCTCAACATCGCTGGAGTCCTTTCATGTACACCTGAACAGGTTTATTCCAGGTGAATTTTATAATATAAATGGTAAATTATAATATACTATAATATTATAATGTACTGTTAAATGTTGTTTATTGTAATTACAGAGGGACTGCACACATTTCCTGTTAACACAGTACAACTGTAATTTCAGGTACAAAGGCCAACAGCCTGAACTTCCAGCTGTTTCTGCTGGAAGGTCTGAACAGGTGGAACCAGGACCGGGCTGCACAGTCTCTAGCCACCAAGCCATCTAATCTCCTCAGCTATTCTGGAGACCTTGTCCAGAGCATCAACACCACTAGTTTGAAAGTGCTTAGACGGAAGTATGTTCC